>ML681964.1:47152331-47215318 GCA_007922195.1 Podocnemis expansa
GGTGCCTGCAGCCCCCAGAGGAAGCGAAATAGCAGGTCCACACTGTGGACCTGCTATTTCGCTCCCTTATTTCGAGGACACCGTTTTGTTATTTCGAAACAAGTTATTTCGAAATAACAGGTTCTTTCGAAATAAGTTATTTCGAAATAGCTTCTTTCGAAATAACAAAACTGTGTGTAGACATAGCCTATATGTAACATGTTTCTTCCCCTGTTGGAATGCTCTAATATTTGACTATTACGAATAAGAAAATGAGGGTAGACTACAATAAATTGCCCTTCAGTCCAGGGATTATGATGTACCTGGATGTGGAACAGGAAGTTTAAATTGTGGCATGGTGTATTCAAAGCAAATACTACAAAAAATAAAATCAGTTTATTTTTGAAAACAACTTGACCAATGGCCTGGCCATCTGCTGACACTGATGTAAGAGACGATGGTAGAATAAAAGAACCAATAAATGTATGTCTAAAAACTAAGCAACATGTCTCTGGCTTGTGAGGTCTATTGTGCATGACCCTTATTCTGACTTGCTAAGAGATAACCAGGAACCCATTTAAACTGAGTTAGCTACCTACTCTTGTAATAAACCTCTAACCTTTAGTTGAGTTATTAAAATCCTCAAGTCATGATTTAAAGACTTTAGTGGATGGAGAGTCTGCCACCTCACCAGATAACCCATTCTAGTGCTTCACCACCCTCCTAGTGAAAAAGATTTTTCTAATACCTTGTCTACACTTCCCTCACTGCAACTTGAGACTGTTATCTTTTTCTGGCATATGCCACCACTGAGAACAGGCTAGCTCAAGGTTCCCAGATTGTGTTCCAGGGGCCAAAAATGGCCCTCAGGGACTTCCAAAGTGGCCCTTGGCTCCCCTTCTGTTGTCTGAAAAATGGAGCCACTGCCTAAGGACCAAGTTGAAGTGTGTTTCTGTAGGGGCAAAAGACCAATGCAGTCTCCTTGCTGCAGCCAAAAGGACCAAGATTAGCACACACACACACACACACACCCCAGCTGTAGCAGAATACACTGCAAAATGCTCTGCTGATGTCCATAGGTGCTAGGGTCCCTGCTGGAGCCAGAGGGAGGAGAAGAGAGCACTGATCTTCCATCCCTCTGGTTGCAGAAGGGAGCCACTGCCTTGGGACCCAGAAAAAGTGTGCGGAGCTGCAGGATGTGTGCAGTTTCCCTGCTGTAGCAAGGGCAAGAGGAAATCAGTGAATAAGGAATCAAACTACTTTTGGGGGGAGGACAGGGGCTGGCAGAGGCTGGTGACCCTTCTGTGCTGTAAAAATTATAGGTGCAGCCCTCAAGTCAAAAGGATTCGGAACTGCTGGCTTATCACTTTCCTCCCTGGAACTCCTCCTTCAGGTAGTTGAAGACCACTATTAAATCTATTCTCACTTTTCCATTCTGTAGTGTAAACAAGCCGAGTGCCCTCAGTCTCTCCTCATACATGATGTTTCCCAGTCTCCTAATCATTTTCATTGCTCTCTGCTGAACCCCCTATAATTTGTCCACATCTTTTCTGTAGTGGGGAGCCCAAACCTGGATACTGTACCCCAGATGCATCCTCATCTATGCTAAGTAAAGGAAAGCAATCGCTTTCTCTCCCTTTGTTGCCTGTGCTCCTACTAACACAGCCCAATGTTATTTATAAGTTATTTTGAAATAAAATCATAATTTTGACTTCACTTAAATCAAAATAAGCAAAAACCACCAAATTGAAATAGCAAGTCCAAACACAGGACTTGCTATTTCGATTCAGGAGAGGGGGCCCATGGGAGATGCGTCAACAAGGGTTATTTCATTTTCCTACTAGGTTTTACTGTTTGAATTTAAAGTTCCTTGTTCTGATATGACGGGGCTCGTCATTTCAAAACAAGGAAATGTTGTTGGGACATAACTTTTTTTAAAGCGAAACAACAGTGGTTGTTTGGCTTTAAAACCATTGTGCGGACATAGCCATCCAGATTCTTGTCCTCTGTAACCCTATAGATCCTCTTCTGCAGAACTGTTGCTAAGCCATTCGGTCCCCACTCTGTAGCACTGCACAGGATTTTTCCATCCTAAGTGCAGTACTCTACACTTGTCCTTGGTGAATCTCATAAGATTTCTTTTGACCCAAATCTCTAATTTATCTAGGTCTCTGTATTGTATCTTTTTCCTCCAGCATATATAGCACTCAACTTAATTTTGATTTGTAAAAACTCCACACAGCATGGGGAAGGCCAGAGGTGATAAAAGCAGCTTTGCACAACTCTGGTTTGTCTCCAGTCTTCAGCCAACACTTGCCTCTGTGTCTATTCATCTGCAAGTGAACAAAAGATTGAGGCTCACCCACGTACTGGGTGCATACCAAAGGATCTATACAAGCTTGCAAACAGGGCTGTAACTAGGGCAGGGTGAGTGGGGCAAAGCCTCAGGCGCCAAATTTTAGAGGGTGCCATGCTGCACGAATGGCAGCCACACCCCATGCCTAGCCCCAGAGGTACATTCCTCTCCAAGCACCAGGCTGGGGCTGGGGCAGCAGGAGCTTAAAATCTCCTGCCCTGCCCCTGAGCATGCTCAGATGCATGCTCAGGGTGGGGGTGGGGGAAAGGGGGCCAGGGAGAAGCCTGTCTGTAGCCAGTGCAGCTCTGGCCTGGGGACTGCACTGGCTCTGCAGACAGGTAAGGGAGATTCCCACTGCCACTGGCAGGCTGCAGGGATCCAAATCCATCCCCAGCCACTGCTGGGAGGTGGTGGGGGCTCCCTGCTGCATCTGGTAGCAGCTGGAGATGGATCTGGATCCCCATGGCCTTCCAGTAGTGGCAAGGGGTCCCCACCATCTCCAGCAGCAGCTGGTGACGGCTTGGGCCCTGGTCCAGAGCGGGGCTGAGTCAGGGGAGGGCGCATCTGGGGCTGCTTGCCCCAAGTGCCAAATCTTCTAGTTCCGGCCCTGCTTGCAAACTCTGAAGTCTACAAGAACTGGC
Organism: Podocnemis expansa; assembly: GCA_007922195.1. Taxonomy (NCBI): domain Eukaryota; kingdom Metazoa; phylum Chordata; order Testudines; family Podocnemididae; genus Podocnemis; species Podocnemis expansa. The sequence goes on from ML681964.1 coordinate 47,155,308, forward strand.
CTATCATGGACTCCTAATCATTTGTATGTACATGATTCACTTTAATCCTTTAACACTACTCATATTTTGTTTCTCTCTCTTTTATAATAAACCTGTAGTTTTAGTTACTAAAGGATTGGCTGGCAGCGTGGTATTTGAATAAGATCAAAACTTATATTGTTCTGTGTAATGTAGCTGACCCTCTGAGGTCAGGAGAACCTATTTTGCGTAAAGACCTGGAAGTTTTAAATAATCTTTGTCTTTATCAAACCCAACAGCTATCTGGGAATCATGGGGTGAAATGCAGTAAAGGGGGCTGTTTGCATTCTGTTGGTGCTTCTTAATGAACAGTGTGGAAAATCAGAAGCATGGTTCATTTCTGTTGGGAAGTCTGACTTTAGTGTCGCCCATTAGTGTTTTGAGAGTTTGGCTCTTACACTGGCAGCTTGCCCTGATCTTTGCCTATTCAGATGGTTGTCCCAGGAGGCTAGATCACACCTCGGTCTCTCTTCAGTCCTGGTCTCACTGCCAAATTGTGTCAAACAAAAAGTACCCTTAAATCTCACCCCTGCAAGAGCTTGAAATCTGTCTCTTCCCTTTCTCTCTTCCCACTTAGCTGTCTGTCCTGTTCTCAGGATGTTGATTTGCAGGGCCACTTCCCTCAAATTTTGCTCCTTCTCAGGGGCCCACCATAGTAGCTAATTTTCACCTACAGCTTTTCCCTAGCCCCTTATCCATGGCTGTTGCCCATACATTCCTCTCAGGAGGACATCCAACGCCACCTGTTCCCTTGGCCTTGTCTAACTGTCCCAACAGTGTTCCTTGAAGTCCTCCTTGCATCTGACACATCCTCTGCAGGTGAACCCAGGCAACAGGTTATAATTAACCCCAACTTCTCCTGTGTGCAATTTAGACAAGCCATCACGGACCTGTTTCACTTTTCATCACTGTCATGCAAATTTCCAGACAATTTTTATGGCTTCTTTGGACCAGGAAGGATAGCTCACCCTGCCTTACAAGGAATGGCAATCTAGTTTGCGAATGTTGAAATGAAGGGCAATTTGCTTTAAGAATTAGATAATTAGATAGATCACAGAGGAAGGTGATTGACTTTGCTGGAACTGCTGCCTCAGATAGTGGAAAAATTACCCAGATCTACAAAGTCCCTCCCATAGTGAAGAGCACTTTCCCCACTCACACCCCTGAGTTGCTGGCTCTCTGTTTTTTCAGCTTTAATCCCCTGCCATTGTTGCAAATTGACAATCCCTCACCTTCCATTTTTCATCCTTATGAACATGTACTAGCTCTTGCCTGCAGCCATGTCCTTATGCCTAGACATGCAGTCAATAGGCCCCTTTCCATTCTCCTTGCCAGTATATCAAGTCTTTGCACAATCCCTGGTCTTGCTTTTACATGCCCCATCCTGTCACATCAGCAGCATTCCTGAGTAGTATTATGTGGCTTGAAAATTCTCCTGCCTTGTGAATTTCAATAGACACGTTCACCAGCTGGGTTTATCTGGCAGCAATATCTGGGACCTTGTGGTATGACACACAATTCTTAGACAATAGGCACTTTTTTGCCATTACTTAACTGGATAGACCACAGACCAACCTGTCACAAAAGGCATCAGTTAACACTGTGTTCAGCATGTTTAAGACTTCAATAAACTGTAAAGTTATTCCTTCCTCTTTTTGGCTTCTTTTATGTAATCAGAATCCATCAGCAGTCAACAGTGGCTCTGGAGCTTTAAAGGCTCTCTGCAATTGCTTTTGTTCCTGGTGTGTCTGTCTGCATCAGATTCCATAACAGACTGAAAGTTTTATTTCCTATGCTGTTCAACAGAGTGAATACAATCTGATCCTTCAGTAAAGCATATGCAGCTACATAAAATTCAAAAAGCACATCAACATATTGCTGCCACTATGGTGACATGTTCAAATCAGTATATTTTATGGGGTTTAAGAGCATGTACACAGAACCAAAAATCCATTTGTCTCATTATATGCTCAAGTGCACCTTCCTTGCTTCTGCCAGTTTTTGCCTTTCTTTTTAAATATGTTGTTCTCTCTTCCTGTGCTTTCTTCAAGCGCTTTGTTTTCCATCAAGGAGCAACTCTTACCTCTTACGTAAAGTCTGGAAGACTGGAGAAATGGAGTACTTTGCTGATAACTGTGCCATAAATTCCTGCCCTCACTACTGCTAGATGAAAAAAGTATTTTGCAATTCTGAAAAAAATCAAGAGCAGCTTCATTTTGGGTTGACCTGAAAACAAAAAAATTCCAATTATTTTGGCAAATCTAAAAATTTATTTTGAGTTGAATGAAAAGTTTTGTTCAAATCAAACTGAAATGTTGTTGTTTTAAGTTTGACCATTTTAAAAGGCTTTTGATTTTTTAAAAAAATATAAGCATTTCACAATGAAATGTGCTGACTTTTTCAGATTATTGCTTAACTCAATATTCAGTGAAACCAACACCACTCGTGAAAAAGTTCAGGACTGCTGAATCTGTATTTTTCAATGAAAAATGGCTCACCCGAAAATTTTCACTCTACTTCTTAACACTGGAAATCTGGAAAGTAAACATACTCTAATAAAAGAATACACCAGCTGCCAGTTAGCAATGATATAGTCCATTGTGCAACAGTCTTAAGATGGCTGCTGCCATGTCACAGTTTTAAGGTGGATTGTTATGAATTACTTATGTTCCAGGAAGCCACATTTGACTACCAATATATAGGGAACCGCAATCAAAATTAGGCTTGGTTTTTCTACCTGAAAAACTGGAATATGTGAGTGTGGGTGTATCTAACCCACTGATCAGTGCATATCTGACCTAGAGGAGGTAAGTATTGAAGTTCTGGACTGTTGAGCTCAAGCTGTAAAAATTCAGGCTTTTAGCTTTGGAGCTCCCTAGTTTGACTGGAGCTAGAGCTTAGAGCACAGGGGTCCCTGGTCAACGAGCTTAGAGCACACATGAAGGGACCCCCAGGTACATCTTAAAGCAGTATGCTTTATGGTTCTCCGCAAGCCAACATATTGCATTCTGAAAAGGTGAAATTCCCCTCTATGCAATTGCAGCCCTCTTCAGAGCATACATACTTGTATGTGTCACCACTGTGGACCATGGAAGGCAAGAAGCCCCAAGGATTCAAAAAACATTCTAACGAGTCTTAGTAAAGTATTTAAAAAAAAATCCTGGACCTTATTTTTACTAGAAATTGAAATTGATGGCAAAACTTCCACTGAGTTCAGCAGCAGCAGAGTCTGGCAATATCAAAGACGTCACAAGAGAAAAAGAAGTTATGACACTAACGCCTTATCTTTGTAACTGCACACACCATGTTAGCTGAAGCGCTTTATGACACAGCCTTGAATTTTAATCACTGAAGGGAAAAAAGGGATGAATACTAAAACTCTTCCCATTTAAAAAAAACACACCCAATTATCGTCAATCCACAGAAGATTTTCTTTTTGTTCTTGCATAACAAGTTTTAAAAAATTGCATTTGTCATTTAATTTCTGTGCTACCATTTTGTTGCTGTTGCGGGAATGTAGCAAAAAGTAGCTAAGTATTAGTTTACGTAATAATGTTTCCACATACCCATATTTAATGTCCAGTCATAAATCCATGCTCTGCTAAATCCCACTCTCATGCTAGTATATGTCCTTGTGAAACAGATACAAGGGATTTTTCATGTTATAAATTGGGTATAGAATTCCCACCACAGCTGCCTATGAGGAAATTGCAAAAAAAGTTTCAATGGCCTTCCCGTATTTTTGTTTCTAAAGGGAAGCCTGAGTAATGCTCCTTAGACTATATTTAATGTAATGAATTATTTATAGTGGTTCACACAGTAAATGCTTTTTAATTTAAATTGTCTTGGTTATGATAGCATTTGTGGAAGTGTGTTTTTATAAGAAAAGAGTTTGGTTTTTATTTAAAAGGCATTAGAGTGCATGTAAAGGAATATCTAACAGTTTAACACACCACACATTTCAAACAAAGTGACAAACACTTTGAACTTTTTCAGTAGAGCATAACTTTCAGAAATGGACTTACCTCTGCCTTTGAGCTAGCCTTGTTCAATATTCTCTGATTAAAGTCTTTACACTATGTGGCAAAGCTCCTCCTCAGCTTTGCCAGATAGCAGATACCAACCCTGGCAAATTAGGCCTTCTGTAAATCTTCCCCATTTAGGTCAATTCTTTTACTTTCTGCACCCTCAGCATCTCTCAGCTGCAGCATTGTCTGTGTGTCCGAGTCTCAGTGGATCAAGCCCCCTTGAACCCCACAGAGGGGGTTAGTCAGTGGCTATGTCTACACTTAGAAGTTTAGTTCTAATTAACTAAATTCAAACTAAATTAATTCGAACTAATAATTATTAGTTTGAATTAAGCTAATTCGAATTCACACAGCCACACTAGAAACACTGATTCGAATTAGCATGTCCATGCACAGGACTTGCTTGTTCGAATCAGGTAGGGGGCGCCATTACATAGGGAAAATCTAGCTGTGGTTAATTTGAACTAACAGGTAGTTCAAATTAACACAGCTAATAAATTTGAATTAACCATCAATTCAAATTTAAGGGAAGTTTTATAGGGTATGTCCACACACACTGTTTAAATCGAAATAACGCTGGTTATTTAAAAGATGGTAGGTCCACACGATGTTCCCTTATTTCAAAATGAGGAGCTCCCTTATATCACTATAATAAAACCTAGTATTATATCGATATGATGGTTAAATCAAAATTGTTATTTCAACATAACACAGTGCGGACATGTTATTTCGATTTAACTGTTAAATTGATTTAACACTTTTTGCCCTTCTCCTTCCCAGGTGCTTTCCTTTTTCAATATATTGGGTGGGGGCATTGTCCAGTGAGGGGGCCATACTGCCACACCTCCCATGGTGCCCCTCTCCTGAATCAAAATAGCAAGTCCTGTGTCTGGACATGCTATTTTGATTTGGGTTTTTTTGGTGTGGACCTGGTAAATCAATTTAACTTAAATCAATTTAATGATGTTTATATCACTTTATTAAATTGATTTAAGTTAAATTGATTTAACTGCCTGTGTGTGGGCATAGCCATAGATTCGAAGTAGCCTTTCCTTAGTTCAAGCTAAAGGAACGCCTTAGTTCGAACTAATTAAAGCTAGTGCGGATATGCAGTAATTTAGTTCGAATTAAGCCTCCTTAATTCGAACTAAATTGTAAGTGTAGCTATACCCAGTAAGTCTATAGTGCTCAGACTCTAGGCAGTACCTGTCCCTGGCAGGTTGTAGCTGTGGTGGTGGTGCGCTCGAGCTGAGCAACCTCAATCTTTCCTCACAGGCTGGTGTCTGAGTTTCTTCTTTTCCTCTTCTCCTGTGAAGAAGTGCTACTCTCCTGGTTTGAGGGAAATCTCTGCTCTTACAAGCCTTAATAGTTTATGTTCCTCTCCATCTCCTACCATGAGGGGGAGTTTTTAATAGGGTTGAAGTGGACTTTGCTTAGCCTCAGCTGTGTCTAATTAAGCTGCACTCACCTCCCTACCTGCAGGAAAAGGGCCTTTACCATTCTGAGGCTCACACATCTTCCCTCAACCATCCTGTTACAGCCCTCTGGCCTGACTTTGCCACCTCTACTCATACACAGACATCCTGCTAAGCTGATATCTGTTTCAAGAACATAGCCAATGATTTATTAAATTTTGACACTTCCAAGATTTTCTTTACACAATATTTTAAAAGGTGTTGGCTATTTTCAACCATGTTTTCTCAATAGTGGTGTATGCTAGTTTCACTACCAATAAAATATTGCCACTAATCTATGGCCACCTAAAACATTATGGTTACTATTTTTCTGCTAACAGTGACTGTGCAGGAATTCATGTCCTATTTTGTTGTTGTTTGGTAGCTAACATTTTTAGTGCGGGCAATATCTATCTCTTTCATCTGTGGCCTTGTGCCTTCTCCTGCTTCTTTTTTCACTCGGAACGATCTTGACCCTTCTTTCAGGTCCGGAAAAAGGAATGCACGATTATTTGCATTAAACAACAAGCTCTGTTGCTAAGGGTGAGCCATATTAGAGACTTTCGTGCTTGCTGTCTTCATCTTCAGTCTAAGCATGCCTACTCCTCATGAACCCACAGAATAGTGGGAGCCCTGAGCTTGCTCCCAAACCCTTGTATTTCTGAGACCAGCACGATGTGCTACAAAGATATCCTTCAAAGCTAATAACGTTGCCCCTCGTACATCTGTTAAACACAAACGCTAACATTTTTAAATATAGGTGCGTAAAGATAAGCTGGCAAGTGCACATTTTGGCACTTAACTAGCTGGCCTGATTTTCCAAAACACCTAGAAATTCCCAGTGACATCAGTGGGAGCTGTTGGATATTCAGGACTTTCAACAATCAGGCCATTTATTTAGTTGTCAAGTTGTGTGTCACAGTTCAGGGCAACTCTGGGCCAGCAATGGCACCCACTCTTAGGCCTCCAGTTCCCCAGCCACCCCTTGTTATGAGATGACATGTCTCGCTCCCTCCCAAGCAGGGTATTGTCAGACTCCACAGGTCCCTGCCTACACTGTGAATTCTCCAGCAAAGTCAGATGCCTGAACGGAACTGCTCTACCTGTCTCCACAGAAGGGGCACACACAACGTAAGTGCCATACATACAGTACAAGTTCTTTCTCAGTGAGCATGTGCTTGTGTGAAAGCATTAAAATAATACCAGACCCTAAACACATGCTAATAAGCTTACCAGAGATTACCCCAAATCCAATCAGGGCTCTACCTGGTGAATGGTCCTTCAAAACCCACTAAGATTGGTCTGTGGTTAGAAGTTCCTGATCCCTTCAGCTCAGAACAAGAACATCCATGACCGTGAGGCTATGTCCACATGAGTCTTTTAAATTGAAAAACAGCAGTTGTTTCGCTTTAAAAATAGACATGTCCAGATGACATTTTCCTTATTTCGAAATAAGGAGCTCCCTTATTTCAAAATAAGGAAAATCATTTCGATATAATAAAACCTGGTTATATATCGAAATGAGGGTTATTTCGAAATTGTGGTTGCAAAATAACCCAGTCTGGCTCTGTTATATCGGTATAAGAGAATGACCTTCCTCTCAGGGTACATGGCACCCTGGGAAGAAGTTCCACCCCCCCCCCCCGCACCCCGGCCCGGGGGGTGGGGGGAGCTGGTGCGGAGCTTGGGGGGGGGGGCAGCGGAGGTGGGAGCCAGCTCTCCGCACCCCTGGACTGGGCGGCTGCAGCCCTGGCCGTGCGGGTAGGTGGGAGCCAGCTCCCACTCGCACTCCCGGGGCTGCAGGTGTGCCCCAGGGTTCCTCCCCTCCTGCCCCACCAGCAGAGGGGGATGCAGGGCAGGGGAATCCCTGCCCTGGGGGCTGTTTTCCCCTGCCTGGCTCTCCAGGTGACAGCCAGGCAGGGGATTGGGTGCCAACATGGCCCTGCCAGGAGGCCATGTTGCCACACCTCCCAGGATGCCCCTCTCCCAAATCAAAATAGCAAGAAAAACAGTCGTGTGGCACTTTAAGACTAACAGATTTATTTTTTGCATGAATTTTCATGGGAGAAAAATCCCACTTCATCAGATGCTTTGAAGATGGGTGAACTTACAGAATGGAATGAAAATAAATGCAAGGGGGTGTAAAACATAGGATCAGGTCATACAGTAACAGCAAATCAGAGCAGTTGTTAGGTTCAAACTATGGGAAGCTTGAAGTCAAAGTACCTTTTGTAATGGGAAAAGAACCCATAGTCTCGATTAAGTCCTGCTTTCACAGACTTTAGCTTGCATATTAATTCGAGTTCAGCTGTTTTCTCTCTGAAGTCTTGATGTCCCAGTCACATCTCTGACGACAGTTGTTAACAAAATCATTTATCGAGTGATTAGAAAGATGGATGTGCTCAGCAACTGGTTTCTTTGTTCTGTGATTTCTGATATCAGTTCTGTGTTCATTTGTCCTTTTGCGCAGCGATCATCCTGTTTGTCCAATGTATAAAGTGTTGGGGCATTTCTTGCACATGATGGCATAGACCACATTAGTAGCTGTGCAGGTAAATGAGCCTTTGCTGGAGTAGCAGGCTTGATTAGGACCTATGATGGTAGCTGTTGTGCAGATATGAAGATGTCATCAATGTAGTGTAGGTAAAGAAGAGGTGTTTTAGGATGAGACTTGAGGAAATGTTCTAAGTCACCCATAAAGATGCTGGCATATTGTGGGGCCATGTGGGTGCCCATAGCAGTGCCACTGATTTGGAGATATAACTGAGCCTCAAATCTGAAGTGATTGTGGGTGAGCACAAAGTTCAGTCACAAGCTGTGCTGTGGCATCATCTGGGATGGTTCTTGTAATCCATCCTTGTGTGGGATGTTGGTGTAAAGAGCTTCTACATCCGTAGTGGCCAGAATGACGCTACATTGATGACATCTTCATCATCTGGACACATGGCAAGGATGCTCTTGAAGATTTTTTCACAGAGATTTCAACAATTTCCATTCCACCATCAAATTGAGCCTGGAACACTCCACACAGAAGAGCCACTTTCTTGACACCACAGTACAAATCATGGAAAGACACATCACCACCACCCTGTACCAAAAACCTACTGATTGCTATAGTTACCCACATCCTTTGCGCTTCCATCCTAAACACACCACATGATCCATTGTCTACAGCCAAGCCCTAAGATATAACCGCATCTGCTCTGATCCCTCAGACAAAGACAGACATCTTGAGGATCTCTATCAAGCATTCTTGAAACTACAGTACCCACCTGGGGAAGAAAACAAATTGACAGAGCTAGACGGGTTCTCCAAAGTAATCTACTACAGGAGAGGCCCAAGAAAGAAAAGAACAGAACACCACTAGTCACCACATACAACCCTCAAGTCAGACCTTCTGCAACAGATCATTAAGGACCTACAGCCTATTCTAAAAGATGATCCTTCTCTCTCTCAAGCCTTGGGAGACAGACCGCTCTTTGCCTACAGACAGCCACCCAATCGTAAACAGATACTCACCAGCAACTACAGCTCTAACAACAGAAACATTGAAGCAGGCACGCACCCCTGCAACAAACCACGCTGCCAGGTCTGCCCACATATCTGCACAACAGATACCATCATAGCTCCTAATCAAGCCTGCTATGTCATCAAAGGCTCATTTACCTGCTCATCCACTAATGTGATCTATGCCATCATGTGCAAGAACTGCCCCAACACTTTATACATTGGACAAACAGGACGATCACTGCGCAAAAGGATAAATGAACACAGAGCTGACCAGCGAAGCTGAGGAGAGAAAAGCTCTACGAACACCAGCTGCAAGCCACCATTTGCTGTGAAAAGACCCACCATTTGCTGTAATGAGACAGATTTTTCTTCCAACTTTGTGGTAAGAAAAGGGTCTCAAGGAGGGGAGGACAGTGAGGAAGAAGACTTGAAGACCAACAGACTTTCATTGCTGACAGGGGGCCCAATCCTTACAAAGTATTTTTTTAATGCTATAAGTAAACTGCCCAGAAGAGTGTGAAACAAGGAACCCAGACTAGGTTTTAAAGGAGAAATATTAAGACCTGAGATCTCCCCATCCCATAGGCAACCAGCCCTTGCTTATGGGATGTTATAGCTTGTTAAGTGTTTTGCATTAGTTCCTAATGCTTTAAACTTTGTCTTGCTATTTAGTTTGTAATTATGTGTCTGTAACTGTAAGAAGGAAAACCCAGCAGAGAGTATTCCATCCTAAACTGTCACTCTGTAAAGCTCGCTGAGAAATACTGTACAAGTATTGATTGATATTTTTCAGTCTTTGAATCTCATGATACTTCTGTAAGATCGTAAAGTAAATGAGAATATGTTTAACATCTTTTAAATAAATGTCAATACTTGTTTTAGAGGAATTCTTGCTCTTAGTGTCTTCATTGCTCTGAATCTGTTCTTGATCGGCAGTTCCGTAGCCGTGATTTCCACTAGGGGTTTTACCCATTTGGGCTGCAATGATCCCCCCCCCATCTCAGAACTAATCTGGTTTGGAGGCAATTGAATGATATTTGTTGCCTTCTGGCGGCTTAAAACCCGCATGCAAGTTCTGGGGTAACAGGGGATGTCTAAACTAGGGGCTTAAATCGACTTAAGCGACTTCCTGGCCACATTTAGAATTATTAAATTGACTTCAGGACTTCCTTAAATCGACTTAGGCATTAAGTCAACTTTATTAATTCAACTTAATGCAATGTGACCATCTAAGTGACTTAAGAAGTCCTATATAATAACACATGCCTGCTTGTCAACTTAGTGAAGTTGACTTAAGCAAACACACTGGCTATGTCTACACTGTATTTTTCAGTCAACTTAAAAAAAGCACTGGAGTCCATAGCATCTTTATGAGTCCTAGGATTGCAACAGACTCTAGAGAGCAAATAGAAGGAGTCATAAGAGCTGTTTAGTGATGGAACGTGGTTCAAATGCATGAGCGCCTCACACACCCTTCTCCTGCTGTGTGCCCCAACGGCCGAGCGATATCACACTTATGGTAGATTTTATCTTCAGAGTGGTCCTTGGCTATTGCATATGCAAGGACTCTTTTTGGACTGTAAGTCTCAGCATCTCAAGACCCCATAACCGTCCTCACTCTTGTTGTTAAACTTCCTCCTTTATTTACTAAGTATACAAGGAAAACATGGTTTCTAAAAATCAGCTTTGTTCTTCATACGTCCACCATTGCTGATGCGTTAATGCAGTTACTTACTGAGCTGTAATTCTGCTATGCTATTTTCCTCCAATCAAATATAAGCAGACAGACAAACACAGATATCAGAGAAGACAGAAAAAGATGGGAAAAGCCAAAAAAGCTCAGATGTGGCTGAACTGAAATAGTGTTATCTTCAGGCCAAAGATGGCACCTCCCTTGGATTGGCAGGAACATTGGTCAAGGGACATACAGGTTAGCCTGGAGTTGAAGGTGAAATTCAGGACAGGCTAGCTTATATTGTTAATATCCAAGAAACATTATGGTGTGGTGGATCGCATGGCCCCTAAATCTTTCTAGCAGACCTCTTAGGATATCTCTGGCATAAGCCAATCTACTGTCTCACACCTAACAGACTTCCTGAATTGAATGGTGAGGACAACACAACATATAACGCTCCCAGAGGAGAAGAGCCAACCAAAAAGCATTCAGAGATCCCACAACATAGCTGGCTTTCCATCATGGCAAAGCATGCTGGAAGGCATATACATTCCCCTAAAGCGTCCTGAGGTGGGGCAGTCTCCCTAGAAAGGACACTGAGTGAATATGGTGTTTATGTGTGACAATCAGCTGCAGTTTATAGTGATTGTGGTCATAGTCCCCATTTTATGCCATGACTCATACATGTTAAATAAATCATTTCTGGCTGCACTGTTTGGGAGGTGAGGCAGCAAGTCTGGGTTCTAATGAATGAACAAGTAAACCACGCAGACTCTCACAAGAACACTATGGAAAACTCATTCTGTTCACTAGTTTAACTCCTCCTTTCTCTCGGGAGAGTGAGTTATCCCTCAGAACTTCTTCCCCTGAGCACCATAGAGACTTTCCAATGGGGTCATCAGGAAGGCATGCAATGTTTTCGGCTCCTGCCCATAGGGTGGGTGCTTGTCCTGGCGTAGATGAGATCAAGGTGTCTGCATCAGATTGGAAGCCCATTGAAATAAGTCCCTACAAATGTTAACAGGGTTTTCCTGTTACATTCTCTTGCTGTGAGACATAGAGTACCTTGGCTCGATTGGGGCAGACATAAATGAATGAATAAACTCTGTTGAAAAGGAGAAAGTTAAGCAGGGAAACATGAAGGCAATACTAAGAGCGAAGCTCCAGTATGTAGGAGAGACCGCACACCTTTTGTGGATGTATATAATCTAATTACCCTTGTCTCATGTATCTGCCACTTCTCCAGGATGTGGTTTAAGTAGCCATTTTGTTACTGATGTGGCTTTTCCATACATGCTGACCCTTATATTCATGTCTGATGTCTTGTATATTTCCAAATGCTGTGCTTGTTCTTCTTATTATCCACGGCTCACTGCATAGTCCCTGGTTGGCTGCTAGCTGACATCCACGAGTAGGCAAGGCACACTTTGTATTTGAGATAGATGATCTTCTATTGCATAACCTAATGTTTTAGTGGACTTCTGAAAACTCAGACTGTGAGTGGTCACCTCAATTCAGCACATCTGGGCAGCCAGACCAAGACCTATATTTTCAGAACTTCTGGATTGTTGACAACAGCTTTGGAAATTCCTCTGGGGTTTTTAAGAGCATCCATAACAGAGAGGTCCAGTGCCTGATGTTTACTCCACAACTTCCTTGGAACTCATTGTACATGAGACTTACTCAAGTTCACACAGGAAGTTTGTGGTAGAACTGGGAATAGCGCCAGGTCTTCACCTGAACCATCTTTCAGCCCCCTGAAGATAACGTGCCTTTCCCATAAAGGAATGTCCCTAATTTGTGGTTATTTACAGCATTGTAAATCAAGCATATGCCATGAAGTACCAATAAAAATTGTTTAACATCAGACTTAAATAACTAAACTCTCAACAGCAGCTCATAAAATGAGATTTGGCAGTTCTTATGTAGTTATGGTTAAATTGACAGTACTTTAGGGAGTTAAGATAGCCAAAAGCAGTAATAGTTAAGAACGTAGTGATAGATGATGAAGCGTGTTGGTTGGACAGTCGTTCTAGCACACTGTTAAGGCCTTCCCATTTTGAAAAATATTAATTAGCCCTGGGACAGGAAAACAAAGATATCAGTTAATGGGAGACGTTTCATTCGGTGCTACCCTACTCAAATCATACATCCTTCACCCATAAAGACCTAGCAGAGGAATGTGCTTTGGCATAAAGGGCCTGTTGCCATCTGTATTATAGGATATTTTTCAAGCAGGAATAAAGATTTAAGGGGAAGCAAGTCCAAGAGAGATGCTGAAAGGGAAAGTTAAAAAAACTGAAGACAGGACCATGAGCACAAATGTAAAAAGAACATCCATTAGCAATCCACATTTCAATTCCCTTTAAAAAGTCAGATGTATGAGTTAAATTAGCCTCAAGCAAGGTCTAACTTCTGCTGCCAATACCCACTCCACTTCCAGCCCAATATAAAGTTGTAACTCTAGTCCTTGGTAATGGGAGTCGCAAACTAGGCTGGGCTCCTGAAGGGCCCCCAGGATCCAATAACGAGTCCATTTCCCCTCCCTGGTGGGGCCTCTGCCACTACCAAATGGACATAACAAAAGCATTTGGGGGCTTTTCTGTAGCATTAGGCACGTGTGTCTCTTTTCCACTTAGTTTTTTTAAAAGCGTATTTGTATTGTGACCAACTACCTCCTTTCTTATTAAACAAGTTGACTATGTCTACATTAAGAAGTTAGTTTGAATTTGTTAATTTGAACTAGTAAGCTTGAGCTTAGTTCAAACTAAACTCAAACTTCTTAGTTTGAATTAACAATGTGGACTAATTCGAACTAACGTTAGTTCAAATTAGTCCACTTTTTTAATTTGAACTAACTGTCCTTAGTTAGAACTTATTAAGGCTACATCATGCTTGGTTCAAACTAACAATCGAACTAAGGGTTTAGTTCAAACTAACCGGCAGGTCTTACTGTTCGAACTAAGCTTTCATTAGTTCGAATTAAGGCATTCCTTAGTTCGCACTAATGAAAGCCTAGTGTGGACAGGGACTAATTTATTTTGAATTAAGACTCCTTAATTTGAACTGACTTGCGAGTGTAGCCCTACCCGGTGAGTTGAGAGATGAGACCAAAACCAAAACACTGGATCCTCAACCTTACACTTTGGGGAAAACTTTAAACTCTGCCCCTAGACCTGGATCTGAATGGTGCAGTTGCCCACATCCTGGAGCCAAATGTGCAGCAACTTTGGCATGTTCAAAACCTGGATCCAAGTTTTGCAGCACAACCCTAGGTCTGGTCTGAATTTCTATTACAGTATGTGAAAACAAGGCAATGTAGTACAAGCCTACGTTGCACACTTAGCCCCACTCCCCAGCAAGACCACTGAGTCCACTTTTAAAGCTCTAAATGCTGGATTGCTTTCAGGGTAGTCAGTGTCCTTCAGTCTGCAGGGTAACAAAATCCATCTCCCTGATATTAATCTGTGATAGTCAAGTGTGTCCTTCATGCCAAAGAATGAGTATGTACAGTGGCACAGAACAGCAACAGACCAAAACAGCTCAGGCTTTATGTCACAGAAATCTGGCACAGCCACAGTGGGTGGAAAGTCTAGAGTAATGAGTCAGCCACAAATGTCTCTTCACACATGGCTCGCAGACATCCAGAGCAACCCAAAAAAGTGGAAGCGCTAGCTTGGAGTAGTGTCTTGTCAGTGTGGCCAAAGAACTGAGCTGACAGTGCATCTCTGCTAGTGCCTTTACAGGCTGAGCCCCCAGACAGACTTAATGCTGGTTACCCTCCCACGAGGAACTTCTCTTCCTGTGCCAGCTTTGGGTAACAAGGCCTACCTCTGCCAGAGAAATAGGAAACAGCAACATCAGAGCACAACAGCACAACCATGAGACTTGCGATTCTAAAATCAGGTTGTGTGTACTCTCCTTGCCATAGCTCAGCATACAATGCCAGGAGGTAGTCAGACAATGACCCCTGACAGCATTAAGCAGCCACTAGCACCTTGGACACATGGAGCTGCTATATTCAGTCACTTGTTAGCAGAAGTACTAATGGACACACTACGAATCCACTCCTCCCTGTACTTACCACATACAGCACTCTGTTTTAACAACTCCCCAGTGGAACATGAAAAGTGGGAGAACATGACATGCAAATGATGACCAAGGAGAGAGAAATGACCATTTATTTAAAAACCAGCAAATGTGGTTTGCACTTATTTATTTTATTAAAATGGTTACATATGCTGAAACAAAAAGAGCAATACTAATAAGGTTTATTTTCTAAATCATAAATAATTATTGTCTCCATTAGCTGTTGGCTCAGCACTGATCATGATCTTTGTTATTAAAAAAAACACACACGCACAACCTATTAGCATTTATGTTTTCAGAAAACATTTAAGCAGCAATAGAAAAAATAAATTAAAGAAAACTGTAATAAGAAAATTATGCCAAGTATTTGTTAATTGTAAAACTTACTTGATATGTTTCGTAGGTTATTTTTTGTGCTTTGATCATTAAAAAAAAAAAGATGAACATATCTTGTCTTCTCCAGTTTATCCTAGAAAAGGCACTGGAATTCCTTTTCATTTTTAACAAGAAGACAAATATTGTTATCATTTACTCAAATAAAAACAATGAGCATATTTCTAACAGAACAATTTGACAAGACAATTTATTGTCACAAAATATTTAACAACAGAATAACTTATAATAGTATGATCAAGAGTGAAGTATTTACTCCCTGTTCTTAATTACAAACTCACATTATTATGACAAAAATCCAGTAAGTCAGGAATCAAAAATTATTGTCATGGAGTCCTAGACACATAATGATGCAAGTCAATCACAGGTATACTTCAACTGTTCATACAGTCATGACATGTTTCCTGCTTGGCACTTTATGTCAATGCAAATCAGCGATTTAGAAAACAAAGTAAAAATATATATATATATATATATATCTAC
Source organism: Podocnemis expansa (assembly GCA_007922195.1). NCBI lineage: Eukaryota > Metazoa > Chordata > Testudines > Podocnemididae > Podocnemis > Podocnemis expansa. The sequence continues at coordinate 47,170,958 of ML681964.1, forward strand.
ACAAAATACTTCCATATCAATCATTTTCATTGTACACTAAATAATTTCAACATAACATTTATGTTACACCAGGAAGTGTCCTAGACGTCACAAAAAGTATGAGATTTGCTGTATGTCTTGACTATCTTAGTGCAACTTGAACAGACTATGTTTGTAGGGTAGTTTCACTATTGGCCCAATCTTCCACTAAAGTATATGGGACTTTGGCTGTCAACATCAACAGGGGCAGGAGCAAAGGGCTAACTATAAAGACAGACAAGAAAAGGAATCCAAACTCTGTAACCAATTCAGTACAAATGACAGCTGGCATCAGCACTATTTATTCGAGCACTGGTCAGGATATTGTTATATAGGTCTAGAAAAACCTTGTTCATTAAACACAAATATCTGCTTTTACAATGATTATATCACTCAAAAGCAGTCAAGTTTAGAGACTTGAAATGTTATTTTTAATGCTTGGCTTAGCATTGACTTTAACCCCCTCCCTAAGATAGATTCTGATATTTTTTTAATGTTTCATGTCCCATACGCTCTTAATTTGGGTTTTAACTTGAAGTATATATAGATTTATGTCTTTTTCCCCTATTGATATGTGAATTGTCAATCAACTGTCCTTATTTAATACATTATGGATGAAATAAAAACATTCTGAACATATTAAAGTAAAAAGAGTTTCCATTGTGGAAAGTTGCTGGGCTCCAGTACAAATTAGCAAAATGTACTACCATAGATTTAGTTTGGTACTACAAGAGATCAGTTTTGTTTATGTACATAACTAATTCAATAATTCAATAGAAAAGCTTTATAAAGGATGAAATACACACTGAATGTATAGATAGCCTTGCTGCAGCCTTCTCCATTACAGATCTCTAATTATCACAATGTGTGTGTATACGTGTCCATTCAGATTAATTTGAATGACAGAAATAGTTCCTTAACCTGTATGTTTTCTACAGTATTGCACTTTTCAAAGAACTTAATTTGGTATTTTAACACACTGCAGATACAGGTTAGAAACATGTATAACCTTAGTCACCTTGACAAACCACACTGTACATTTTTAACAATACAGTGGATTACTTTTTTTAAAAAAGATATCTTTATTAAGATTCAAGAGTTAATTTGCATAAGTCAAATATACAACAATTCTCTCACGGGCTTCCAGCAATAATGTGCTCAACCCTAGACTGCTCGGCCAACTTGGAATAACATACAAAGATTAAACAAAACGGCACTGTCATTTTGAGGCATAACTGTGTTGCACTATGCCCACGTTATAGCTTATTTTTTGAAAGCAAGGCACTTATTGTTATAGCAATGCAGACATTTTATGCGCACTTTGATTAACATAAATAAGTTAATATTTTGATAAAAATGAACTTTATTTTATAATTTACATGCCTTTGAGTGGAGAAATGGAACATTCTATTTTATACAATGAAAACGTCTGGAGCTGAGAGTGCACTTTAATTTTTTAATCAACTGTAATGTAAATGGATCGGTTTTCAATATTTGCTTCATACCTGTGGATGGCATTTTACTGAAAACCAGGGCTGTGAGAAATGTCCATTTGACCAAAAAATGTAACAATTTCTCAAAACTGTGGAACTAATGGCACTTTAACAGTCTTTACTTCTGATATATGTGATGATTTCTGAATGATGCAGCTGGTAGTTCCCTGCAGTTTATCCTTCCCTTGGGCAAGGTTTGTTAGGGCCATCGCCGCATTGATTTCCTTCCAGTATGTTTCATCTTTGCTCGTTCCTTTTCTGGTAGCTGCGCTAGATTCAAGCAATGACAAATATTTACAAGTAGAGATTACATTTCTAGTATGACATGTGACCAGGGTACAAATTGCACAGAAACATTTAAATGTGAAAGACAGCCCTTCACTCACCTTTCGCATTTGTTGGGTCCTTTTTCCAAAGTTTCTGAAAGCAGAGGAAAAAAAAACCTATTATTGTCCATTTTGCACACAGTACTTCCCAAAGCATCCCCAAAGCCAACATTAAATTATCTCAGGTGCAAATAAAAGACTGCTTCTGAAATGGAGGTTAGTCTTACATGAAAGCAGTTGTTTAGGTATCCAGTGAGTGCATCTGAAATACAGTGGGAAAGACTCACTCCAGGATCTTAGCCCAGGGAATTAGCAAAGACCCTGGGCAAGGCACCATGTGACCAGAAGTTCTCTTTGAGAGGCTGTGACCAGATAAAGAGCTTTAGAACAGAGTGTCATAACCAGCAACACTCCCAAACCAGGTAGCATTAATAAGGAGGGGTCTGCTCTTTAGACAAATTCTTCATGGAGCAGTGTACCAGGTTTGAACTGCTAGATGCACTGTGACTCTCCTACGGTGACTTTGATGCTGAAAACTTCCTTAAAGGTTCTGGTGGGATGGATCTATCTGGTAAAAAAAAAACACCTTCAAGGACATCAGGGACTATAAGAAACATGAAAAAGCAGAACCACACACATGAATCTAAGGGTAAATTTCCTACAAAACAAAATTTCCAGTTAGAAGACAATTATCAGTGCACGTGGTTTTAAATGTGACCCTTAGCTAACCTGCAACTTAACTACAGACCAAGATTTAGAAAAGGATACATGCCTTTAGTGATTTCATTGCATCACAGGCATTTACTCCCTGGCCAGCTCCAAGAGCATCATTTCAGACAAATTCTGCGAGGAGAGAGGAAAGCTGAACCAGCATTTAGAACATTATATCTTACTATATAGTATCCTACAAAATCCTGGGAGTGCATAAAGTGGCACATACAGACCTATAAAAAATTGGGGAGGGTGCAAACCAAGGTTTAACTTCCCATATAGCAAAGAACACCCTTGAAGGAAAAGGTGTGGCATGTAAATCATCAGCCAGAAGGTCTAGTACCAATCTAGCAGGACACTATAGCTCTTTGTGTGTCTGGATTCCAGAGAAGCCATATTTGGAAACCAGACTAATCCTAGGTTGTCAACCACCCTGATAAAGCCAAGAATGAACTTTTCTTTAATTACAGCTTCCATCTTAAGGAAGCCCAAAACACTTTACAAACTTTATTCACTAGCTGTGCAAACTATACATGATGAAGAATCACTTCTTCCACCACTGGAATGCAAAAAAAGCAAGGAGTCTTGTGGCACTTAAAGACTAACAGAACTATTTATCACATGAGCTTTCATGGGAGAATTTCCCACTTCATCAGATGCTTTGAAGAGACACTTCTGTCATGAAACCCACTATATGCTGAGCAGTTCAACAGAGCACAGAGCAGTGAAGAATGTGATATCTAGATCAGTGGTTCCCAACCTTTTTCAGGCAGGGGACCCCTTTTTAACACCAAAAAAAAATCTTTGTGTCCCCCTCCCCCAGCTTATTATGTAATCTGACTCACGCAGGCAGACTCTGGCCTGTACCACTCTGGCAGCGCCGCTGGGACAGCCGGCAAATGGTGCCACCACCACCATGGCCTGCACTGCTGGGGAGCCAAGCCATGGCAGCAATGGCCCCCTGCCCTTGCTCCCGCCAGGCAGCCACTGTGGCCCCATCCCCCTGCCAGGATCCTGCCATGAGCAGGGCGAGGCAACCCTGGTGGGGAGCATCAGGGTTGCAGCTGGATTACAGTCCCAGTAGAGACAGGCTCCACAGACCCCCTGAAACATGTCTTCAGACCCCTGGGAGTCCCTGGACTCCAGGCTGGGAACCACTGATCTAGATGATGCTGTAGAAGAAAAGTAGGTGGGCAGGAAATAATTACATGAGTTAGAATTTGCCTAGTGTTCCAGATTTAACAAATACCCTTTTCTCTTCCAAAGTGCCATGAGTTTTAATCCCAAGTGGTCAGGTACCTAGGTTTCCATGTTTTTTATAGAATCATAGACTCATAGGGTTGGAAGGGATCACATGAGGTCGTCTAGTCCAACCCCCTGCTAAAAGCAGGACTACTCTCACTAAATCATCCCAGCCAGGGTCTTGTCTAACCAGACATTAATTATTTCCAAAGATGGAGATTCCACCACCTCCCTAGGCAGCCCATTCCAATGCTTCATCACTCTCTTAGTGAGAAAGTTTTTCCTAATATCCAACCTCAACCTCCCCAGATGAAATGCTCAAAAGTACAATGCCTCCCCACAGTGTTTTAGGATATTGCTTCAATATTTGACTCAGGAGGAAAAATGTGTGATCTGTTCTGAAGGAGGGAGTCAGAGACACAAGAAACATTTGATTTGGTGAGATGTACTGAATCACCCCAATATAAGAATAGCCACCTTCTTAATTAACCCTATATGTGCTTGCCTGCATGTTCTTCTTCTTCTGATTCACTTTTTCTTTTCATTTTGGGGGGTGAATAGGCCCTGGCTTGTAATAAAAACACCTATGTAGATAGGTATGCACACAGAAATGGAAAAAATAAGAAGACATACAGACTGAGACTTTTGCAAAATATTCTGATGAACAAAAAAAAAAAAATATTGTACAAACATCTGAGGAAAGTGGCCAAGAATGGTGATGAGTATTCCAGTTTCACTGCTGAGTTCAATGAGTATTTGCAAAAACTTTTTAGGAGAGTTCACCTAGACCTAAATGAAAGTGACTTGCTAAAGATCAAACCAAATCAGTACCAGGGCCAACAAATCAAATCTACAGGCTTGTTTACATGAAGGGTTTAAATTAGACTAATTTTTGCTAGAAAACATTAAAAAATGAGCTGCATACATACAATGCAACTCTAGTCCTCACTCACCATACTTACTAATGTTTTAAAATAAAGAATAACTCTTTAATTTGGTCAGGTTTTGTTTTAAGAAAACAAATTGATTTATTTAAAATCTTTCCCTCTAAAAACTGAACTGTAACAGAAATATTGTTGATTATTTTGCAATATTCTTGTTAACAATTGCTAAAAGAGAATGATTATATACTGAACTCAGAAAATATTTAATTTCAAGTACAGAGGCCCTTTTTATTGCCAAAAATAATTTGCTTCTACCCTGTGTTCCTACTGCACTTCTTCTCTTGCACTTCTATAGAATCCAAGAATCTCAAAGCACTAAAAAGTATTAATTAAGCCTCAGAACAACCTATGGAGGTTAGTTAGTATTGTCTCCAATTTACAGATGGATATAATGCAGCATAGAAAGGCTAATGACCCACTTAAGCCATGCAATAAGTGCCTTAAGAAGGCTTAATCTAGACTACTTTGATCCCTATCTATGCTAGAGTTTGCCTAGTTTGAACTAAAAAGTTTTTTAGTTCAAACTAAGCAAAGCTTAGTTCTAACTAGTTACTTGGAATGGTAAATTCGAACTAACTCCTTAATTCAAAATTATTTTGAACTTTAGTTCAAACTAGCACAATGTAGTCATGCTCGTTCAAACTAAATCAGTTCAAACTAGTGGTTAGTTCAAACTGGCTGCATTTTTTTAGTTCGAACTAACTTTCAAAAGTTAGTTTGAACTACAAAAGGAGTGGCTAATTCGAACTAAAAAGTTAATTTTAACTAAAAAAATATGGTTAGTTCAAACTAATTTTTAACTGCTAAGCAAGTCCAAACTAAGCAGTTAAATGTAGACATAGCCTAGGAATCCACAGCATCTTAGGAAGATCAAGTCCTTAAATGACTGGACCAAATTCACAAAGCAAAGCTTCATTTTTGTTGTTTACTTTTCATAATCTCATAGACTCTAAGGTCAGAAGGAACCAATATGATCATCTAGTCTGACCTCCCGCACAGTGCAGGCCATAAAACCTTACCAACCCACTCGTACAATGAACCTCAAACCCATAACTGAGCTATTAAAGTCCTCAAATCATGATTTAAAGACTTTAATACAGAGAATCAACCAGCAAGTGAGCCATGTCCAATGCTACAGAGGAAGGCAAAAAAAAAAAAGCCCAGCGCCCAAGCCAATCTGCCGTGGGGGGAAATTCCTTCCTGACCCCAGTTATTCTCTGTAATAACTCAGAACCTACTCCATCTAATGCCTTTCCCAGGTCACTATCATACCCATCACCAGCAGTAAAAGACAGACAATGGCCAAGCTACTCTGTCCATCCTATCATTCCCCCCATAAACTTATCAAGCTCGGTTTTGAAGGCACCTAAGCTTTTTGCCCCCTTCACTTACCTTGGTAGACTATTTCAGAACTTTATTCCTCTGACAGTTAGGAATCTGCATCTAATTTCAAGCCTAAATTTTCTGAAAGACAGTTTATAGCCATTTGTTCTTGTGTCCACATTGGCACTGTATTCAAATAATTCCTCTCCCTCCCTTGTATTTATCCCTCTAATGTATTTATAAAGAGCAATCATATCTCCTCTCAGCCTTCTTTTGGCCAGACTAAACAAACCAAGCTCTTTAAGTCGTCTCTCATAGGGAAGATTTTCCATTCCATGAATCATCCTTGTAGCCTTTTTTTTGCACCTATTCCAGTTTGACTTCATCTTTCTTAAACATGAGCAACCAGAACTGTACACAATATTCCATGTGAGGTTGCACCAGCCCCTTGTATAACGGCACTAAAACCTCCCTATCTCTACTGGAAATGCCCCTTCTGATGCACCCCAGGACCACATTAGCTTTTTTTTTTCACTGCCACATTGCACTGGCTACTCATTGTCATTCTGTGATCAACCAGTACACCCGGGTCCTTCTCTTCCCTCATCACTTCCAGCTGATGCATTCCCAGCTTATAAGAAAAATTCCTGTTATTTGTCCCTAAGTGCATGACCTTGCACTTCTCATTGTTGAATTTCATCCTATTTCTAATGCTTCACTTTACAAGGTCATCCAACTCATTCTGTATGATATCCCGATCCTCCTCTGTATCGGCAATACCTCCCAGCTTGGTGTTGTCTGCAAACTTGATTAGCACATTCCCATTTTTTGTGCCAAAGTCAGTAACAAAAAAGTTGAATAAGATGGGTCCCAGGACCAATCCTTGGGGAACTCCACTAGTAACCTCCTTCCAGCTAGACAGTTCACCTTTCACTATGACCCTCTGTAATCTCCCCTGTAACCAGTTCTTTATCCACCTTTCTATTTTCATATTAATCCCCATCTTCCCCAATTTAACTAATAATTCCCTGTGTGGAACTGTATCAAATGCCTTGCTGATATCTAAGTAAATTAGGTCCACTGCATTCCCTTTATCCAAAAAAAAAATGTTATCGTCTCAAAAAAGATCAGGTTGGTCTGGCATGATCTACCTTTTGTAAAGCTGTGTTGTATTTTATCACAGTTACCATTCTCCTCACTATCCTTAAGTACCTTCCCCTTCAAAATTTTCTCCAAGACCTTGCATACAGCTGAAGTCAAACGAACAGGCCTGTAGTTACTTGGATCACTTTTACTCCCTTTCTTGAAAAAAGGGACTACATTAGCAATTCTCCAGTCATAAGGTACAACCCTAGTGCTCACTGATACTTAAAAAATCCTTGCTGAAGGGCTGGCAACTTCATGTACAAGTTCCTTCAATATTCGTGGATGGAGATTATCCGGATCCCCTGATTTAGTTCCATTAAGCAGCTGAAGCTTGGCTTCCACCTCAGATATGGTAATTTCCACTTCTACATTCTCATTCCCATTAGCTGCCCTACCTCTGTCCTCAACCTCATCATCACCCTCATTAAAGACAGAGGCAAAGTACTTATTTAGATATTCAGCCATGACTAGATTATCCTTGATTTCTACCCCATCCTCAGTGTATAGTGGTCTAACTTAATCCTTCTGTGTTTTCTCTCTATTTATATGGCTGAAGAACCTTTTACTATTGGTTTTGATTCCCTTTGCAAGGCCTAACTCTGCTTGGCTTTTGGCCTTCCTCACTTGATCCCTATATGCTTTGACCTCTAAAGGGTAGCCCTCTTTTCCTATCCCTCCCATCTTCCACTCCTTGTAGGCCTTGTGTTTCCTCCTAATCACCTGTCTAAGATGTACATTCACCCAGCTTGGTTTAAAACCCATGCTCGAAATTTTTTTTCCTCTTCTTTGGAATGCAGGCTTCAGATAGTTCCTGCAGCTTTGTCTTGAAGCAGTTCCAAGCATTCTCAATGTTCATATGCATGAACTCTTTGATCCAGTACACTTCCCTAGCTAATTCCCTTAATTTTTTTAAGTTAGCCCTTTTGGAGTCAAAGACTCTGGTCACAGATTTATTTTTGTTTACCCTTCCATTCAGTTTAAATTGGATTAGCTCATGGTCACTAGAACCTAGGTTGTCCACTACAACTAATTCCTCTATGAGGTCCTCACTATTGACTAATACCAAATCTAAGATCGTGTCTCCTCTTGTTGGTTTGGAAGCTGATTGATGGAGAAATTCATCTGCTATCACCTCTAAGAAAATCTGGGCCCTTTTATTGCTGCTAGCACATATCCTCCAGTCTATATCTGGGAAGTTAAAATCTCCCATAATCACACAGTTCCCAGTAGTGTTTACTTCCTTAAAGGCTTTAAAGAGTTCTCTGTCCATGTCCAAAATCAGATCCTGGTGGTCTGTAAAACACCCCAAGCACTAATCCAGGAGAAACTCTAGTAGCTTTCTTCTCCAATGTGATTTTGAGCCAGATAGACTCTGTCCTGCTAATTCCATCACTCTGAATTTCTTTGCATTCTATTGCATCATTGATATACAATGCCACACCGCCACCTTTGCCATTACATCTATCTTTCCTAAAGAGCACATAGCCTTCAATGCCCATACATCAGTTGTGACTACTATTCCACCATGTTTCTGTTACCCTTATAATACATGGTTTCAAGGCTTCTCGCATTGGTTTATAAACATTTTAGCTTTTGTTGCTCGGCTTTGCTCACATTCTTCACCCAATGTGGCCTTTTTTTACTACTGCCAACATTGCCCATCAGACCAGTATTTGTGCTTTTCTCCTTTCTAACATCCATACTGCCTCCCAGATCTTTGTCTTTTCTGAATTCAGTTTCCTGCCTCTCAATGCTAGTACCAGGTGGAGAGATTGTCTGAGCATCTCCCAACTATCTCCCCACACCCCCTAGTTTAAAGTTCTCTTAATCAGTTGAGCTAGCCTCCCTCCCAGAAGTCTGTTTCCCTCCCTACTCAGGTGAAGTAATCTGTGCTGTTCTGTTTCTTTATTGGTCCCCTGACATGCTATATATTTCAATACCAACTAACCAGCATATTTTAACTCAAAAACAACACAGTGATGAAAGCAACTTCTGAATGCAAACAAACCAAAGAATTCTGCATTTCTGAACAAAAAGGAGATGGGGATCTTGAATGCTGAAAACCAGAATAATCAGTGTATTCCTGACTGGTGCCCTTCCTAGTGAGACAGGTCCTTTTTAGTCATGATGGTAAAAATAGCCTAACACTGGCACTGAATGCTACCCTTGACAACGGTATATGAAAGGAATGTCATTGACCACACCCGACTGAGCACTTGGTTAGCAGCAAAATTCAAAGTGAGCATTTTAATCTTGCTCCATAACTACTATAAAACAGATGAATTGCTGATCTTGGATGTGACCAGTACTTCATTCAGGATAGCAGGATATCACAGATATACTCTGTTTAGCAGCAATACGCCTAAGAGCTATCTTAAATTTGCATAAAGTAGCTCTGATTGCAGACATCTTGCTCTTTATTATAGTGATATGGATCTCCTTCTGGTTGGAGTGATCCATTCTGGGTTCCCTCTAAGCCCATGATGCAGCTGAGCAAGTTCTGGATGCAGCTGAGCAAGTTCCCTGCTGGTTCCCCAACTCTCATTGGGCCCCTTCCCCACTGCCTTCCAGTGCCTCCAGTGCATCCAACAACTTGTTCAGCTGCATCATCAGCTTTGAGGGAACACTTTGAGGGAACAGTCTGTGTAAATAAACAAAAAACAAGAAAATAGAATCAGATTAGAAATATCTTTCTCTTCTACTCCCCAAATTCACTGGAAGCCTGAGAGGCAGATTTAGTGTTTGGGTTCTTGTCACACTAGTCAGGGGTCTCAAACACTCAGCCCCTAAAGCTATTTCCTGTGGCCTGCACTGACACCATTGTTACTAGTATTTGCAATATTGGTGTATGAAAAGGTTTCAGTGGTGCAGCCCTCAGGCCAATATACTAGTCCTCATGCATCCTTGATTAAACATACTTTTTAATTAAGAATTCATCCTGATCCTAAGATATAACCCTTCTTGAAAGTGTAGAGTCTTTTATCAACAGACAACTTATTGATATCCCTGTCTTTACCGTACATAGTTATTAATTTTCCTGCCCATATGACCAGTTTAGCAGAGGTTGGAAATTCAAGCTGCCGTTTACTGGAGCAGGTAGTTTCCTTTCTTTTTCTGACAAAGCCCATAATAGAATATGCAAAAAAGAGGGGTACAATTATACAGTGTTGTGAATAGCAAGGGAAAAATAGACTGAAAAAACAGAATTTCTGATATGCTCTGTTGCTGCTACTTTATTGCAATGGATTCTGCTTACAACCTTATATAGAGAGCATTGTTGCACTGTTGTGAATTTATATTGAGCCAGAATGTGTACACATAACACTAAAATGAAGATGCATACACATGAACTTAAGAGTGATATACGTTCTGTGTATTCACATTATGGTGCTCATCTATTTCAGGAATGAAGAAGCTTAAAAAACTATATTAGGTGAAATGCAAAATCGCTTCAAGATCCAAAGGGGCGGCTATGTTAGTCTAGTTCAGTAAAACACAGAAGGATCCTGTGGCACTTAAAGACTAACAACTACATGTATTGCATGAGCTTTTGTGGGAGAAAAATCCAGTTCAACCGATGCTTTGAAGATGAAGGAATTTAGAATGTAAGTCTCATAAATTGGGATTTTCCTCCCATAAAAGCTCATGCAATGAATATAATTGTCAGTCTTTAAGTGCCACAGGACTCCTTGTTCATTATACAACATACTGGGTGCAAGCTGAGTTGCTATGCTGACATTGCTTAGTGCTTGCATCAGTGGCCCTATGTGTATGTGTGCATCTGTCTGTCTGTCTGGGGGTGGCTGTGTGTGTGCATCTTTCTGCCTGTCTGGGGGTAGCTGTGTGTCTGTCTTTCTGCCTGTCTCGGGGTGTGTGTGTGTGTGTGTGTGTGTGTGTGTGTGTGTGTGTGTGTGTGTTTCTCTCTCTCTGTCTGGGGGTGCCTCTGTGTGTGTGGGGGGGGGGGTGCCTGAGTGTGTGTCTGTCTGTCTGTCTGTCTGTCTGTCTGGGGGTGCATCTGTGTGTGTCTGTCTGTCTGTCTGTTTGTCTGTCGGTAGCTCTGTGTGTGTGTCTCTGTGTGTGTATCTCTGTCTGTCTGTCTGGGGGTAGCTCTGTGTGTGTGTGGGGGTGCCTCTGTGTGTGTGTCTCTGTCTATCTGTCTGGGGGTGCCTTGTGTGTGTCTGGCTGTGTGTGTGTTGCTGGCTGCCTGAGGGTGGCTGTGTGTGTGTCTGTCTGTTTGGGGGTGTTTGTGTGTGTGTGTGTCTGGGGGTGATTATTGGGTGGCCCACCCCTGCGGGGGGGGCACCTGTGCTGGAGGGCTCCGGGGCCAGCAAACTACACTCTAACCCCTGCAGCAGGGGTAGTTTATGGCAACTCCTGGCCAAGAGCCTTCCCTGCCCATGCGCCTGTTTCTCCAGCTGACCCACGGTTGGGCTCCTTCCCCACCCACTTCCCTGAGTCCTGGGCGCCTTCCCAGCCGACCCCACCACCACACTTCCCCCACTCCTCACTCTGACCCTGCTAAAATCCCCCCTTCCTGCTTGCCTGGCCGCCAGAGCTGTTCCCTGGCCACAAGCTGCTGCTGCCCCGACCATCATCAGGGCGGGAAATTTCAAACTGACGCAGCCCCCTGCCAGCCGGAAGACGCAGTCTTCCAGCTCACTAAGGTCCGTGGCTGCCGGCTGTGCACTGCCGGCACGATCTGTGTGCCGGAGAGTAATTGTTGCTGCACGTGTGCGCATGCGCGCAGCTTACAGAAAACACTGTCTGGGACCTTAGCTTCAATGAGTCAAGCTTCTTTACTAAAACACAGCACAGTTACAGGTCACATTGTAGAGGTCTTTGGTTCACATTTGGCTTTGATATCATATTTTTGGTTACTATCCCTGTATGTTATTAAAAGAAGAAGCAAATAGTATGTCATACGCTATATACAGTATTGCAAAATGACAGATCCTCCATAACGCTTTACATATGACAATCAGTGTATAAACAAGCAATATATAAACAACTATGTCCTAAAGAAGAGCCCCATGTAAGCACTGAAGTTCAGTGTTCTCAGCTATAGAAGTTGGTCCCATAAAGACATTAGCTCATCCATCATGTTTCTCTAATATCTTGAGACCAACCCAGCTATAACAACACTGCACATTTAAAGATAAATATATAGCAATAAATACTATGTGACAGGCACTGGCAGTCATCATCAGTTGTAGAACACTTCCAATCAAATGCCAAAGATCACATTTCCTAAATGTGCTGCAGTTTCAGCTGAATACAATAGTGTTCTTTTGTGCACTACTGAAAAAGTTCTGGGTTAAATCTCAGAGGGTGATGTGCTTCAGTGATGGGAGGAGTGATTTCTGCATGCACTTTATAAATACTTCAGTGCCTTTGGGACGAAAGACTATCACTCAGTTCCACTCAGAAACGCTTTTTATGGTATGTTTGTACTGTGGCTAGTAAAGGGATGCTGATTCATGGCTGGAATCTCTTCAGAGCTATCACAGTGCAACTAATAAATAATTGTGAATGCTGTTGTACCTTCCTTTCCACTGTTACCTTCTATTCTCAACTGCACAAGCACTCAAAGAGGGCTAGGTTCTGATTGGCCAGGAATGTTTCTTCTCCCCTCATCCACTGAAACAAACCAGTCAGGAAGAATATTTGTTCCCTGCTGTTTATAGCAGAAATTACCAACAAAATTCCTACCAATGGGATCCTATATATCTTTCCACTAACAGAAATTTTCAGCATGAAGTAAGCATTAAAACTGTAGCAATCAATGCCAAGATTATAGTCACTGTACAATACTAGCTCTGTCATGCAGTATGGTGTTTTTCAGGAGTCACATAATTATCTTTATTAATATATCACACATACAGTCTATTCTGTTGTTCATCTGAAAAGTTCTGTACAAGTATTAACCCTGCCAACATTCCTGCAAGGTAACCCTTATTATTCCCATTTAAAAAGAGGAGAAAATGAGATGCAGTGTCCTGAAGGTGACACTATTCACTTCTAGCCTCATCGACTGCAGAAGAAAAGTTAAAAACCATTTATTTTAGTTACTATGCCTGTCCTGAGCCCTCCTACCAGTTTTAGTACTTTCATCAGCACAGTTGCAAATTTTAAAAATATTTTTCTCCATTGCTACTGTGTGGAAGACTCACACAAACTGACTACACAAGAGAAACTGGCTAGAAAGAAAAGAGCAAGATTTTTTTCTCCAGAGTCTTTATATTTATCTTAGCTGTTGCTTGTAACAATAGGCAAACGTCTTCAGACTGGTATGTAGTTTTTAAGCTGACAGTGTCCCTTACCTGACTTGTCTAATGCCATGGAAAAATTGGTATAAATGCCAGAACAGGAACACAGAAGCATTCGCTGCAACTAGGACAGACTCCGGCAAACTAAGGTGTCTCTCCTTGCTTTGACGTGCTTGCAACACTTTCTGTTATTTTAGAGACACCCAGTGGGTCTGTCTAGTTATTTCAATCTAAATCCAGTATGGAAAGATGCTATAATTTAGGAATTAAAAAACATTTTTCTTAATACTATAAATTACAGATACCATTTTATCTAACAGTATTATTCTTACAGAATGCAACTGTGAAATTATGAAAAGCTTCACCAAAGTTCCCCCCTCATTAATGATAAAAAAGCACCTCAATTATGCTGCTTCCTGCTTAAGAGCTGTATATCCTCCTTCCCCATTTTATTACATTTGTAAAAGGGCCACGCAGAACTGTATTCTTTGAGGTCCAAACCATGCTTTTTTAATTATCATTTAGAATATGTAAAGCAAATATAACTCAAAATTTGAAGAGTAAAAGATGTCTGCATAAAATGGAGAGAGAAATAAAAAGAGAAGGTTACAGAAGATGTAGTGAAAACAAATCAACATGGAAATTAGACACAAGAGGTCAATCTCATATGACTGAAACAATTAGAAGCCACATACAAATGTATAGATGCCTTATGAATTACACGTCTTCTATTACAGAAAAAAAGACATCTCTGATCAAAAGGGGATCTTTGGCCCTAGATCACACATATTATGAAATATTTGCTGGATTGATAAAAGGCCCCATACAACTTATCTTCATTTTAAAATTGGCAGTAGTACCCAGCTGTTTCTCTTTTCTCTTCTTCTGCACTGGCTTGTGTTGGTTTTGGAGACCCTAGTTTCACATGTTGACCAGCATTTTCAAAGCAAACAAAAGATGGAAACGGAGGAAGAAAGAGGGACAAGGAATGATAGAGGGCAGTTGAATGAAAAATAAAGTTCATATGTATATGTAAATTAGCAGTGATGTGATATAATTCTCCAGGTTATAGGCACATTTTGATTGTATAATATTTTCTGAACTACTGTTTAAGGGCATACAATTTAAACAGCAGTGAAAGAGAGCAGAGAGAAAAGCACAATTAAGTGGAATTATGATATTAGTCTACACTGATGTAGCTCCTTTCTCCCTGTGGATCCCAAAGCAAACATTAAACCACTCAATCGCACTAAAATCCAGCTACCTATGGAGTAGGAAGGCAGCAAGCTTAGAGCATTCTAGACAACATAGAGAGATGTAATCATGACCTGGCCTGTCATTTTCATTTTCACTGGGTGTGGAAGTTATTGGATATAGGCCTTCCAGTTATTCATACCTTTGCCACCTCCAGGTTGAATAAGTGTAATGTTTTGTGCATGGGAGAACCTTTGTAGCCCACTCAAACGGTGTTTTTTAACATAGATTGCATTATGCCCCTTCTCCACAGACTGCATGGGCTAGCAGTTTGTTTCAGGGTGTAATCCCAGAAGTGGATTGACTGATTCTATAAAGCCGTAAGTGGTTTGAGTCCTGCCTCTTTTAGAAACCATATCTCTCTGTGCACCAGCTGACAGTTGGAAGGAGTGGGCTGCTCTGGATTATCATCCCTAGATTTGAATGGCTGGGATGAGGCATTCCAAGTGAGACTTTCACCTCTGCAATTCGTTTCTAGCTCTAGAACATTAGATCAAAATGTGATAACCTTTGAGGACTAGTACAAGGCCTATTTAGGCACTCAAGTCACTGGAGACACAAGAGCTCAAGGTTTTCCCTGTAGAGTTTATAACAGAAAATGGGAAGTGAGGATTGGAGTTGTCAGCAAACTGAGAGTTATGTTTATGTTCTTTTGGGGCTTGATCCAAAGTTTACTAAAGTCAGTGGGAATCTTTCTTCATTGACTTCTCTAGACTTTAGATCATCAGGCCCTTGCTTTGTAATTAATAATGGAAGATGCTTAGATACCTTACTGATAGTTCCAGTATAAATATCCAAGTAAATAAATAACTGTTGTGAGCTTTATATCTGACACTTTGTCTATGAAGGGACTACAGAATTTCCTGTTTGAAAGGAGGAGTGGAATAGATGATCAGATATGGCTTTTCCATCTCTGTTATGATTTGTAATGTAAACCCAGTAAACTTCATTTTTCAAGCAATGGGGAAAGAGAGAGGAGAGCTAAAGGAAGTGAGGAGAAAGGAAAAGAGAAGGAAAATAGTAAAGGGGGAGTGAGGAAGCAGTGAGTCAGAGGACATGAAGGGAAAGGGAGTAAGGGGTAAGAAGAAAGGACATTTTCTGAATGTATTTATTTTCTTTATTTTTAATGTTAAAATATCCACTTCCTAGCCAAGAGCCTCCTGATACTGTGGACTAACAGTTTGGATATGTTTACACTTAGAAGTTATTTTGAAATAAAAAGGCTTATTTCAGAATAACTCTTTTCCTGTCCATGCATGCATTTTGTTATTTCAAATGATGGTTTTTTTTATTTGGAAATAATAAAACCTGCTTTTATTTTGAAATCATGCCTAAATCGAAATTATTTTGAAATAAGACATTCTAAGCTGTGGAATAGGTTTATTTAGAAAAAATGGGCCTATTTTTTTTTCCTGCCTTCCCCTATTTTGAATTAGAGAATCTAGTGATGACTCTCTACTTCGAAACAATAACTCCAACCTTATTGCAAATTAGAGAGTCTTCTCTGGACTCCTAATTCTAAATAATAAATTCAAAGAAGTGCCAATTCAAAATAATAACTTTGAATTAACATCAAAGCAATTATTTAAAAAAAAACTATTTCAAATTAATTTTGTGTTGACATAGCCATTTAGATTTGCACACTATTTGAAAAGTTCAACTGAGATTTCTTATAGACTAAAATAAGTTTTCCAAAAAAAAGAAAAAGTTAGTTAAATGCAGCTAGGGCAAGCTTTATTACACTTCACGTCAAGCCCCAATTGTTTTTCATTAAAAGTGAAGGGTGAAGGAATGGGTTTTAAAGTAATTTTTTAACCCGTGTTGATACTAATACAGTAAATCCTGATTTAGTTATGCTAATTGGCTGTGGGTTTGGAAACAGACCCTATACACATGGTATACTATTATGATATAAATGCAAACACACGGGGTGTTTTCAGACTCCTGCCACAGAATTCACAAATATGTTGCACAAAATTCCAGAGCCCCTGCTCATAACCAGTTCCCTGATCTGTCCAGTTTTCTGTCATCCCCAGTCAGCTTTCCCCAAAAACTACTAAACATGCTTATATAGTACATAAAAGTTATATAAACTGCAAAATGAAGATGCTACCTTGTGCAGTAATAATGGTTCTTGAAGATTTGTCCCCCTATGTGTGTTCTATTTACATGTGCTTGTGTCCCTGCCCTGCTGATTGGGGGACTTCAGTAGTACGTCTGTTAGGCCCAAACTTCTGCCAGCTCTCATAGGGTATGACCACATGTATCTTTTAAATTGAAATAACACTGGTTATTTCAATTTAAAAAAGATTACGTCCACATGACGTTTTCTTGTTTCAAAAAGACGAGCTCCGTCATTTCAAAACAAGAGACGTTATTTCAAAATAGCTTAAACCTACTTTAATTCAAATTGTCTGTTACAGCAAAATGGTTATTTTGAAATAACGCCGTTCCGACGTGTTATTTCAAAATAACCCTTATTTCGAATTAACACTTTTGCCCTTCTCCTTCCCAGGGTGCCTTCCTTTTCCTATATATTAAGTGGGGGCATGGCCCAGGGAGGGGGCCATTTTGCCACACCTCCCATTGTGCCCCTCTCCTGATTTGAAATAGCAAGTTCTGTGCTATTTCGATTTGAGGTTTTTGCTTATTCCAATTTAAGCTCATTTGAAATAATGATTTTATTTTGAATTAGCTTATTTTGAAATAAGCATCTATGTGTGGACATAGCCATAGTGCTGCCATGTGAGGCTAGTCAGAGCACATGGACTAACTCCCCCTCAGAGCCTTCCCTACCACAGACTCACTGAGAAACACCCTGAAACAGAGGGGAGGAGGGTGGTTGTGAAGCACTGATAGGGACAAACATCTCAAAGAACCATCATTATTGTACAAGCTGAGTAACTTCTTCAATGGGTCCTCCGTTGTCGGTGACTGCCAAGGAGTACACTTTCCGGAGGGCAGGGACCTCAGAGTCAGGTCAGTTACACATGATAGTACTCAGAAGACAAAGATGGAATCAGTGGCAGAGTTCTCAGTGAACTTACAGTGTTCTGCTAACGACTGGGCTGATGTCCACGTCACCACGCCACAGCTCTTCAAGATAGGGATGTTTCTGACGAAGGTGACAGAAGAGGAAACTGACCTTGTAGAATGAATCCAGAAGAGTCAAACTGCAAACTTGGTAACACCATCTGATGTAAATTGAGACCCACTTGGAAAGTCTTAGGACTACTATTGCTGAGCCCCTGTATCTTTCCTCAATGGAGAGAAAAAAGTCTAGGGAATGCATCAGCAACCGTTGCTGACACTTGTGCCAGCCCCTCCTTTCCAACAGTCAGTTGGTGCCAATGGTTTCCTCCACTGAAAAAAGGTGACTAACACCTGAAAATTTAGTGGTGGCCATGGCTGGACCGGAGTGGGGTGTTGGAGGGCAGGATCCCCAGGCATACCCCACAAACTTCTTTGAATGGTTCCTTTCCATGAGGTGCCCAAGGACAGATCCCTAAGAATGCTCCAGAAAAAAAAACTGTCCAGAGTGTCTTCTCTCTGCATCGTCCCCAGGCACACCACAGAAAGATGCTGCTGTAGGTCCAGGTGGCTTCTTTCCAGGGCGTATCTGGGGACCCAAGGGCACCACCACCTGCTTTTCTGGGACTGGTGTGGCACTTTTGGCAGGGGACGCTACATACCACTCCAAACTGGCTCGTATGCCACTGGTAGGGGACTTACTGAAGGCCTTTGTTGTGTTCAGCTAGAAAACCAGGCCTCTCCTTATTTACAAGTACGCAATATTGTTTCCTTGTTGGCTTGGGGTATAAGACTGGAAGATGAATCACTGATTCATGTGAAACAGGCAGGTCACCTTATGGATGAACTTTGGATGCAGCCTATGTATAAACTTGTCCAGGAACAATGTCAGATAGGGGCCATGCATCATCCAAGAAGCTCTCTCTGCTATTCTCCTGGCCAGTGAAATCGCTATCAGGAAGGCCGTTTTCCAGGAAAGGTATGTCAGTGAACATGTGGTCATAGGTCTGAAAGGAAGCCTAGTCAATCCTTTCAATACCAGGTTTAGGTTCCACATCGGAGTTGGAAGTCAAGGTCGTAGGAAGATGTTTACTATACCCTTCAGGCACCTTTTAGTGGTTGCATGTGACTGTACTGAGCAAACCTCAACAGGGTGGTGGAAAGCTGTTACGGCTGCTAGGTGTATGCTTAGCGATAGATCTGATTTCTTTGGGGTCAATGCATAGTCCAGAGCAGGCTTGTCCAACTTGTGGCCCGGGGGGCCAGAATGCGCCCCCCCCCCAAGGGCTTTCATGCAGCCTGTCGACTGTTGCTGCAAGAGCCTGGGAACTGGGGCTGCACAGGGCCCTTGTCAATTTCCTGCACTGCCCACAGCTACAGGGAGATGTGGCCTGGCCCAAGAGCTGTTTAGGGGCTGTATTCAGCTTGCTTGGTTGGGTGGGAGGGGAAGAACTGAACCAGCCAGCCGCAGTGGCAGCAAGCTCCATCAGGAATGGAGGGGAGGCAAGAGCTGAGCCTGTAGCAACCATCAGTGTGCTTCGTTGGGTGGGAGAAAGAGAGCTGAACCAGGGAAGGAGAGCAAAGCTGCAGTCTGCTAGGCGAGTGGGGTGGGGAAGAGAAAGAAAACTGAGGCAGCAAGGTGCTATGTGGTTTAGGGGGTGTGTGTGAGCTGAGCTGGCATTGTGCTCAGTTTGGTGGGGGGAGTGGGGGAGAACTAAACCCGAGGGCAAGCAGAATCCAGGGGAAGGAGAGCAATGCTGAGTGGAGGTTAGGAGAACAAAGAGGCGCAAACACAGGACAAACTGTGGCAGTTCTGGGAGGGTGAAGGGGCAGGGGAGCAGTGTGGCTTGCAGGACGTAGCTGAGTCTTGCCATCCAGCTGCTTGGCTCCCCCCACCTCACCCTTCTTCCCCTCCCCTCCTCTGCCATGCGTACCTGTCCTGCCTCTGAGTCTTATCCAGACCTATCAAAACATGCTTGTTGCCTCATTGTGCTGTTTGGGAGCACATATTGCTGCAAGCAGCTTTTTTCAAGAATGAAAAACATCAAAACAAAATCTAGATCCCTCTTGACAAATGGAATCTATCTGGGATACTCTGCATTGCTACATCAGGTGCGCAGACAGACACTGACAATTTGTTCAAGCAAAAGCAATGCCAAATATCTCACTAATAATTATATTATTAATGAAGATTGATTTGTATGTCTTATCTATGTCTTATCAAAAATTTTCTCACCAGCCCCTCAACTGAGAAAAGAATTGCAATGCGGACCCTTGTCCAAAAAGGTTGGACACCCCTGGTCTAGAGTATGTGAAAGAGTCACAGATATTGGTGAGATTTACTGTTCTTCAGACAGCTTCAAATCTGAAATGGACCATTTTTGCAAGGAAGTACATAAAGTTAGACTTTCTGCTGTGCAACAGAACTTCTTGTACCTCTCTTGAACAGTAACTTTTTAGGTGTTGGAACCAAGCAGAAGCCCTGCCCTGAGGCAGAGAATCCCTAGGCTGGGATGCCGGGTACATCCTCTATTCTGTGAGTGGAGGTATGGCATGGCTGTGCTGTGAGAGGGGTTGACAGGCAGG
The DNA here is from genome assembly GCA_007922195.1 of Podocnemis expansa. Taxonomy (NCBI): domain Eukaryota; kingdom Metazoa; phylum Chordata; order Testudines; family Podocnemididae; genus Podocnemis; species Podocnemis expansa. Next base: position 47,191,297 of record ML681964.1, read on the forward strand.
GCCATCCCTAGGGGGTTGCAGGGCCCTGGGCAAATTGGCCTCTGCAGGGACCCCCAGACCCCCACCAATGCTGGGGATAGAGCCAGCCAGCCCAGGGGAGGGGCAGGACCAGTCCTCCCCTGAGCTGGCTGTTCCCCATCCATGGGACAGGGAGAGCCAGCCAAAAGTGGCAGCCAGGGTCAGTGCTCCTGCACCTCCTCCCCACTTGCGCTGCCTTCAGCTCCAAGCTGGCAGCAGTGGGGAGGAAGCGACAGGCAGTGTGACTGGAGGGGGGGGCAATGGTGTGGGCCACATGCTACCTCCCACCCCCTCCCCACTGCCTCCAGCACGGAGCCAAAGGCAGCACAAGTGGGGGGGTGCTGACCCTGGCTGCTGCGTTTGGCCAGCTCTACCTGTCCCCTGGATGGGAAACAGCACAGCTGGGGGGGGGGGCAGCAGTTTGGGCCCCGTGCTGCCCTGCTCACAGCAGGACAGCGCAGGGCCCACAGAACCATCGGGCCTGGGGCAATTGCCCCTTTCGCCACCCCCTAGGGATGGCCCTGTTGACAGGCACCTTGTAAGATGACAAATAAGATTACCAGGCCTGTCTTGGCCAAATGGAAACAATCAGAATGAACTGAGCTGTGTCTCTTCTTATTTTCAGTAGCTTCTTTTGACAGTAAGGGAAATGGAGAAAATCACAGAGAAGGTTTCAAAGGATGAGGAAAGTATCAGCCATCCTTGCTATGGAACTGTAGCATGGACATTTCTTATTCAGACGAGTGGTTAATAGGTGTCCATCTCCCCCACCCCCCAATTATCTGAATACATCATGAAGTACTGTCTTAAAGTTCTCATGGGGATTTGTGACTGAGACTGTTGGCTATCAAGTTTTGTGTGCCTTGGAGGTAAGCCACAGACAGTGTAATGTTGCACCAGTTCCATAGCCTCATTGCTTCTGCAGCTAGGAAAGGCAACCTGGCTCCCCCCATAGGTGATGCATCAGTGGTAAGCAGCAATAACAGTGATGTTTGCAGGAAGGGATCCCTCTTTGCACACACTGGATGGGTCTTTCCACCAGTCTAAGGAGGTTTTTATTATCTTGGTGAGTGGTGACAGGGATTTATCCAGTCTGTCTATATCTGGTCTCTAAACTGAGCTAAGCCACATTTGGAAGCATAGCATGTGAAGCCTGGCATGTGGTATCATAGCCATGTTCCCCACCATATGCTCCAAAAGTGAGAGGCAGAGTTTGGCTGAGATTTGTGGAATGCTTTGAATGGTCTCCATGGCTACATCTACATCTACATAGGAGTTATTTCTAACTAACCATGGATTAGTTTGAACTACCCGGAACTTTTTAGTTTGCTCTAACCACATTTTTTTAGTTTGAACTAAAAAGTTAGTTCAAACTAATTTTTTAGTTCAAACCAAAAAAAACAAAAACAAAAACACGGTAATTCAAATTAACCACTTAGTTCGAACTTATTTAGTTCGAACTATCACAGCTACATCATGCTGGTTCGACTTAAAGTTTAAACTAACCATTTAAACTAAAAAAATTTTTAGTTCAAACTAGGTAGAGCCTAGTATAGACAGGGAGCAAAGTAGTCCGGATTAAGCCTCCTTAATCCGGACTAATTTGCTAGTGTAGACATAGCCTATGAGCATAACTCAGTACTGAAACCTGAGTTAAGGCAAGAGGTCTTTGCCTCCCCATCCATAAAATGGGGCTAATACAACATTTCTCACCTCACAAGGGTATAGAGAAATAAATTCACTAATGTTTGTGAAGCACTCAGATACTATAGTGATGAGCACCATAGAAAACCCATGAGGAAATCAATTCTGTTTTCAGATCAGGGTTAAACAGCAGTAAATAAAGCCTAGGACCACACATTACACAATGAGAAGAAACAAAATATTGAATAGTTGTTCATTAATGGAGCACCATCTATCCTATGCACTAAACGAGGGTGGATTGAGACACCTGTGGAAAAAACACTATGGTCCAATCTCCTCTCATCCCATCTCCCAGTCCTATCTTTCACACATCCCATCCTCAGCTCATTGACCCAATCTACTTTTTCCTCCACTCCTTGTCTGGCTCTTGGAGACACAGTCTCTCTGCTCTCAGTTCAGGTGCTTGGATCCTGACCTGATATGACCCAAAGCAGCTTCAAGATGCAGTTGCAGAGAAAGTCCTAATCAGTCCCAGTGTGGACACAGTCTTATAAGGGAAGTGTTAGGCAATCTTACTAATAGGTAGTGCTACCAGCCCCACCTGGTCCACCATGTTACCTGGTTATATTTTTAACCTAGGAGAGCACTTAGGGTCCAATACAACTAGGTAACACAATTTAGAAGATCCTGAGCTGCATTCTGTCCTCTTTGCCTCTTCTAATAACTGCAAATCAGTTTACTCTTATCATTTGTATTATAAATCTCCTCTCAAATCCAAATATTCTTAGACACTTTCCGAACCACAGGCCCTCAAAGATGCCAACCAACTGGAAGATGTGTCAATGTAGTGACACTTTCAGATCAGTTCATTCTTCCCTTAAATGAGAGAAAAAGAATACAGCAAACTAGGTAAACAGGAGAAGTATACTGCAGCAAAAAGGTCACAAACTTGCTTGGAAGAATAATTCAGAAAGTTGATGAATTTTGTCCAGAGTACAGAGAAACAGAAATACCTCAGTTCCTCACAATCTCCAGTCACTCCACTTGTATGCAAAGGAAGGTTTGGCTCTTCCCCTGCATCAGGAAAGTCTCTCCCTTGATATGTGAGGAAGCTGGAATCCCATGTAGGATCTAGTGTAGTGAAGTTTCAGTGGGCTGTCAAGAAATTGATCTTTGGAAGAGTTCTCAAACCCTATTCTATTTGAAATGTTATGATAGTAGGCCTAGTATGAGGAGCCAGACAGCTTAGCTTGTGTTCTGGAGGAACAGAAGAATCTTTATATTGTAAATATTAACTCACTGAAAGCTGTAAAAGAGATGAGGCCATCATACTCCAGATCAGCATCTAATTTGTGGGAGGTCTTAAATAGTAGTAAATAGATCTATGTATGACAGCGTGGAGGCTTTGAATCTGAGGAGCAGAACTGAATGGCTATTTTGGTAAAACATATGAAACTGTCTATGATAAGGTGAATGAGAGTATGCAGGACTATCTACGTATTTGTACTGAATGCCTTGTCAAAACTGGGGAATTGCTTCTGATATGATCTATACTTTTAATTTTACTGTTTCTGACAGGCTTACAGACTTTGCAGATGTTTGCTGGTTACCAAATCATTCTATAAGAATATTGGCACCTGCATCTAAATAAGAAGAGGCTTGTTATACAGCCGACACAACTGCTTTGAGAGAAAGTGCTCTTGAAGAAACTAACTTTCAGAGAAGGGAAAAGTCTGATGCTGCAGCAAGTGCACTGGTATAGGAGAAAGGATTCCTGGGTTCAGGTCTGACCTATGCTACTGACATCATGCTCTTGGCAGCCTCCCAGTGGCTCAGATCACCTGTTTCTATAACAGATATAGTAATGGAGGATGCTCAAACCCCATGGCATTTGAGGTTTTGCAAGGGGCCTGCATTACTTCAAAATGAATTTGAGGAAAAGTTAAGAGTTTTGTCTGTTACCAGTGACATGAGACATACATAGACAGATTCTCCCCTCTACAGAGATCTGCGCAGCATAGGAAAAAGTTGGGGGAGTGGAAAGGGCTAGCAGGTAGCAGCTTCTGACTTAAAACTGGTCAGAAATTTTTCATCGAAATATTTTTTTCATGAGAAATGGTGATTTTGTCAAAATCAAAATATTTTAAAAGTTTGTTGATTTTGATAAGTACTCCTGCAGAAAAAATATAATTTCAAACTGGAAATCAATTTGTTTTCAGAAACTCCAGTTTGTGGGAAATTTAAAAAAAAGATTTTGTTTTGTTATGAACCAGCTGGAAAACAAATTCTGAAATGATAAAATTTCCTACAAAACAGAAATTCAGAGTTTTGACCTGCTCTTTGCCAACTCCCTAGTTTTTAAGCTCCCCTGGCCTTGGTCTAGGGAACTGTTCTAAGCTATGGTTCCTATACTATATCGCACACCTCTCATATCCTCTTCACACCTCCCATACCCCTTCCTTTCCCCCAGTGTACCCCCAGAAAACCAGAAGTGAGGCAGTTGGTGCAGGAGTCTGTTCAGCTACCCCTACACCATCAGAGAGTTCCCACCACTAAACAGTGTAAAGGGGCTGGAACTGGGGTAGAAAATCCAGCCCTCAATACCCATTGTACAGATGCAAAATGTCTGTATGGCCAATTATTCACAAGAACAGGTGTTTTTACGAAGGTCAAATACTGAGCAGAAGTTCAGAGGCTCCTAATGTTCAAAACTCAATTAAAAGCCTAAAATCATTTTCAAACAAAAAATTTTAAAACAACCCAGCACTGAAAACAGTAAGCGTGTCAACGCAGTGTTTTTCTGATTAGCTTTAGGGCTTTGTCAGCTCTAAATAAAAATGAGTCTCCTGATTGTGTGAAAAAACTATTTTGTTTGAAGAAACTGTCTTGGCAACTTGAAATTGAACCTAAATAATAATAATTATTTTATTTGTTATTGTTTAATATCTAGTTCTTAAATAGCAGGTGATAAAACAATAGTTCATGTTACTGGAGTACATGCCATGTTAAGGCCCAAGACACCTGATAGTGAGATTGTACTAGTTAGAATTGCTATTAAGCATGGATGTCCTCAGAAGATTTCCAAAGGGATAGCCGTGTTAGTCTAGTCCAGCAAAAAACAAACAAACAAGGAGTCATGTGGCACTTTAAGACTAACAGATTTATTTTTCGCATGAGCTTTCGTGGGAGATAATCCCACTTCGTCAGATGCTTTGAAGATGGGTGAACTTATGGAATGGAATGAAAGCAAGCTAAATTCTGTGAAAGCAGGACTTAATCAAGACTATGGGTTCTTTTCCTATTACAAAAGGTAATTTGACTTCAGGCCTCCCATAGTTTGAAACTAATAACTGCTCTGATTTGCTGTTACTGTATGACCTGATCCTATGTTTTACACCCCCTTGCATTTATTTTCATTCCGTTCTGTAAGTTCACCCATCTTCAAAGCATCTGATGAAGCGGGATTTTCTCCGATGAAAGCTCAAGCGAAAAATAAATCTGTTAGTCTTAAAGTGCCACACGACTCCTTGTTTTTTTTTCTCCTCAGATGCTTGCTCACTGCCCTGCCCAGTGCAGTCTAGTCTACACCTGAGCCTCCAGAATGATGAACATCAGTGTTTCCCACTAAAAGTCATCTCAGTTACTGGGGGTCTTCATCCCTTACAATCAAGCACTTAATTGTCAAAAGCAGCAAATAATTTCTTGAAACAAAAAACCTGGATATGATTTAAGTGCTTTGAAATTCCAAAATTGGTATTTATGTGCCTCACAAACCTAAGACGACTAATAATTATAATAAAAACAACAACAACAATGTAAAACAAGCAAGAAGTCTGGTGTTTGTATTACATTAGATTTTTCGGGGCTCTATCACAGGCAATGGCGTTACACATGGGTGCAAGGGTCTGCCCATGTGCAATAATTTGGCAGATCAGGGCCTTATGCTGCCCATGCATTTTTGCTCAAAAATCAGCTATTATTTTAAAATGCATGGTCCAGGGCAAAATGGAAGATTTATAGAACCAAAAGCACTCTGAAATCTCTCTTTCTCAGAGAGAGTGCACATATATACAGTGAACCCCAAATTAGTGTGTAACTGTCTTTAGCTACACTATTGTTCTTTGTTTCAGTAGATTATGCAAGAAGCAGTTCTCTGTGAAACCACTCTGATTCCTAAACAATAGAAAGGATGCCCTCCACTGGGTATGTGTATATTGTTCCTTTCTATTGCAAAAAATCCAAATTTCCACAATCAACACTTATTCATATGAAACAAAAGAATTCTCTCTCATTGAAAGCAGATTGTAGTGAAGAAGCAGCAGTCTTCAAGGTCGTATAGTGTTGGCAAAATTCAAAAAAGATTGTATTCCAACTTGCTTATGTTCAGCTGTGTTTACTTAGTCTTAACTCGACAAAGTCTGCCTCTAATTATACATAGCAGTCATCGGTCCACAGATAAATAGATATTACACAAACGCTTGGAGGGAATGACATTTGGCCACTATAATTTTTGGAATAATTTACTCTGTATCCTGAACTTAAAGCACCAAAATGATTCATAATGTTTTTGAGATCCAAACAAATATTTCCACTTAACAAAGTGAATGATCTCCATGAGCTTTCTGAATTTACATGACACGTGTTGCTCACAAACAGTATGCTCAAACTTTGATATCCTGAATGATTGTAAAAGGTGATTTTAGGGTCAGGGCCTAACTCTACCTAACTGAAGTTAATCATAAAACTCCCACTGGCTTCAGTCGGCCAAATCCCAGAATTTGCCATGCAAACTGAAAAGAATGTCATAAGAGAAATGACTTTAACTCAGTTTTAAGACATTTCTGTAACATAACAACATGCATGTAACTATATATTGCTCAGTTACCTCCAGAGAATAAATCTTTGATTATAGTTTATGTTAGAGGTAAGAAGAAAAGCTCACTGCAGTGTCTAGGTTACATATGTATTCTGCACATTAAACATTTTATTTACTTTGCTGGCTGTTATTTATACAATGAAAAATTAGCATACATTACTCACACTTTTGGATGCTATAATCCAAACTAAATTTTCTCTTTATACCAGACAGATGTTGGTTTGATGACATTTACATATAATGCTTCTACATAAGTAGGCCTGGCTCTTCCTCGATGTCAACAGGAATTTTGCTATATTAAAGACATTATTTGGACCATGTATTTTTTATTAATATATTATTCCTTTGAATAAACAAATAAATTAATATATTATAATCCTTAGTGCTCATTCCCTCCTACTCCTAAACCTGTACTAGTCCCCATAAACATACCAAACCAGAGTTTTGACCTCAAAAAATGGTAAGTGCCAGAGTCTCCTTGAGGTCTACTAGGGACTTCACTGTTGCTATTGATTTTACATCCAAGATGCTCAGACACTAGGGTAAAGGGCAGCAGTATAAATTGGATATGGAGAGAGAGTCACACAGAGAAAGAGAGAAATTACTGGATTTTGTAAAAATAACATGCTTTGGAAAAATTCTTATTGATCAGAATATTAAACCAAGAGACAGCCCCTGATGCAATAAAAAAAGCACATGGTATTGATATAACTAGCTTGTCTACCTCTGACATCTAAAATATTCAGTTTAAAGAAAATTAAGACACTTGTTTACATGGTTCTAGCTGTGTTTACAGGACAAAATTGAATGTTTCTAGATGGGACGATTATACCCCAGTCATTTCCTCTCATTATGCCTTAATTCACAAATGAAAATTGTTATAAAAAATGGAATGTGCTTTTGGATGTGGGCAACTGCAGAGAGAGAAAACAGATTTTTATCATGTGGAACAGTACAATGAATTCTTTCTTTTCAGGCTACTTTCTGAAAGAGACAATATATTAAGACCTTAATAGGTTGTGATGCTAATCTGCATGCGTTCAAGAGTGTGCCAATTATTCAGAACTGAAGAAGAGTAAAAGATAAACTGAATCCAGGAAAATGGAGCAGCACAGAAATTTCATTATCAGCCCAACCACATGACAAAAACAGAGGTATCTCCAAAGCCACTGACAGAAATGCCTGCCAAAAAGAGAAATGCAGCTGCAAGAAAAATAATTTTCACAGCTTGATATCTAGGTCTTGTGACTGCTATCCAAACAAGAAGTAGAAGTGGTACTATATAATGTGGCAGGGTAAACAGAACCACCCACTCACCACCACAGACTGCATTTTTAATCCAGGTAACTTTTATTCCTATGAAAAGTGATATTTTTGGGGTGGGGAAGAGGGAAGGGTTAACAAAGGTTTCTGTTGGAGTTCCATTCAAGTAGAAAAGTATATCTATATTCTTATATGCCATGGTATACATTTATACACTTGCATATACAAGTAAAGTGAATTATATAGGAATGCAGGATCTGCAATGCCAGATCAAATTATTGGACCATCGAGTGTAATGTCCTTTGTGCACCAGAAGCCAGGACTTGATTTTTCAGAAGAAGGCAGAGATCCTACAATGCTCCTCACCAACCGTCCAAAGCCCGTGCAATAGGGTGGATGAATTTTCTTCCTCCGCCATATGGATGGTGATCTGAAATGTCTTAAAACAAGAAATTCGATTTGCAGAGGTCACAGTAAGAAAAGTCAGTAGGGTATGAGGTTAAGTTCAAAATGTTTGGATTACTGTGTCAGAGATGCATCCAAACACATCCAAATGCTGAGAATAAGTCTAATACTTTTTAAAAAGGCCTCTGTCAGAGATTTCCACTATCATCAGGTTTGGGGCTGGTTAAGCCAAAACCACTTTGAATACAGTATCTGTCATGATATTTCAGTATTTCTACTTCCTGACAAAATCAGGAAGAGCAGACAGATGGGAGCGGGGTGAAGTTAACTGAGCATTTTCCAAAGTCCAAATAAGATCAGATTTGTTTTAAATTTTGAGCATAGCTTTGGATCCATTGTTATTGCATCCTAACCAGGTCATACCCATCTTTAGAGAAAAAGTGTGCTTACTTGCATCTTGTGTTACCTCTAAAAACAGAGCAGACATGAGATAAGTGAATTCCAAAGTGCCTGCTCAAAGGCTGGCTGGTAAAGTACATTTGTTAAATGTGCACCACTTCATGGGAAGTGTTCTATAAAGAACAGGGCATCTGTGCATTTACCCCATAGGAAGGCTGACATTTTCTATGCCTGCCTAGATTCCCGGAAGGTTTTTTCCCCCGTAGTGAAACCTGATGCCTCCCTCAACACTTCTATAAGCTCTCTGCCCTCTCCAGCATTTTCTTTTCCTATTCATCTTTTTTCCTCTCCTTCCCAATGCTTATTTCCTATTTCTTTCTTCCTTTTCCAGCACTTTTATCAGCCTCTATCCTTCCCCACCAGTTTCTCACTATTCCTGACTAACCTTTCATTATCTGTCTCCTGGCCACAACGTCTCTTTTCTCCCTTTCTGTTCTTTCCTCCTTCTCTTGCCTCTTCCCCTGCTTCATGGTGTCACAGAGCTGAACTGACATGGTAGGAGTCCTCAACAACATCCTTCCTGAAGAATGAGGGTAAATCCTGTAAATCCACAGTCAATGCTAAAGTGAAAGGTATCATCTGAAAAAGACATGATCATGAATGATGTGAAGAAAATGAATAGGGAAGTGTTATTTATCCCTCCCCATAACACACGAACAAGATGTCTCCCAATGAAATTAATAAGTAATGGGTTTAAAACAAATGAAAGAAAGTACTTTTTCATCCCAATGCACAATCAACCTGCAGATCTCATTTTTATGCGATGCTGTGAAGGCCAATGAACAACTGGGTTTAAAAAAGAATCAGGCAAGTTAATGGAGACTAGGTCCATCAATAGCTATTAGCTAAGATGAGCATGTCATCCCAACACCTCCAATTGCCAGACATTGGGATGGGGTCAATCTGAATTGCCCTGTTCTGTTTATTCCTTCTGAAGAATTTGGCATTACTCACTATCAGAAGACAGAGTAGATGGACCATTTACTCTCACCCTCTATGAGCATTCTTATGCTCTTATGACAGAACTAAATACCACCACCACACAGTGCCCTGGCCCACCACAGGTAACTTCTATGGATAGCAGTGAGAATACAGCACAGGAAGCAAGTCACTATATATACACTCACTACTAGTTCCTATGCTGGAAAGGGAGTCTTGAATGCGTACAGGATTGTAACAAAGTTCTAACTACATCAGTGTTCTGGATGGCCATGGACTATAGACTTTTCTTGCATTGGCCACAGTAAATTAGAGTTGAAAACAACAGTTCAAATAAAATAAGATATAGCCTCAACCTTCATCCACGATGAAACCTAACACAACCCAAACCTTTGCTGAGTTCCAAAAGTGTTGGACAAAGGTCTTTTTTTAAGAAAAAGTCATTGATCTTTACACTCTCTCATTTCTGCTGGGTCTTAAAGAGAGATTAGTTGTTTGGTGCATGTGCCCAAACCAACACCATAAAGTAGTGGAAATCTTGTGAGGCAGCCTTTCTGTCTTAAAGGAATCAGAATCACTTCTGGCTTAACTTCACTTGAATCAGTAGAATTAAACCACTCATTAATCTGGCCTAAAAAGTCCTAAAAAATACAATATGCCCTGAACTTCTGAACCTTTTGAGGTTTGCCCATCACTACAATAAATATTTAATCTCCATTAGAAACAGGCTGAACAAAAGACGTGCATAAAGGAAACGTGTTGGTACCCAATACACTGGAAACTACTCTGGAATATTTTTTCAATGGTGAAATTATTACTCCTGTAACGCTGCCAAGTCCTAAATTCTGTTCCATCTCCAGCCAGTGCTACTTGGGCAAGTTAAATCAGTCTAAGGACTAGTCCAACTTGAACACCCAATTTTTCAAAATTTTATCTGTTTTCTTTGCCTCACCCCTTTTACTTCACTTGCACATTTTTTTGCTGCTGCCGTCTTTCCATCCTCTCTGCTATTGAACTGCCTGTAAGGTGAACATAACTATTTTGTGTAAGGAACACAAGAGAGAGAAGCGTTGCATGTTTTTTCCATGCACAGTAACATGCACAACATTTGATAATATACAGGGATTAAATCATTCATGAATAGGGCCCAAAGGGAGGAACAACTCCAGAAAAACAACCCTCTGTGCTGGTAGCACAGCATCCAGAAATTTGCAGTCATTACTGCCACAGTTACAATTTGTAGTCTGTCTGGCAAAGTCAGGAATCTAACTACAGGCTCTGTGGTTTAAATAAAATGTATCTACAGCAGTTTGGATCAATGTTTAAAAATGTTCCATGTTATTTTAGTCCAAGGACAAGCTTTTAAAATTAAAAGAAAACTTTGGCTTTAATTATAGATTAAAAGTGAAAGTTGTTTAAAAAGAATGTGTTTTCTGAGCAGAACAGTTACAGAAACTGTTTGAAATTTAAAATGCATTCTCGTCTCCCAACTCCGAGGCAGAATTCCCCACCAATATTTAAAGCAATTCTGTGAAAGTGATTCATTTATGATCAATATTTAGGTGTTTTCACCATTGCTGTCATGGACTGACATAACCTTACTTTTTCCAATGTTTAAGTTTTTATGCAGAAATAAGCATAGGATTATTATAAACTGAAGCCACAGCAGAAAATTTTACCTAATTTTCTTGATTCAAAATACTTATTGCTAAGTATATGCAATATAGCACAACACCATAACACACATGAATTTCAGCAGCTTATTCCAGATCCAAGTACTGGCAACATGGTCTCAAAATAGTTAGGTGCTACAATGGAGAAGCTGCTACTCTTGGGATGATTTTCAGCAACAATGGCCCATCTGAAAATCATTAATGCATAGCAGTGGATTTTCCACATGTTCATATGCTGGACAAGCAGGTTGCCCTTGAAGTATTGTTCCCTGGGGGGAAAAGGAAAACCTAGAAAAAACGTATTCTATTGTCAGATCTCTGTTTAACTATAGCCAGACAAAAATATGGTCAAGCATTCACTTAGCAGTGCCAGACTGGAGACAGCAAATGAATAAGACAAAGAACTGAGATTCAGAATGAATAAGGCTATAAGGGAATGGGAGGAAATTTATAAATATTAGAAATAGGATTAAATGTGTAAATCACTTGTCTTTCATAGCACTGACCTTTAATGTTATAAGGCCAAAACTTTAGAAAGGGTATTCTCAAGCATTGTGGAATATCTTGGTATTTGAAGTACCAGCTAGAAATGATTGAAGTAACCCTATATAAAAAGGGTAAGAAAACATCTATGTAGTATTTGACATTTAATGCCCCATTAATCGATAATTTGGCTTGAAAGAGAAAAAAAGTTGGCAAAAGGAATGGAATTCTTTAGCTTCTTGTTTTTACTTTAAAAATTCCCATCAGGCCTCACTTAAACAAAGAACTTTAGTTTTCCACTGGAAAGACAAAAAGAAAATCTTGCTCTTGCATGTCCTGCCACATGCTTAACTACACAGTAAAAGACTATGTGCTTGGATTCCAGTCACATTTCAGAAGTATAGCATTTATTAGCTTTATGGTTGCCAAGTTCCACTATTATCTTTTTATTATAACTAAGGTATATTTTTACTAACTAAATTATATTCATGTCTTTAGTTTAAGCACTTGTAGTTCTGAAGGTACTGGAGTGTAACAATAAGTCACATATAGATGATATGTGTGACATATGTCACATATAAATGACACACAGTATGGCTCAAAAGTTCAACCTTCATTTTTCTTGCTCTCTATAAACAATTTATGTATATATTTGTGCCCTACTGAAGCTGTGAAGACTTGTAAGCTTGTGCAAATCATATCCCTCAGGCTGATCCAACATAGCTAAGATCAGCTTTGGTCACAAAGGTGAAAGCTATTCCAGAACACCGCCTTGCACAGATGGACCTTGTGGTATAATCAGCACCAAGAGGGTTCATGTAAATTAGATCTCTGCACTGGGAAGCACCACTCCCAGAGATGGGTTTCCATACACCCAAAGTATTAGCTGGAGACCCTCTTTCAGGATTTCTATGAAACTGGCTGAATGGGAAGGGTGCAGGGGAGATTCTAATTAATTTGTCCCACTGATGAAATTTCTCAGACTCCATTAGTACCCTTTTGGTTTCTACTGGTCTCTGTTGGCTTCTACTGGGGGAGCAGAAGCCCCCAGAATCAGCCACCCAATAGACTTGCTGCTGAATTCCAAAACGAGCTTGCTAGTTCAACCAAGTTGGAATATCTACAGAATTTTTGTCTGAAATTTCCCATAGGAGGAACTTTCTTTTTTCTCACCCCAGCTGCTCTGGTATGTATAAGCAGGGGCACGCTCATCCTCCTTCTCTTCCACCCAATTTCCATTACACAGCGAGAAATCTTAGGACTGAGAAGCCCCCCAGTCCTCTTCCTGGCTAAGATCCTCTGTCTCACATGGAGCTTTCAACTGTGAGAACAAAACCTAGGCTCTTTTAAGATTTTTGCAGATGCCCCTGCCAGTCAGCTGATGGAACCACTTGTTCAGATGTCAGTATAGCACTGCTTATGCTCACTGCTTGCCTGAAATCAATGAGCAGCCAGCCTCAGATTACGATCACAGGGCTGCGGTTCTCAACCTTTTGTGGATTGCAACACACTTGGCAGCATATTGAAACACTATAGGACACACTAGCCCACCCACTCGAGGCCAAATCCAGCCATCTCCCCTGCTTTCTGCACTACACCTGCCTCTGTGTGGTGACACAGTAATGTGTCCCAACACAGTGGTTGAGAACCACTGCCATGGGGAATGGCAGGTTGGGCTACCACATCTCTGCTGCTGCAGCTGCTGCTCATAGGGAAGGACCATCTCTGAAGAGTAAGCCACTTCTTATAGGTGCAAAAAGATGAAGGAGCTTCCCAAAGCTTAGCAGGCAAAGAAGTCATGTGAGGCTGAAGAAAGGCTTTATTCTGTATTCAGAACATTCTTTTACAAGCAAACGAGAACAATAAAAAAATTAAAGGCAGCTTCCAAATATGAATCATAACATTTACTCTGGGCCATGTCCTTTGATCTGCAAGCAAAGCTCCCACTGAAAAGAATGTGATTTCAGCAAGTGTATCCAGAACAATACGCAAGACCTTAAAATCATGTGAATACTGTGTGCCAAACAATGTGGTATGTTCATAGGCCTACAATTTCGACAGTAACCAGTATTTTTGCTCCTTCAATTTCTGGTTTGTCCAACTTCAAACACCTGAAACATGCCTATTCTACCAAAATGAGGAGAACATGTCCTCTGAAAATCAGGTCCTTTTAAAGGCATCTCAAGTAGAGCACTTAAAATCATTAAGCACTTTTGAAGACAAGTGGACAGGGGGATGGAGGCTGGAAAAGTTGACAAATAAATAAATGGATATCGACATCTATACTGATCATCTTGATACAGACTCTATAAAATTTGCAAAAGAACCCCACCCAAAAAAATACTTATATTCTGGGCATCTTTACCCAGAAGAAAACTACAATTAGAGGTAACATTAGACGTGGATTAAAAGCTATCAGACAGAAAGCTGGTAGACAGCTCTGGAAGCAAGACAATAGAATTAGGATCTCCTGTAATTTTTACTCATTTACATTTTTAAAAATGAGCATTTCTTTACCACAGTATTGCTAAGACATGTGTTAGTGTAACACTCAACTGCAGCAAAATATAAAAAGGCTATAAGTGTATTGTTGCTACTTGAGCCACCTACATGAAGCCCAGTTCTGCTACACTCTTTACTTAACCTGCAACTCTTGTTTACTTGCATGGATGTTTGAAGTAAGCAAGTAAAGCAGGCTTGGACCTACAATAGAAACACTTCATTGCTATGCTGAAGTATAATAAACTGTGGAGAGGAATAAAACACTGGGGCAAGATTTCCTACTCAGTAGCATTTCCTTTATCTTCAGAATGTTCTCTGCCATGGATAACAAGTAAATTAATCCCAGCCGGAGTAGTTAATTATAATGGAAGACAATGCAACAGAATTTATTATTGCAGAAGGTATCATAATTGAGTTAAATAAATAAATATACAGTATAGTGGTGTATACCAGTTATACGTACAATTACAATCACTTGAAATCACTTGCCCAGAGTTATAGAGCATTTATTATATGCAGCATGTTTAAAAATTATTACTATATGTTCAATACCATTGTAAGTCAATAACGATCATGCTATGACAATTACACCAGCAAATATTAGTGAAGGACAGAGGAGGCCTCCAAACTTTTGAGCCAAGCCATACTCCTCTTTACCCCTACAGAATCCTGCTGAAAAAAAATGGTTTTACCGTTGAAGACCACTGCAGTCAATGAGTGTTTTGCCAGCATAAAATAGGAAAGGACTAAACCATTTTGTTATCTGAAAAGAAAAGAAAGTTACTTAGATCTTAATATTATACTCTAACCAATGGAGATACCATCTAAGCAACATAACAGAGAAAAGCAGGAGATCACTGAATTTTAATGCATCAGCATAATACTCAACACACCACCAATCAACAAACATTCACCTGAGATGTGGGAGTCTCTAATCCAAATCAAACAGAGAAGGGATTTGAAGCCAGGACTCCCAATTCTCTGATGAGTGCCCTAACCCAGGAGCAGGCTCACAGCTGAAAATCCAAAACAAAGATATGCACCTCTTTCCAGCCCATCAGTCAGTCACTCCTACCGCACATTTAGATGGCTCCCTGCTACTTGACTCCTGAGAACCCTCTCTTTTCCAAGGCACCTTGCTTTCCCCACACAATGCATGAGGTGCCAGAGCACCCAACCCAGAACTAAGAATCGTTGAGCATTACAGTGCCTCCGAGCTTTGTGAATCTAACCCAGGGTGACAATTTTTGTTCAGGAATCTATGGTGAAATCCTGGCTCCCTTTAAGTCAACAACGAAAATCCCACTGACTTCAGTGGAGCTGATAATTTACCCTTTGTCTTTATAATTGTCCACAAAGTGTTAAGCATGCTGCTAGCACTGGACAAATAATAATATTACTGTGTTGCAACACAAAAAAGAAGTCTGTAACAAGAAGAATTTGGGACAGTTCACTCCTCCACAACCAGTTCATAAAAAAAATCCTGATCTTCTCAGCAACCTGACTTAGTAGCTGAGAGAGAGAGAAGGAAGCAGACAAAATAAAGGGAAATGTAGAAAACAACAACATTTATCTTTAGCTTCAATAGTGTAAATCTGTCAAGAGCCACAAAAGACCACAAGGCTCTAATATTTCAACTTTAAACTAGTCTGTGATACCACAACTCAGGCACTTGGCTAGTACTTCATGCTGGAAAGAGAGTTTTTACATTAGAAATGTAAAACACTGTAACATTTAAGGAATCTTGGCTACAGTCAGCTGGCCATCTTTCCTCCCAGCTTCAGTTTACAGATTATTTTGAATCTTGCTTTGCCTTCCCGCATCTGTTGTCTAAATCAGCTTGGAAGTAGGAGGCAAGGCCTGAAAACTGGCTCCTGAAATAATGCTACATTTTAATGTCATAACTAGGAATCTTGGCACTGAAATGTTAGTGCCATACCAGAAGATTTGGTCATCATAACCTTAGCCACTGCCCATGGGTGAAAGACCTAGACACTGAAAGTCTTTCATATTAATGTTCAAGGCTACTGTGAAGAAGTAAGAAGGAGAAATACATTTCATGGCTCATTAGAATTTTTCTTCAACTATTTATTTTTGTGTCCCCTTTCAGCTATTCTAACCCTCAAGCTTTTCCTTTTCATTCTTTTTGATTTAAGTTGTTCTTACTTTTCCAGGTTTTGTGCAATGCAACCTCCTTTTACAACTTAGTCTCTTTCTTTAAAATTTTCTCTCCCAGGTGGGTTTGGGGTTTTTCTTGGTCTCTAATAAAACTCACATATGCTTTGTGAATTGAGTGTATATTTCAGACACACCCACATTATGTAAAACGTGGTAATTTCTGCTGCTGCATCTTCCAAAAAACTAAAAAGGCATCAAATTATCTCTAGCATTATTGTTTAGAGAAGTTTGGAAGTTTTGTCTTGTTTTAAAGCCAAAATTGGAACCTTAAATACCAACCCTTTTGAATTTTAGAGTGGGATGGGATGGATAGGCTTGAATCCAACATTGGCTTCCTGATTCAGTTAGGATTTTTGGTCCAAGATGGTAGAAATTACACAGGAACAGGTGTTCGCAAGAGAGTTTTCCCCATCAAAATGGCAGAAATATCACAAGATAAGATGATCTGACAAGTTCCCCACCATTATGAGGGTAAAAGCTAATGAGAATATAAACCCAATTCTCAGTCGAAACCTAGTGCATATTCAGATGAAAGCACTGCTTTCTCAATCCATCTACTTGTAATTCCCATTGGTGTCAACTCTCTCCCGTAAAAGGCCATTTGTACAGGTGCGTAAGAGTCAAAGTTTGGTCTCAATAATCTGCTTTCAGCATTGTAGTTTCCTGTGTTCACATTACAGACAAATGACCTCAAAATTTCTCTTAAGCACATAAGAAACTTTAAAGTTATGGGGTGGCTTTCAAAATCCAAAACCTTCACAGGATTTACTATATCATATAAGATAATTGGTTCATCTAGTTTGGCAGAGTCCAATACATGATATTTCAGGTGAAAATGAGGAACAAATATAGTGAATAAAGCTGATTTTGCAGTGTTGCACCAAAGGGACTTTTTAATTGTAATTAATTCCCCCTACCAGTCAAACCTTAATTTTAAAAAAATTGGCTCCCAGGGAAAGCTATATGAAACTATCAACTATTAATTTCTCATGGATTTATATATCTAATCAATAAAGAAATTTTTCCAAACTTACCAGTGAACACAAGTTTTCACCATGAGAAGTGATCAAATGCTATAGACACAACAAATTGAGAAGGGTCACACATTTGTCAACCAAGTTAAAATAGTTTCAGAACAAAATGAGTTTTTCTTTTTCTCTTAGGGTATGTCTACACAGCACTTTTATTTCGAAATAACCCTGGCTATTTTGAAATAAAAGAAATTAGGTCTAAATGACGTTTTCTTATTTCGAAAGGACGGATCCCGTCCTTTCGAAATAAGAACCATTGTTTCGAAACAGGTTAAACCCTGATTTTTTCAAAATGGCTGTTATTTTGAAATGGTTATTTTGAAATAAGGCCGTTTAGACACGTTGTTTCGAAATAACACCATTGTTTCGAAACAACTATTTCGAAACAACAGGTCCAAACGGCCTTATTTCAAAATAACCATTTCAAAATAACAGTCTTTTGGATTGCAGGCTTTCCCTTAATTCGAATTAACATTTTGTTAATTCGAATTAACTTATTAAATACCTATTTCAAAATACTGATGTGTGTGTAGACATAGCCTTATAGAAGTGTGTTTGTGTGTGAGAAAGAGAGAGCACACAGCACAATAAAACTAAAAATATTTTCCCCAAAACCATTGAAAAGTTTTTCAGCAGTCTTCACAAGGGGACTTATATGTACTTACACATTCCTACTCCTGGTAAGATGCTTTCAGTTTAATTGTCTCATCAACACATCAGGATTTTACAAGCACAACTCGGACTGGTATTATTGGGATGTACCTGTTACACACAGATTGGAGAATAAGCTCCCATCTATGCCAAATTTCAAGCCAGATGGAATTTTAACAGCTGAGTTATAAATTGGATAAAAAAAAAGATTTTCATGGAAACACTAACACAAAATTAAATACAGCAGTATGAACAGCATCTCTCTAATTCTGTAGAAGGACACGAGCCAATCCAACAGACGACGGTACAAGTAGATTTTACAAGAATGGCACCAGTACTTGTTTTCTTTATATCAAACAGTGAAAACTGAAAGGAACACACAGAAACACCATTCCAGATACAAAGTTTGAAATCAAACATTTTTCCAGAATGAAATTACTTTTTTTAGTTCCCCATTCCTTTATGCTTTCTGGAAGGAATGCTAAGAATATATTCCTTTTTCACCCCCCATGACTGTAGCACCCCCATTCTGCAATGGATGTTCAGAGACCAGTTCCCCTTATGAATGTTCATTTAGGTGCATCTGCACTCTTGGCATACACATTTTGGTATACTGACAGTTGAGCACACAAAATGAATGGAATTTTTATGTGTAAAATTCACCAGGCAAAACGGGGTTTTGTCCATGATTTTATTATCGATACATGCAGGTGTCAGCTTACCAAACTGCACACATAAAATTCTGCATGCACGAGTGGAAGCTTGACAGATGAATCATTGAAATCCAGTACGCAAAATAGGAATGTTTCAACATCAGGCACAAGCGTCTTGTCAGTTTGAACTCAGCAAGGCAGCAGTTTAGATTCTCACAGCTAGAGTCACACTAGAAAGTAGAGTCTCTCTGGTCAATGATAGAGTGACACACTTGATTTCAAAACCAATACCCAAGGATTAGAGTCGTGTGGTTTTATCTGTGGAAAGACTCTTGTTTTGTTTCTTTCACATTTCACTTGATTTTTTTTTTATTTTTCATGTCTCATGACATATTTTTCACTTTTTTTGGTCCAAAACCTCCCTCCTGCACAAATACCTGATAGGTAAGTTTTGCATTCGGGCTTCCTTGGGGGTTGGAGAAAACAGATTCTACACACTCACAGGCACAGTGGAATGGCTCTGTGGCCACTGTAAATGCCTGCAGCTAACCTAACCCATACGTACACCGGGGGTTCCATCAGATTTGCAAAGGGGACATGTCACAACTTTCTCTCTCACCCCCTTCCATTGGCCCAATGAGGAGATTCTCCAGATCTCTGTTTTGTGTGGCCTCTGCACCATTCCTCCCCAAGCAACAGAACTATATCAAGGCATAGATTCATAGATTTTAAGGCCAGAAGGGATCAATATGTTCATTTAGTCTGACCCCCAGCACAATGCAGGCCACCGAACTTCTGGCACATGCCTGCAATAGACACCTAACCCATGATTTAGTCACTGCAGTCCCCAAATCATGGTTTAAAGACTTCAAGGTACAGAGAAACCACCAGCAAGTGACCCATGCCCCAAACTACAGAGGAAGGTGAACTACCCCAGGGCCTCTGCTAAATCTGCCCTGGGAAAATCCCCTCCTGACCCCTAATCATGGGAGCAAGACCCACCAGCCCAACACACAAAAAAGAATCCCTTCACCATCTCAGAACCCATGCCACCTAACATCCCAACACAATCCATTGGCTGATTTACCACTATTTGTCAAATATTCATTAATTGCCAAATTAGGCTGTCCCATCATATCATCCCCTCCACAACTTTATCCAGCCCAGTTTTGAAGCCAGGTAGGTTTTTGCTTACACTGCTGTTCTTGGAAGGTTGTTCCAAAATCTCACTCCTCTGATGGTTAGAAACCTATGTCTAATTTCAAGTCTAAACTTCTTGACGGCCAGTTTATGTGGTCAGTTATACTCAGACTCCTCAGCTGACTTTAGGTAGGCGCAAGAATTTTTTCTTTTGTCTTCCTTATTAGGAGTTCCTGCTTTTATTGTCCTGTACGTGCAGGAAGAAGAAAAAGATTCAAGGAACATAGTATTATTATACTGCAACCTTATTAACTTAACTCATCCAGGGATGCCACAGCAATACAGGTCATCATTCCTTTCTTAACAATTTTCACCCATTTGGGAAGGACTGCTGTCAGTTGCCCCCTTCCCAACCTAACCCCAGTCCATTGCTGGAACCCCATTGCTCTCATCTTGTATGAGGACTAACAGGCTCAGGAAAGGGGGTTGTGTTAGAGACATTAGGAGCCCTAATTCCTCTCCCCAGCTTCTTTAGGGGATGCCTTTCCCTGATTTGCTTCTAATTACAGATTATCGTGGAAGCAGAGCCCAACAGAACAAGTATGTGTGCCACATATCTACCTCTCTCCCCCACTTGCCCAGGCAACCTGGCAGTGAGGGGAAAGTTTCTTCCCAGGCTCAAGAAGCATGATTCACACAATGCCCATAGCAGACAAAATAAACCCATGATCCCACTGAGCCCAGGGTGCTCCAGGATGAAAGAGAGCTCTGTCAGGAGGAAATGGAGCAAGGTATTCACCCTCTCCCCAGTGTGCATGGGCCAGTGTCCAGCATGAGCCCCTTCCAGTCAGATCCTGGCTGAGATGATGCTCTTCATGCCTCTCCTTTTAAACCAAAGGGATGGGGGCTCTGAAAGATGTCAAAATTCCTTTGCTTCCCTCTTGCCAGACGAAGTCCCCTCATTCAAGATTGCAGGGAATGCATTTTGGTGTGCAACCTACCCTCTCCTGTAAACCCTGTCCACAGTCCTTACTAAGAAAACTAATTTCATTGTCTTCAAAGGAAATCACAGAGGCGAGTAAAGATTTGCAGGACTGGTTACAAGGACTTCGCCACATGAGAAAATTTGACAACTATATCAGTTTAGAAACTAATATTCTCACGTTGGTTTAAAAGGATCTGATATCAATTTAGCTTCAGGAGCAGATTTTCAAAGGCACAAAGGAGAGTTCAGCGCCCAAATCCATTTACTTTTAGTGGGACTTGGGCACCTACCTTTGTTTTATGCCTTTGAAATCTCCCCTTAAATTGATAATAAACTGATTGAAGCTTACCCAATACAGTGATGCCCACACACAAGGGATGCACTCATTTAATTCAATCAGTTTCTAAAGAGTTTTGGTTAAATCAGTACAATATTCTCATATGGACAAAGCCTCAGTTCCTACGCTTTCTTTGAGTACTCCTTACTTAAACACTGATTGCTCTTACTAATTTTCTTGTTATAATGATTACCCATCATGCTATCATTGCTGAACCCACAAAACAAATTCTAACGAATGCAAGCATCTAAAACAGTCATTTTGATCTGACCTCTTTCTTTCTTTCTTTCTTTCTTTCTTTCTTTCTTTCTTTCTTTCAGAATTCCTTCAAACATTTTGGGCAATGGAAGAATGAGAAAAATATATTCTTTCACCTTAGTACACGTGTTAACCACATGTTTTCAATAAGCCTAGATGGATGAAGTCTGAAATTTAGGAGTGTAGTCCTCATTGAGAACTGGAACATCTGCTAAATTTGAGGAAGGGTATAAAACATAAAAAGGAGTAAATGCCAATCACTTTTGGGCATAATCTCTTGGCATCTTCTACCATTTCAGAGGCATATCCATTTTTCTCCACCTGATTAGACAAACGTCCTGGGTAGGCACAGGGACTGCTGCTTTTAACCTAGTGGTAAGAACATTTTGCTAAGAAAATTGTAATGGTCTCAACTAAACAAACTGCCATAACACTGACAGCAACAACAACAACAACAACAAAAGAGCTATGACCACAGAAACATTGCTTGACCCATGATTTTTAGACCTCTCTAGACTTTTTGCCTCATTTTTTTTTATTTTCAGTTTCAAAGTTTTAATTTAAAAATATCTTTTTCTGCTTCTCATGAAAAGCAATGTGCTGCTGCTGCACTCCAACAAAATGGCCTGCAACCAAATAACTGACTTGATCCTGCTTTTATTGAACTGCCTGGGAATTTTACCTTGATGTCAATGGAAAAGAGAAGTGAAATTGAATAGAAACAACTATGAAACCCACAACTGATTTTTATTTTAGAAAAGGAAAGAAATTCAAAAAGTATACACAAAGCTTAAACAGTCAAAAGCCAAATTGACTTTAAAAATTCTGGGTTTTGATTGATTGATTGCAACATAAAATGTATTTTTAAACTGATGCTGCCCATTTTAGTACAGCTGATTTCTTGTTTCTTTTTTCTCTAAAAATAAATTAAATGCAATCCCTTTCCCAAATCTATGTTATTGCAATATTGCCCAATCTAAAAATGAAAAAGATAAAAGCCCCATTGGCACTGTTATTTTTAGATGTGTCCTGTCATTTTGTGCATTAAATACTAATTTGACATTTCACTTCCCAATTTCACTTCTTCACTATGCTGGAATCTGCAGCTAGGATCCCTTCAGTTGGTTAAGCAACCATTTACTTTAAGTATCCCCAAGGATTCCAATACAATTTAGTTTAAACGTACAGAAATCACTAACACTAGAACATTTTGCTGGTCCTCAAGACAGGCTCCACTATATTCAGATTATGCTTTAAAAATTTTATAGTCCATTTTTAAAGTACATGTTCATTTTTGAAAAATGTTAAATTGAGAGGAAAAGTTGGCAAGGAGAATACAGAATCACAGCCATTCTGCAGAGCATGTATACACACCCATGCCCACACCCATCAGTGCCTGGATGGATCTTATGATGTGCTGAACACCTCTTGCAAGGTTGTGGTATTAAACACCTTCAGCTCCCAGTTGCAACTCAGTAGGAGTTGAGGGTGCTTCACGTACTGCAACAAAATGTACAAGATCAGGCTGTGTCAATCACAATCCTCACAGAAGGAAAAGAAGGAGGAGAGGAAAGAAAAAAAAAAGGCAACAGAAACCAAATATGCTCCTGTAAACATCTAAAAATCATGATCAAATGTCTCCAGATTTAAACTAGTCTCTCAAGCTTTTTTTAAACTGCTTTCCTTTCCACGTCTACAATTCTTAGTTTCCTCATTATTTTTATTTGTTCTGGCTCTTCTACATTGCTAAGTAACACACAAAGTAAAATTAATGAAAATCTTCTCTCACAAGAACTTTGCAAATTCTACATCCTGCCATTTAATCCTTTTCTTTAAAAAAAAAAGTTCAATTTTAAGTTTTGAATTTGTTTATCAGCATTAGCTCACAAAACAGGGACAGTTCAGCAAGTTGTTTTTTAAAATTTCTTTGACTTGCAACAGTGCAGAAAATTCTGTACCAATAAGTGACCAACAGATAGAGCATCTGAAGAACATATCAAGATAATTACAGTATTAAAATTTTAATATACCATTGGGCAAAGATTAGCGTTAGTTTTTTCACACTTGTATCCATAGTTCACTGATACTGATTGATCTTTTTGTTATATTATTGTGCAATGATTAGCACCATGGAAACCAAGCCTCTAGGTATCTTCACAGTATAAATTTTAATAAGTATGAGTAGAAAAATTATGTGTTTAGTTCATTAAATATTCAATGACAGCATCAAAACAATGTATAGTGGAACCTGCCCAACATGAGTGCATCTGAAGGAATCACTGAAAGATGATTACCCAGTATAAGTGTTTTTAAATAAAAATGAAAGAAAAATCACATTAAAAAACCTGAGCTACATTAAACTAAAGGCAGGAGACAGAGTAATTCAATATATAGAATATCCACACTAAGAAATACTCTGGACAGAAAACCTTCTGTATTAAATGAATGCACTTTTTATATATATATATATATATATATATATATATATATATATATATATATATATATATATATATATATATATATA
>ML681964.1:47215328-47439834 GCA_007922195.1 Podocnemis expansa
ATATATATATATATATATATATATATATATATATATATATATATATACACACACATCTACAGACACACACACACACAACAGCAAATACAGGTATCCTTCAAGGTAGAAGCTCTTAAATATTTTTTCCCTTTGTCGCTGTTCTATTAGTTCATGAAACTGGGACTAGTGTGTATCATTTCAGCCTGTTCTCCTAATTAACAAGGCCTATGATATGTGAGAAAGGGATGAAATGGCTGAGGGAAGTACAAACCAAATACAGCATGTATAAAAGATTTAAGCTATGCAACTTTCTATTTTCTTTTGAAGACTACAGTGGGTATTAAAATACTAACACTTACTTCTCATGACCTCACAATAATTATGTAGAGGTATAACACAAAGACATTCCCCTAACAATAGGTTATACTCCAGTCTTGATCATAAGGTAGGACTGTCTAATTCCTTACATGGATCTCCAGGAGCATATGGTTCAATCTTTATAAGCATGTTAATGATTGGAATGGGAAATTGCACAACCCCTTTTCCTTATAAATTTTCAACTGCAATTTCTTGTTTTTGTCATTGAACACTGAACTCACATCCTGTTAATTTGGCCTGAACTGTTAAGATACCAGGGCCACATTCTGATCTCATTTATCCCAGAATACATTAAGGGAGTTACTACAGATATAGAGGTATAACTGAAAGCAGAATTTGACTCGTAACATGAACCAGCTGCAGTTAGTAAACTTTATATTCATGATTATCTAAAAGAAAATCACTCTTACGGGAAAGCACAATAAATAGTTTGCTTCAAAACAATATATCAGCTGACCTGATTTCTAGCCTTATAAACATACCAGCTTTGCTAATGTTTTTTCAAAACAGAAGTGTGAATCAATTTTCAGTCACAGGTTATTTAAAATACTAAACAAAATTATTGTCACAAACTAAAATGCCAAATAGCCAATTTGAAATTCAATTGTCACCTGCTATTATTTACTGTTATTTAGAATTACTTATTTTTTAATGCAAACTAAATGAATCAATAAACACTAGTAAGCCTCACTTTAAAAAAAAAAAAGTCATTCTCTTATGTTCTGCTATCAGGGACTCATGACTGAGATCTGAAAATAGCAATCTGCCAATCTGGAATCACGAGGATGCCATTTTTGAGAACATGCATACAAGTCTGCTACATGATTATTCTGGGAACAATGGAAGGAACAGGGATTGTGAAACACTAACATGTCCCTACTTTAACTCATGCTTTCTAGAATCATTTTGATAATTTATAAAATAGCTCTCATAAACAGACTTGGCATAACTTGAAAACACACACATTATTTTTCTTATAACAGGCTCAGTTCTTGCATCCCATAACATCACCAGAACGCCTTCAATGGAATTATAAACTTATAGTTTAAAACAGCCTACCTGCATCTACTATTTTATGAGTGGCTCTGTACACATGGGAAAGATGGAATGCATGACATAGCACACACCTGGCACTTTTCTTTCCATAGCCAAATTTCTGCTTGTCTGTTTTGTAAGCGTTGGTAGAATAAAGTGTAATCTAAAAGTTGTTCTATTCCCATCAAAGACTGTAGCACTCAAAATGTCAATAAAATATTTAATAAGTGATTTAAATAAAATCTCACAAGGAGTTCCAGATATGCCATGGTTACTAACTTTATGGGGAAATATGCTGCTATTTGTACATCACAGTCCAGTCTGTTAACACTGATGCAGTTACAGCACGGCTGTCTCAGCCTTTCCATTAAAGACCTCATTTTTCACTCTCAGCTGAAACTTGGCAAGCAAAACTTAGTCCAGTAGCAAATTTATTACTACATTAAAAGAACAAAAATCAGTGACCAGTTTTTGTTACAATATAAAAGTATAGAAAATCTGAAGTTTACATGTCTAAGCCACTATATCTGTTCTTCAAAACTTCTGATTTAAAAATAAAACTTGGCAGGTGATTAGCCCATAATGTGGGCCAAATGCTCTTGGTATGTAGAAGAAGGTTAAATGATCAAGCAGTTTCATTTTTAAATGTATTCACTATGCATACACCACTCCTGTTCTACATTAGATTTGATTTACCACACACTCTAAATTCATCATCCCCTTAAGATCTGCATGAAAGAGGTGATTGGTTTCTCATTAGCACTGTATTCTTCTCCTCTTATTCAGTCTAGGACTCTTCCCAGTGATAGAGACCCTGGCAAAATGGGCAAGGGTTCGGAGATAGAGAGAAATGGGCAAGGTAAAGAGGAGTATGTGCCATTCTCTCCCAATCAGCCCAGCTTGGAATCTATAGGAAAGTGCCATACCCACTTTCCCACAGAGCCCTTCCAAGTCACAGAAAAATGATCATGGCTGAGACGGGCAAAAGCTGCCTCCAGAGTCCCTGGTAGGGCAGCTTCAACTATGCTGCTGGTGAGGTACCTGAGATCCTTATGGAGACATGCAGCATTTGGGGTTCAAAACTCTCCTTTTTTTCTGATACAAGGGGAACCACTGCCCTCTTCTCTCCACTGCAAAAGCAGAGCTTTTTCTTCTCTCTCCCCCTTTCTCTATCTGTGAGAGGGGTGACTGAGCCCAGAGATGGTCCAAATCTTGTCCTGATGTACACCCTTAAAGGGGCAGGTTGGTAGCAGACAGTTTATTGGGTAACACAAATCAACACACACTTTTGCTTCTATTGCTAAGATTAAAAGAATAAATTAAACCCCAAAATGGTTAAACCAAGAAACTGACAGCTGAACCTAAAACTCCATGAGCTCCGTGTGTGGTGCCTGGGCAGTGCAACAACAAAAAGGCCAAGCCACCTACCAAGGCATACAGCAGTAGAAGGTGATTAAAGATTGTAAGCCCCAAGAGGTCATACAACCAGCTGCACGCTAGGACTGGTTCATCCCAGCAATCATTGAACCTGATGTACAAGAGGGAAGGATGGGAGCCATATAGTCTGCTTAGACAGCAGGTAATTCATGTAAGTATGCTTCCCCACCCTAAGGATGCCTAAGCATATTTAAGTCCTGATGAAGTTGTACTTGTAGCCTAGCACCACAGTAACGTCCATGTGACTCCAAATGGGGCAAGGGAACGGGGGAGAGAGAGAGGAGGTGGAAAAAGCTCAGGGGTTTCCTGCTGGGCTCCCATGTCTGAAAATATTGGCTGTAATGCATTTTTTCTGCCTAACCTGAGGGGGAAAGACTAAGGATTGTCTCCAGAGTTCTTTACCATTCTCCCCATCTTCTGCCCCAACACATGCCCACTACAGACTCTTGGGCAGAAGCACTGCAATATCCATTTTAAAGCTGTTTCACTGATATCCACTGTAAAACGTTATGTTTATGCAAGGGTAGAACAGAAGGACTCTCAATAGGTCATCTAGTCCAGTCCTCACATTCAAGACAGAACTAAGTAATGGATAGCCCATTCCTGGCAGTTGTTTGTGTGACCTGTTCTTACAAACCTCCAGTGATGAAGATTTCACAACTCCCAGTGTTTAACTACCTTGACAATTAGGAAATTTTTCCTAATGTCCAACCTCAACTTGCTGCAATTTGAGCCCATTGATTCTTGTCCTAGCTTCAGAGGCTAAGGAGAACAAATTTTCATCCTGCACCTTGTAACAACCACATCAATCTTCTCTACTCTGGGCTAAAACAAACACTATTTTTTCAGTCTTTCTTCATAGGTCACATTTTCTAGATCTTTAATCATTTTTGCTCTCCTCTCCAGTTTGTCCACACCTTCCCTGAAATGTGGTACCCAGAACTGGACACTATATTCCAGCTGAGGCCTTATCAGCGCAAAGTAGAGTAGAAGAATTATTTCTCATGTCTTGATGACAACACTGCTACTGATACGACCCAGAATGATGTTCTGGACTACATCAGGAAAAGACATTTTGACAATGACAATAACAATTCGTAACTACCGGTGTGTGATTACACATGTAACAGTAATGGGCGTTATCTATTCACATTAAAGGCAGAATGGATGCCTAGATTCATTTTCAAGTGACTCATTAACAAACAAAGCCAACTGTTTTGAAATGATAAATGAAGAATTCCTTCCTTACCTGTCCGATAGACAAAATTGCCTTCAGTCTCTGACGATGAAGGAGACACCAATTCCTCCTCAAATTCATTGGAACTAAATGAACCAGAATGATTCCTTTGCCTTGTTTTTTCCATCATCGCTGCATTAGTAGCCATGACATGTCTCAGTGAGTCATTTAGGTAACGATTCAATAAACTGTTTTTGTATTTGGGGGGTGACACATAATCCTCATTGGCACTTGTCTCTGGTCTCACTCCTGTTTTTATAACCGAACTTTCACTTTTAATCACAGTGTGGTGAACTGGTTTGTTATATCCCCCTTCATTCATATGGTTTCTTGGAGGATTTTCCCCATCTGAAAAAGAAAAGACATATTATGGATTATATAATATTTATAGAGCAGCCTTATAGGGGCATCTGTAAAATATATAACATGATTAAAGTGAGACAAATAATATAAATAATGATTTCTCAATTAATTACACTTTTTTCTGTTCAAAATTGTCTGCAAGCAGATCACAATTTTCTCAAACATTTTAGCTATTTTCCAATTATTTTCTGGACAATTTTAGAAAATAATTCTTGGTTTGTAGCTTTTATATGAACTGCACATTCTATACATTTTAAATTTGAGCTGTGAGATTAGTCAATTAAATCATGTTGTATCATTCAATATCTTGATTTGATTACCTTAATTCTTAACATTGTGGTTGCTGTGCTTTGCTGTGAATCTGAAATTAATTTCCCATGAATACTCTGAAATATTTGGTTAAAATGTGTTCTCCAGCTAACATTTCTGCAACTAAACTTTTATGGAAAGTGAACACAGAAGAAACAACAATGATCTAGCACATTTATTTATATGCAAATAAATATATCCTTAAATGTTTTGCAGCATTTGCTCATTTCTAGTAAGACTTCAGAGTACAAATAGGTATACCATGCTACAGAATTATTGGCAAATTATTGAAATGCATGATTACTTTCAACATAAAGGGGAAAAAAAAAGTAGAGTGCCATATAAATTCCTTCACAATACTTTCGTTTTGCTGAAGGGAGGAAATGTGAAGGAGTTTTTCAAGGACTGCTTTTTCTGCCTGATAGCTCAACAAGCCAAATCCTTCTCACTTTACTATGTGAGAAGTTCAAGTGAAGTTAATCGTACTACTCTTGTTAATAAAGTGACTATGACGTGGCACTACCAACATGTATCCCATAAACAAAGGAACATTAATGCCTTTTGATTTCAATTAAGACTAATCATGTCCTTAAAGTTAGGCATATTTTTAAGTGTTTCGCTGTACTGGGAGCTAAAGGGTGGCCTGTTAGTTAATACCTAACAAAGTAAGCATTATTTTGTCTAGTAATAGAATTATACAGCAAAGACAAATATATCTACTGTATGACCTGATTCTCCATACACACTTAAACCTGTCTAATTTTATGAACTATAGTGGAGTTATATGTGTTTAACTGGAAGCAGAATTTGGCATACAGCTATGACAAAATAAAGCACATCACACTGAAAACTTTTTGTGAAATCAGTATGCTTTCTGAAGAATCTGATATTTTCTAGTTTAATGGAGAAACATGGAACAAAATTAATATAAAAATAAACACAAACCTTCAGAACATGAATCATCACTGCTTACACTAAGTCTTTCAGCATTTCCTTGAACATATTTGTTGTACAACTTTATTCGTAAAGCCCAGCTGAGATCTGGTTGCCGAACGGTATTCTTAAGGCGACGTCTTGCATTGGCAAACCAATTTGATACCTATTTAAAAACAAATGCAATGGTTTTTCTCAAGAAAATTACAAACCTAATATGGAAACATTTTTTTACAATTTTCATGCATGTTTTATGAAAACTATTAATGACTGAAACACATTCCCCATGTATCATGCCCCTGGTGTGTGTTAAACTGCGATTAATAAGGGTAGGGATTTTGTGCGAGACAGGAATGCAGGATCAGTCTTCAGTTGAAACATTCATTCTGATGAGTTAGCAAGCACTTGTTATTAATATGTCAGTTTTAATTCACGTCTTCCAAAATACCCCTTCTATATTAACTTCAACATCTTTGTAAAAAGGTAATATACTGAAATTTTAATAAGTATCTCCAATAAGTCATTAGCTTTTTAATTAAAATAAATGAAATAGGTAATATCAGATTTTTGCCGACTGACACTGTAATATCTTTTCTTACACTCTAAAGTATGTCATAATAGAAGAGAAAAATCTAAACCCTTTTTCAATTTGCTGACATAAAGGACTAAATCCTGTCCTGTGCTGGTACCTTATGACTGATGAAAGCAGGTAAAGGGAACAGCATGTAGGGGAAATTCCATGTTTATAATCACTGCAGAAGCCTAGACAGTGATCTATAAAGCTAATTATCCCAAACAATGTTTTCCAAAGACTTAGATATCACAAAATGGACAAAAATTATTTAACACATGTGCTGTGCCTTCTTGTATACACTGGCTCCGAGAAGTGAGATGGCAAAAGAAAGAGGATTACAATATTGTGCTGTGCTTTGTGCATTAATGAAATGAAAAGACGGACAAGTGTCCTATGTACTACAAACATTCCAAACATGATTCCATGCATTTAGAGTGACTGATTAGTAATGTTTGCAGTATCTGGGCAAGTGCTGGATTTGCTTCCATTTTCCATTACATGAACGTAAAATGAAAAAAAACTGGACTGACATCTGAAAGCTCCGCTGGCGTAAGCAAAGGGGAGAATCAAGTCCCCTATATTCCGGAAATTTAGAGAGCTCTATAGAAACTGGATCATTAAAAAGGACATGAGAGTGCAGGTTACTCCTTCCACCGTTGATTGTATTTGATATACTCTCTTCAGAAAGAATACAAAGTAGCGTCACTTGTAAAGCAGAATGTGGGGGATCTCTGGATTGTTCACAAAGGCCTCCCCTAATTTTTGTGCTGTGAAAGTCCTGGCACTGATATAGTGGATGATTTACACTGATTTCAATAGAACTGCAAAGCCTATAGCCCTGCAAAGCCAGCTGATGTATGTTCGGTGTATCCACAATGCATCCACATAGCAATTACTGGTATATCAGTAATCCAAAGATAACAGCAGGGGTTAAAGTGTATTTTAGTGGGCCCTGAAGCTCTCCTAATCAGGTGCCCCCCACATGGGTGGTCCCCCTTCCTGCACCCCACCTCCTGCCCGCAAACGCCAGTCTCCCCACCCCAGGTCCTGCCTCCACCCCAGCTACTTTCCCCAATATCCATCCCCCTGTCCCTAAAATCCACCCCACCCCCCAATACCCACCCCCAATATTCACTCCCCTGTCCCCAAAATCCACCCCAGCCCCCAATACCCACCCTCAAAATTCACCCTAGCCCCCTGCCTCCAATACCCACCCCCAGCTCAGGTGCCCCTCATACCCTCCCCACCCCCCGCACAAGCTGGGCACCATGATACCCACCAGCAGTGCACTGAGCCCAGAAGCCCTACAGCCTGCAGTTCCTCATGTGCAAGGGAGCCCACCCCCACCCCTGCCTGCCAGAACTCAGGGGAACACTGTTCTGGGGCCTGCTATTTTTAGGGGGCACAGAGTTATGGGCCCCTAAAAATAGAAAATGGTGCTAGAATGCTGCATTCTGGGTCTGCTATTTTTCAATGGTGGGCCCCAGAATGCAGCATTCCGGCACCGTTTTCTATTTTTAGGGAGCCTGGAATGCTGCGCCCCTAAAAATAGCAGGCCCCAGAATGGCATTCCAGGTTGTTCCAGTTTACTTTAACCCCTGGATCAAAGGGTAAGAAACTGATAGCAGAAACAAAAGAGATCCAGGGCTAGGCTACACTATCAGTGGCAGCTAGGACAGTGTAGCATGGACTGTGAGGGTTTAACCGAGCATTTGTAAAGACCTGCTCAATTGAATCCAGAGTTCACTGGAGGTCGATTTGTTAACACCTACCTGGCAAGTAGCATTAGTAGGCATTAGGCAGTCAAAGAGAGATATGCAAGGTACTTTAAGTACTTTCCGTATCTCCCTTCGACTGACACCAAAATCCCCCTGCAGTATAGACCAGCCCCTACAGACCTAGACCTATATGAATAGCTTAATTAGTCAGCATAAATATAAGGCCTTACAGCCTGAGTAGGAGCTGTTCAGTAAGTTAGCATAAGTAAGCAAACTAACAATAATCTTAAGTCACAAGATGCCATAAAACTTTGTTTGTTGTTTTGTAAATGCCACAGGTGCTGCAACCTACTGATAGGTGACCACAAGAAGGCAGTTTGTATAAGTTCATTGTGTTTTTGGAGGGAATAGTAGCAGATGCTCAGCTGCACAGAACCATAATAATCCACTTAATGTATATATTGATAAGTGTTCCTTAATTAATATATTAGCCAATAGGATAAGGTTACCTCAATATTTTAAGGATAAGTTAAGATAGAATAAAGAAGGGAAAAACAATTCATAAATGTGCATGAGGACCACCAAGGCATACAAAACATCATTGTTGTTCTTCATGGGCATTCCAGAGTCAGACTAAGAACTGTCTCAGGTTCTAGAGCTCTTCCCAAGGACACAGTGGCTACGTCTACACTTAGATTGTTAAATCTAATTAACTTCAGTCGAACTAATTAAATGGAACTAATAATCATTAAATTGTATTAAGTTAAATCGAATTAACATGTGCCCACTAGAAACCCAAATCGAACTAGCATGTCCATGGACAGGACCTGCTAGTTCGATTTAGTAGAGGGACACCATGGGAGGTGTGGCAACATGGACCCCCAAAAAGGGGCATGCCCCCACCCAACATATAGAAAGAAGAAGGCACCCCGGGAGGAAGAACGGCAAAAAGTGTTAATTCAAACTAATGGTTAGTTGGAATCAACATGGCTCCACTGGATTAGATTGAACTAATAATTTTGATTTAACTGCCATTTTGAATTTAAGGGAGGTTTTATCACTTTGAAATGACTTTTACTTATTTCAAACTGAGTCAGGTCCTTATTTTGAACTAAGGAAAACTAGTGTAGCCATGCAATACTTTAAATTGAATTAATCGTCATTAATTCAATTTAAAGTGTAAGTGTAGACATAGCTAGTGAAACTATATCTGCAATGATGCCAACCACCTTGGCAGTGTTACCCTACATTACTTTACCTGTTGGGACTGACTTATTTAGTGCACTGACTATTTTAATAGTAAAACGTTTACGGTCACAGAAGATCTTTCCTGACTGGTAATGTTGTCACTGGTGTGCCCCATGCATTTCCCAAAGCAACAATTCTCATAATACTGGGCCTGATCTTGGCATGACAACCTAGCAAATTTCAGTGTTAATTGGGGATTCTAAATCAATAACCTAGTCAGACAGCACACCAAATGGAAATCTTATCAAAAAGCCACATTATGGATCTCAAAGATGTGTTTGGCCCTACTTTTGTAATCCAGCTATTGCGGTAAAGTATATAAACATCACATAAGTAGTTAACTAATTATTTTGCATCTCTAATCC
This sequence comes from Podocnemis expansa, assembly GCA_007922195.1. Taxonomy (NCBI): domain Eukaryota; kingdom Metazoa; phylum Chordata; order Testudines; family Podocnemididae; genus Podocnemis; species Podocnemis expansa. Next base: position 47,224,905 of record ML681964.1, read on the forward strand.
AGTTAAGACTGATTCTGAGGAAAATAAACACTATCCGCTTAATTACAAGTAAAATTTTGGTTCAGCTTTCTACCTAGATCTTAGCAGCAACTTGTTAAGCCTGTCACTTTGATTTTACTTAAATCCTATTTTACATAAAAAACAGGGCTCTATAGCAAGTAGAATGAGCCTCTGGATCAGCACTCTAATGCTAGATTCATTGCTTTACAAACCCTGTAGTTTACTTGCCAGGTTAGGAGACCTAAACTGTAGCTGGCAGAGAAGACTAAGTAATGTTTGTTCTGCTCCAAGGCTGCTTGTTTACATTCATCATATTGACACAGCAATCATTATAGTAACCCAGAAGGGATGTATTGGAATTCATCCACCTTCTAATGCAGTTAAACTCATTCCAGACTGTTCAGCTGAAATGCTGGTCACCTCACTTCCACAGTCGATATAATTCTAAATTCATATCTGCAGTAATAGAGACTGATTGATTTGGGGTCCCGTTGAATATTTTAACAGTGACAGTGATGTCTAAGAAAACTGACAGTTTCCTAAGAATCCCATTAGAAACATACTGCTGTCAAGGTAGACCTACATGTATACCATGGTGCTCAAATGCCTTGAACAGAAATGGTGTGACTCCTGCATAAAAGCAATTAGATTTAACTGAAGTGATTTATGGATACACTATTGGTATATTAAAAAAAAATCCAACAGCAAACACTATGGATACAGTCTTTCCATGCCAACTCTTAACATTTTTCATAGTAATATGAATGAATAGTATAGTCATATTTTAAGGTTTCTGCTATGAAAGGATGAAAAAGTATTAAGAAATAACCTTAACTCAGCATACACAAAGGAGTCTTTTCCCAAATGTATAGAATTACAGCCCCTGCCTCAGAAATACTCTTCAGTTACTAATTTCCCCCTTAGATAACTTTACATAGATTCTGAATGAAACTACAAGGAGGTTCACTAATGCTGAATGAAGGTTAGGCCTATCCACCTGAAAGTTCCTAAAATACTATGGATGAAATCCTGGCCCCACTGAAATCAGAGTTTGACATCAACTCTAAGTGGGCAGGAATTTATCCTGTATCCATATGCATTCAATAAAATGTTGCACGTCAAGTCTCCCAGGATACGTCTTATCATATGGTCTGTATTATACCGGAGGTAAAACTAGTATCGCAGTGGTTCCTTCTGGACTTATAATTTATGAATCTATCTACACATTATCTTACCATTATTACTTAAAATTTATTAGAAAAGGAACTACCCTAACCTAACAACAAACTTAGGGGTGGTTATGAATTGTATTACTCTGTATACATGGAAAATCTTAGAAAACATTAAAAAAAAAAATCAATGATTTGCTTACAAGGCACTATGAAAAGAAATTTGCCTCAGAATCCCACCAGCGAAACAACTAAGTAACCTGAGAGAACTGTGGTAAAAATGGTTACTACTGTCTCTGCAATCTTATCCTCATCATCATATGAAAACAAAAGCCCATTCTATAAACAAGAAAAAAACCTGGTAGAACTACCATAAATATGCCTCCCAGTCTTGCAGAAACTCCCCTGAATGGTCAAAAGTATTTATGTAGGCACCAAGAAACACTGACCCTTTGGCTTTACCTCAGAAAAGATTCTTCTAATTTATTGTGCTTTTCTACTCAAGAAGAGCCAAGGATTTAGAAGATGGATAATAGCCAACAAATCCCTTTCCCCCAAATAAATTATGTCATAGATATGCTTGTGCAAATGGTAATATTATTAAATCCACAGCAGCACATGATCAGTATATTAATCTTACTATGGCAAACAACTTCTTATTAAACAATAAAGCCATTCATATTTCCTTTTGGAAAGAATATGCAGTCATTTTTCTTTTTTATTTCATAAGAATATTTAACCCAAAATTTAAAATAAAATAAATCAAATGCTGTGGTAATAGTGCAAATGAAAACATAACATATTCGTGGCAAATTAACAGAACAAATTGCTGGATTCCAAACTGGAGTTTAATCTGTGTGCTAGAATGGGAGACAGCTTTTAGAAGTAGACTGTTTTCTGGTCTTCTGCCTTTGCAATTTTGGGAGCATAATGTTTTGAACTTCTAGGCCAAATGCTGAGTAATTTACACCCAATGCAATTTTACTGATTTTACTGGGGTTGTATAGGTATCAACACATTTTTTCCCAATGTGTTTACATTATTAGTGATGAGAAATAAAGGAACTTCATAGTATTTGCAAAACCTTAGCTCTCCCTACAATCTGTCTTTACTTCATAAATTTCAAGGGACCAGGAAATAAAACAAACCTCCTTTTAGTTTCACAGCAACAAGAAACAGTTCATTAAATGAAGAATTACTACAATGATGGAAATTAATTTCAAAAAAACACTGGGAGCCACTGGAGGAAATGAAAACAGCAGAACTCTTGAAAATAGTCCAAAATCTGGTCAAAGATACACTACCCTAAGAATAATCTTCCTCGGCTCCTAAGGATCCCACAGAAGCCCTGTCAAGCAAACTCTGCCTTTTGAAGCTCCACATATTTGAAGAGAGTAGGTTTGATAGAGAGCAGGCATGGCTTAGGGGTGGCCACTCTACCATATTCAGCATCATTTGCCAGCTAACTATGGTGGAAATACATTCAGGCGTGAATGAAGACCTGGTAAAGTTTACTAGTAAATTCTTACAGGTTCCTTCTCCAGGCATGCAAACACTGTGTGTGGGAGACAACAGGTGCAGGCAGGGAGCCATTCTAGCGCCCCAAACGTAGCAGAGAAGGGCTGACTTCAGTGCAGATGCGCCTAGATGCAGGGCCAGATTAAGGCATGTTGAAGCCCTAAACTATGTCAAGATTCAGAGGCCCCATCCCATAAACATGAAGGGGGGGGAAATCTTATTTATCTCCAATATTTTTAGAGGCATAATGTGAAGCCCTAAGCCATGGCTTTCTTGGCTTGTGCCTAAATCTGGCATTGCCGGAATGGGAATTATTTGTTATTCTCAGGATTTCAGTAGGGTTGTTGCAAGGCCTCCATTCACAAAACAATACCACTCACTAAAACCAAGTGGATGATTCACTGATAGTGGAAATGCAAGAGTTTCTAGCATATCTTTTTGACATCCCATGGGACTGTTAATGGAGAGTCTGACCCTGTATGCTAAAGGTGCAACAGCTTCAGTAGACAAGATGTTTGAAAGGACTAGTGGGAACATGATTACTATGAATGTAAGCTAATATTCTAGGTGGAAACAAAGGAGGGTATAAAGCACTGAGAAACTGAATTGACTGTGGTGGGGTAGCTAAGATAAAGACATGTAACATTGTGTAGAAAATTTGAAGGTGTGCAATCAGGAAAAACATTATACAACAGTTCATGGTTCTTCTACAACACATCTTGCTTGGTATTTGTTATGACCAGATTAGAAAGGCAAACAGTTATACAATACCTTGTTTGATACATCTGGAATGTGCAACATTTGGAATGAGAAACAAAATTTTCAAACATACAAATGTAAGTCCTGCAATCTATTCTTTGTCGTACCACTCTCAATTCAAAATAACATCACTGACTTTAGTGGAGTTATTTCAGATTTACACCAGCATGTCTGAGATCACAACCTAGCTCTGTGAGTTTAATTCTCAGGGTTCAACTGTTTTGATCTGGATTACAGACTTATTCTTTTTCAGCAATAGAAAACCATATACGGGATACTGTTGTTTTATTCTTCCAGGTACAGGAATTACTGTGAATGCCAGCCATATATATTTATCCTTTATGTAGCTACTCTGGTGCTTCCAGATTAAAAGAATATTGCACCTAAATGATGGGAGAAACATATGGAGTTTCTTTCTGATCATATGCTTTTGGAAATTAAAATAGCTAGTTTGTATGACTTTTTAAAATGTAGTATTTCACATGAAATGCCTATGCTAAATTCAAGCTCAGTGTAACTCTGGTGAAGATAGTGAGCAGGGATTAATTCAGCTGTGTATTACTTTTTTATTCTGCATTCTACTTAGATCACAAATCCAATGAAAGAGGAGCCATGTCTCATTCCACATCTATAAGCCAGATCCTGATTAGGGCCTTTGACTGCTACTATCATGTATATATTAAATAGCAGCAATCCAATACTGTCTCCTTTTTATGGTTATTCTATGGCACTTCTTAGGAAACAGACACATTTTCTACTATACCAGCTAAGTGAAATGATATTTTTCCACACAAGTACTCTGAAAATATTTTTAAGTACCATGTAAAAATATAGAAATATTCTAAAAGGTGCAGTTCAATAACAGTCATATTAAGCTGTTGTAAATTATAGTGATATATAATCATATTTTAAAATGCAGACTGATTCTTTCATGTCTATTTTTTTTAAAATTGAAATAAATTGTTTTAACTGTATTTTCCAGTTATCAATGAGATTTTCCAGGAAGTTAGTATTACTTTGATCAAAACTATGTTGCACTAAGTGTATGTGTTTTAAACTGAGGTACTGAAGAGATAACCTCTTTCAATCACAATTCATAGTACAGTCATCTTTGATGAAGCATACAAACTAATGCTGCATTTCCATCTCATTCGTGTTTTTCTGAAGTCTGATGATATTTTGCTACATGGCTATCTTCGGTTAAGTGACACATAACCACAGTGGAGTACAGAGGCCTAGACCCTGCGAAGACTTAAACATATGCTTAATTTTAAGCAGTGTGAGTACAGTTAATACAGTTGTTCATAGTATACAAGTCTTTGCAGGATGAGAGCCTGAGATAGCACATCTCACAGTTAATGGCATATAACATCATTATATAACAGATGGCGTCCAATAAAAAAGGGGATGAAGGCAATTCAGTCATGCTGGAAGGGCATAACAAGTGGGGTACCACTGGGATTGGTTCTGCATCTGGTTCTGTTCAATATTTTCATCAATGATTTATATGATATTATAGAGAGTACACTTACAAAAGGTTGCAAGTGCTTTGTAGGATAGAATCACAATTCAAAATGATTTGGAAAAACTGGTGAAATGGTCTCCAGTAAATAGAAAGAAATTCAATAAACACAAATGTGAAGTACTCCACTTCAGAAAGATCACCCCAATGCACATATACAAAATGGTCAATGACTGCCTAGGAAGGAGTACTGCAGAAAGGGATCTGGGTGTCATAGTGTACCACAAGCTAAATATCAGTCAACAGTGTTAACACTGTTGCAAAAAAAGTAAACACCATTCTGGGATTTATTGACAGGAGTATTGTAAGACAGGAGAAGTAATTTTTCCACTTTACTCCATGCTGATTAGGCCTCAATGGGAGTACTGTGTCCAGTTCTGGAAGCCTCATTTCAGGAAAGATGTGGCCTGATTGGAGAAAGTCCAGAGAAGCGCAACTAAAATGATTAAAGGTCTGGAATAATTGACTTTCAAAGGAAGATTGAAAGAAGTGCATTTGTTTAATGCAGAAAAGAGGAGACAGAGGGGACATGATAACAGTTTTCAAATACCTAAAAGGTTGTTAGGAGGAGGAGGAAGAAAAATGATTCTCTTTAACTGCAAGTGATAGGACAAGAAGCAATGGGCTTAAATTTCAGCAAGGGAGGTTGAGGCTGGACATTGGGAAAAAGTTCCTAACTGTCAGGGTGATTAACTACTGGAATTAGGTGCCTAGGGAGGTTGCAGAATCTCCATTATTGGAAATTTTTAAGAGCAGGTTAGACAAGCACCTGTCAGAGATGGTTTAAAATGGTACTTGGTCCTGCCATGAGTGCAGGGGACTGGACTCAATGACCTGTCATGGTCCCTTCCAGTTTCTATGAAAGTAAAATTTACTTAACCCTTGGGAACCAATCCTGTACACCTTATTCTTGACAAAGCCTCCACTAATTTCAATGGAAATTTCGCCCAAGTAGGTAAAGCAGGATAGGCTTCCATATCTAGCTAGATCTCAAGTTAATTTATATACAGGGCTGTAACTACGATGGGGAGAATGGGGCTTTGCCCCAGGCGTGCATTTAAAAGGGCACCACGGGGAAGTGATCGCCTTTGGCGGCAGCAGGGAAGCAGTTCCCCCTGCTGGCTCTGACCACGTTGGGAGATTACTTCCCCTCACTACGGTCAGAGGCAGCACAGGCGATCATTTCCTCACCGTGGCCAGAGCCGGCAGCAGGGGATCCCTTCTCCCCATCACAGCAGGGTAAGGACCCCCCATTGCCTGCTCTGGCTGTGGTGGGGAAGGGACACGCCCTCCCTCCCCACTGCTGTACAGATTGGCCCTGGATCGGGGCCTGGAGACGCCTTTGGGGTTGCTTGTCCCAGGCACCAGCACTCCTAGTTACAGCCTTTTTTATATATAGTCTTGTGAAATTCAGAAAGCCAGACTCATTACATGCAGATATCCTTTATCTGTAACGGGTGTCATACATATCATTCTTAGTGGTCTTTGGGGTTATGACAAAATAGCTCTTTGCACTCAATTCCATTTTCATATGAGAAATGAACAGGTACTCATAACTTTCTGAAGTATTTGCTTTGTGCTAAAATCATCCACCCTTAGATGTTCCCTGAAGATGATTTTTTTTTAAAGACCAAGCAAAATTGCTTCAGCTATTTTTACGAATGAGTAAAAAAATACACCTCTGTCTTATATTAAAGAGGGCCCTCCTTCCACTTGTTTTTTTAACTGTTCTAGTTAAAAAAGGATAGAGACATAATAGAGTTGAAGTTCAGGCTTGGAAGAGAAATAGTCCTGTTTGAGAGGCAGTACTAATGGTTTGATTCTGTATGAGTTAAATAAGCACAGCTTGCCCCATTCTTTGTTCTGAGACCTCTCCAGCACCCACCTAGACCATCTGAAGTGTGCGTTGGCTGAGCCATGGCCTTTCTGCAAGACACACGTGTTCTGTTACTAAAGAGAGCACTGATATGACAGCCAGCGTAGCCTGTTTGTTCCTGGCAGGAAGGGTTTTTCTTACATATATTTTCATAGTATGAGACAGCTGAGATTCCACACTATGCAATTCTATTAAAAGGGTATTAGGAGCAATGTCATGGTCCGTTCAGGGCTTGAAATTCGAGAAATGCAAGTTGGGGTATGCGATCCAAGCTTAACCCTGCCCGGTGACTGCTCCTTGTGTGTACAAGTGACAACAAATCCAGCCTCTTTAATTAGGCAATCACTCACCCTTGCCAAAGGAGCCAACCTCAAACCTCCTACACACCACAGCACTTCCTCAGGCCTCCTCACCTCTCCGGGCGTGGGCTTGGGGATGTAGCCTGGGTGGGGGCCTGTCTGTAATTTCTCCCCAGGGATTTCCCTAACACCCCCACCAACTTTCCCAACACCCCCAATTGTCATTTAGTAACTGTTATGCCAATTCAGTGAACACCCCCAATATCCTCCTACATCCGGTCTCTCCCCTCTTTGCCCGGCAGGTGTGTGCTGCCTCTGTCCCTAGCCTGGGAGCAGGGGGCTGACCAGAGGTAGGGTTACCAGCTGTCAGGCAAAAAGAGGACATGTCCTCCTTTCTACCTTCATAGCCTCCCTCTGGTAGGCATTTTAAAATACATGATTTTGTCTGGCTTTTTACTTACAGGGGTTAAAGTATGCTGGAATGCCCCAGAACACTGTATTTTTAGGGGAAAGCATTGCAGGCCCCCCTAAACACAAAAGACTATTCCATTAATACTACATTTTCTCCACATGTCCCTCCTTTTCCTACTTCCCTGCCATCCTTTCCAGGCTTTGGGATCTGGTAGCCCTGCCCAGAGGCTTGGGCTGGCGCTGGAGCTCGCTGTTACCTGCACCAGGGTCATCTGGGAGCCGAGAGCCAGGAGGATCTTCTCAGTCTTGGTGGGATAGGGGTTGTCACGGTGCTTGTACAGCCACTGCTTGAGTGGCCGCGCCATGTCCTGCAGTGCCTGCCGCTTGTGCCTCACCTTCCCGCCGCTCTGCCGGGCCCTGGGGGGAGAGAGGGGACAGGGGTTGCCATCAGACCTGGGACCCCTCCCGCCCGCCCGCCTGCTGCCATTGTACCAGCACGTGTTATCCCTGCGGCTGGGTGTGCGGCATGCGGGCACATGCGCGTGTCCCCCACTGACAAGCCAGCCCCATAGCTGTGGCCATGGTCCCACTGCGTGTTCAAACAAGCACAAAGCCCGCCCCACTGCAACCTGGTTTTCTAGCCTGCGAGTAACCCCCAGTGACCACACGGAGGCTGTCACAGAAAAAGTCTTGTGTTCAGCAAACTGCGGGCTGCGTGAGGGAGGACAAGGGGCCAATTGCCTCCAAGAAAATGCAAAGTGCATTTGACTGCAGCTGGGGCTGTGCTCTACAGACTGTGGTTTGAATGTTTCCTCCACCTCTTCCGAAAGAAAACCCTTCGATTGCCACCAAGCAGGGAAACAGTTGAAATGCTTCAGGGAGACCCAAAAGCAGAAGGCTGACCTTGGGAGCACGGGGAAGGGAGGGAAGCATCAAGAACAGACTAAACAGAGATTGCGACAGAAAATATTTAGAGTCTGCCATGAAAAAAATAAAAAACCAATGTCTTCCTAGCATAGCAAAGGAAAGAGGGGGGCAAGGGGCTGCCTATGGGCACATGGAAGCGTAAGATTGTCGAATAACGTGAATTTCAGTGAAATGCCTGGTATGGAAGTTGTGTTCGTATCAGAAGGTATAAGCTATTCCACATCTGCAAAAAATAATTTTGGTAGGTTTGTAACCAGGCTTCCTAGCAGGTTTGGGAGATCAAAGGAAGCCTCAGATTGTCCTTAGACATTTAAGGAGTGCAAGTGTTGCAGTGCCCCTTCTTCCCCTGGGGTCCATATATCTCTTGTATAGCCACCAGACCTTTGTACTCCTCCACCAGGTCGGGAGCCCAGCAATGTGAACTTACAAGTTACCCCAGGACTTCTGCTTTGTTTTGCTGAACTAGCCTAACGAGGCTGCCCCTTTGGGACTTCAAGACCTGGCCACCCTTGCTGAGGGGATTTGCCAGTCAGAGTCCCACAACCCACTGGCTACAGAAATGTAAAATGTCAAAAGCAGGTCCTGCTTGAGTGGCACACGAGCTCCTGCTACATCAGGCGGTAAAGCCATCGCCTTTTTGAAAAACACACGTGCGTCACGTCCCGAACCTGAATGCAAAAATCAACAGCTCGGACTTGAAAACAATTACGACGGGGGAAAAGTGAAACTCTAGTTGAAAAGAATAAAAATTGCTTACGGAAATAGAGGAAACAGTAAAACAACTTCAGAAGAAAAAATGCAATCGGATAAAAACAGTCCAGAATATGTTATCCCTGCCACCCGTCGTTAGCGGCTGCTGCAGGGAATGGGGGGGGGGGATGTAACTTTGGTGTTGTACTTCCCGACTTCGCCAGTAGGTGACGCTGTCGGGCCTCGCCAGCTACCTGCTACATTTTCCTGAGTCCCGGCCTTTTAAACTATTTTATTGAAAATCTCTGTCTGAATCGGCTGGTAATAACAATCTCTGCCCCACCAACCAGCACTGCCGTTAGAAGTAAGGACTGATGTAATCGTTAAGGTGGAAATTCAGCCATAAACATAGCTCTTCATTCAGCATTTTTCATTTTCCTTGCTCCTTTTAAAAATACTTTTTACCTTTAATTTGCATTTTTAACCAGCGATGCCATCCAGCCACTAATGAAATTAACACTAAAGGATCAGGCTTTTGAAGGAACAAGATGTGTGACTTTGCCCCCTCCACTTTCACCTGTTCCAGAGGAACAGCAACAAAAAATTCTGATGTTTTATCTTCAGGATTTTTAGTATAACTCTGTAACAGCCAATGTTCCTGGTCTTTGACAGGCAGCAACTTCAGTCAATGTGTGGCTATTGCTAAAGCCTCTTGTTTAAAAAAACAAAAACCAGTAATAGCAATTAAGTTGCTTTTCTATGGCTGGGTTTAAAACAAAAACTAATTTCTGGTTTAGTGGTCCTCGTGCTTTATAGGCTGTCTAACTTTCCTTAGGCCCCATTTACTGAAAGCATCTCCAGAGGCCGCTTCCTCGAGCCACTTTCACGGCACACAGGGATTCTCACCTCCCTCAGCCTTGCCCCTTTCGGCTCATCCTCTCTGCATCTGCACAACGCGCCTGATGCGCTGAAATAATCCGACTTGATGCACTGAAAGGCAATCATGGGATTTCCCTTTCGCAGAAACAGCCAAAGCCAACTAATACGCAGATTAGAGTGTGTGAAAGCAGGACTGAATGGCGACTGTTGATGCTTTCACATTATAACAGGTGATTTGACTTCACCCTCCCTCTGTATGCTATTTCCTCCACTTTGAATCCTTACAAATGCTCTGATTTGCTGTTCCAGTGTGACCTGATCCCATGTCCTACACTCCCCTGCATTTATTTTCCTCCCATTCTGTAATTTTCCCTCTTCCAAGCCTCTGACGAAGTGGGATTTTCTCCCAGGAACTCTCCTGCAATAAATAAATCTGCTAGTCTTTAAGTGCCACAAGACCCCTTGCTGTTTTTGCTCTAGCAGAGGAGAGGGCTGCGGCGGTGGAGCTTGGCGCCGCTCCCCGTGTGAGTTTTCCCTTTGCCAGCACCTGAGGAGTGGGACTGGGGCAGAGATAACGGGGCTAGTCTTTAGACGGACGCCTGGCTCCTTTTCCTCCAGCTGCTCTTTCGGGCCGGTTTAATACCCGGGACCAGAAAAGGCTCAGTCCGGCTGCCTGCCCCTTCTTGTAACGCTCGCAGAGGGACTGATGCCCGGGGCAGGTTTGTGGCGGGCGGGCGGGAGGGGGCGGCTGAGCGGCTCCCGCCGTCGGGGCAGAGGGTGAGTGAGGGGAGCGGGGCCGGGGCCGGGGCCGGGGGGGGACACAGGCCATACCCTGCCCGCCTGCTCCGGAGGCTGAGGCTGTCCTTCGCCGCGGGGCCGTCGGCTGGGTGGGGCGGGCCGTCGAGGGCCCCCAGGTAGGGCCGGCCGCTGCTCTGGCGCTCGGTGACCTTCTCCTCCGCCCGCCCGGGGCCGCCCAGCTTGCTGAAGACGCCGCCGTTCATGGTGCGGGGCTGGCGGGCGGCGCCGTCGGGCCCCGGAGGCGCGCACGGGACTGGCCTGGCGGGAAGAGGCGGCAGCGGGTTAGGCGGGACGGGGCGGGGCGGGCTCTGGCCGTCTGCCCCGCGGGGGCCCGCAAAGCCCGCCCCGCGGAGACCCGGCGCGGGCGGAGGCTGCCCGGGGCGGGCGGCGCATCCCCCGCGGGACGCCTACCTGGCGCGGGGTCCCTAGGCCGGCGGCCGCATCCTCCCCGCACCCGGAGCCCGCCGCTGTGACCGCACCGCCCGCCGCCGCCGCCGCCGCTCCCCTTTATTGAGCGGGCGGGCAGGGCCGGCCCCGGACCCTGGATGCCGCCGCCGGCTCATGTTTCCAGCGGCGCGGCCCAGCCGGCGAACATCCTCCCATTGCCGTATCCACCCTCCGGGGCGGGCAGGGGGAGCCGCCTCATCCGGCCCGGCGCAGTTACCTGGCCGGGCAGGTGCCGGGCGAGCAGCCGCGCGGGGATGCGCCCGGCCGCCGCGGCCCCTTATTCTAGGCAGCCCGCCGCCCCTCTCCCCCGTGACGTCACCAGGTGTCCCTCTGACGTCACCGCCCACCGCGCAGGTGAGGCGGGCGGGACGAGGGGCCCCTCGGGGGTCGGGGGGGGGGGGCTGGCGCGGCAGAAGAGGCGCGAGCAGGAGGGATCAACAAGCGGCCACTTTTCCAAAGCGAGGGGTTCGGGCCGGCGTGTCTGCTCCCGGAGCCGGGCTGTTTTAGGGAGAGGGGCGAGCTTCTCCAGAGCGGACCTTTTCCTCAGGGCAAAGTGCGGCTCGCTGACTTCCAAGGGCTGGCTGCTGACCTGCAAATAGTACCTTAAAACGAAACACTTGATCGCGAAAGAGAGCCCTTCTGGAGGCTGCGTTTCCGAGCAAGAGCTAGAAAGAAAAGCCCCTTTCAAAAGTCTTCGTTTTGAAACATTTTTTCCCCCACGTACGGGTTAATTTCCTCATTGCAACACGGCTCGAGGGATAATAATTCCTCCGAATAACCTGTGCAATTATTTACACCTGAGGGACTTCAATAGCCTGTAGTTCCAGGCTGATAGTTTGTTACTAAACATAAATCACCAGCAGAAAGCTTCCGACTCGTTTCCCAGTGTCACCTGGGACCCCGAAGTAGAAGTGGAGCCCAGAGACGGCATGGATCACCAGCTTGGAATGACGGATTTCCGTGTCCAAGGCTGGCTGGAGTCTGGAAGTTTTAATTAAACACGGTGAAGAACATTTAAACTCTCAGGAGGCTAGGAGGGAAAGCTATAGGCTTGCAGTTATAACACCATGGTTTTTGCTAAGGTAAAGAATGATGATGCCCAATGATTCAATTAATTAATCTACTAAGGTTTCTATGGATTATTTTCTACTTACTTGAATGCTAACCATTAACAATTCTTGCTCATTTTGTTCCAAGGAGTAGACCCCTTACTTGAGGAGGATCTGAAACTGTGTACCAAAGAGTTAAGTGATTCATTTATCTGTTGTTTGGTAGTTCATCACTCTAATGTGACTGTCAGACTTAACAACTATATGTGCATAAACACAGATATGCCCACATGTTACATAGTACTGGGAATAATGAATAATAATATAGCTTTTCTTTTCGGGAATCTCACTAGCTCTGGTCGACTTTTGGAAGGTTTGTTGCAGTATTCTCCCCAGGACTTGAAATGGTGGGGGCAGTGTAAGGGGAGGTTTAGGGGGGTGTAGGGGTGCTCACTGATTTGGTATAATACTGTTACTAGCTGACAACTGCGGGGTGCAGAGGGGTGTGGGAGGGTGCTAGGGAAATCCCTGCTTTGTTGTGTAACAGTTGCTTCTTTTCTCAAATTTTAAAAAATACAAATCTTGTTAATGAATTGCCTTCTGTTTTCAGAACTATAGAGGCATGGAGTGCACCTTAATTGCTCATGTAAACTCAGTGGGCTATTGATCATTTGATTTATGACTTATGATTATTCACTGGAAGCTGATTTTGAATTAACTATACATACAGGGGGGTGAAAGTTTGCTAAGAAGCAGTATCAAACTTTATAATAGTCATATTTCCATTCTTTTTGTATAGACCTTCACATTTCACATAGTAGTTATACAAAAAGCCAAACAATTTTGTAACGTTGCCTTTATCTACAAATGCCACTAAAGAGTTTTGCCACACTTTAGTTTTAAATAAAGTCTATGCACATTTAGTGCATTATTAAGAGCTGTAAAAGAGAGAGGTTTGGTTAATACTGATACCTAATTCATTCCCAAGAATTCCATATAGCGAAGTCATGATAGGCTCTCAAGGCTTCTTGCTTTTTCTACCATAGAGATTATTAAATCAGAGCACAGAGAAACCCCAGAAGTGACACTTTAGTTCTACTTGTAACAAAGTTCTAAAAGATTTTTAAAGCCTGATTATAAATCTAAACAAAATATTTACTTCTCAGTTAAAGGCTGACTTCCTTGTGTTTTGCAAAGATGCCATTTTACTAAAGGCAAAATTCTTTCTCATGGAATCATTGTTTCCATTAGTGTTTTCAGATGAAATTCCTGTCATTTAGGCCACATCCTCAGTTATCAGTAAGTCACCTAGAAACATACAGATGACAGCATCAGGAGATTGAGTGCTGCTCTCCCAAAGGGTAAAAATAATCCATAGATGGACTGCAGGTTAACCGAGAATACCCTGGACGGCTGATCGCAATATGGAATAGTTTAAAAAAAAAAATCAACATTTGGAAAACAGTGCTGGAGGAAACCCAAAATGCCCTGTAGGGGAAAATCTGCCAAACGGTGCAAGGGAACTGCAGGAGCAGTTGGCAGCAAAACGCCTTACAAGCCTTTAAAGTAGTGAGATCTACCAAATAATCACATGTAAATTTCACACACGCTCTCCCCCTCCATATTTTATTTCTTAGATCACATTTGAAAAGCTTTAATGAAAACAAGATTTCTATTTTTGGAGATTGTTTAACATTGAGAATGTGATGCAAACTGGAGGCTTTATGTTTTTAATTAAGGTTACTTACCCAACACAGCATGAAACAGTAAGTCAATAGCAGTTAGCTGGGTAGCAAGCTCACAGCTCAGATGACTCACACTTCAGAATCTCCACAGAGAAGGATGGCAGCAATGAACTGTCTCAGAAACTACACAAAAAAACCCCCATCAGTGAAATATTAACTGTATGTAAGTGCAGAAATTCATAACAGGGTGGAATAACTGGGAGGGGGAGGTTAGAATAGAGGTCAAACCTTGAACTATACGGTAGTTTTGAGCACAAAATGGGCATCTGTCACCTGGCATCCCACTGAGAAGTTGGTTCTACAGTTAATATAATTGGAAATTTCCATTTATGACATAGGAATGACCTTTTGGGCAATTACAGCTCTTAGCTGGAACCCAGAGAAGTGTCAGGAGGGCATTTTTCAAATGTGCATTACCCAGCATGCGCTCCATTGGGCCTGAAAGAGGCACCATAGGCCTAATGATATTTCTCACTGGAAGCAGCAATGAGTTCAGAAGATGATCTGCTTTAAAGACTGAATTAATGGAAAACCTCCATATCACAAGCCTTATGATTTCAAAGGTACTACTGGTTAGCCAAAACCATTGGAAACCCCACCTGCTGAACAAGCTCCAGATTACATTGAAATCATGAAGAAAATTATTCAGCCTCTCTCCTTTTCTCCTTAGTGCTGCTTTGAGAACTGACTGCTTCAATGCAGTGGCAATTTGAGACTATGTTGAAGTTTCCAAGTGACTGGTCTTCAACATAGTTTTCCACTAATTCTTTCACGTTGAACAGTACAAGCCAATGCAAGGTCTGCTTTTTGTCTAACAATATATAAATGCTTAAAATAAAAATGGTCATTTCAATTATCCTTTCTCTTCCACAAAATTTCTCCCCTGTTCCTCATTTTGAGCTACAGTTTTTAAAATGTTATATTTTAAAGATGTCACTTTGGACCAGTTCTCAGAGGATTTTAGGCGCCTCATTCCCGTTGATTTCAGTGATAATCCAGCACGTAAATACCTTTAAGGATCTGTGCTCCTCTTTATGTACAATTTCTTGCCAGCTGTAGATTCCTACACAGTTAACACAGAGGTTTAAAATTCAAAGAATTTTCCTGTCTCACTCACACAGTCTATGCAACAAAATTCAGGGTGGCTAATAACTATTTACTTGTATTTAAAGAGCCTAATGTCCTCAGGTAGGTGAGGGATCATTAGGATGATGCAAACCAAAGTCTTACTTACACTCATGAACAGAAGAGGTGTTGCTAACTGTTGTTAACAGCAACTGCAGAAGAACCAGTGAGTGGTGGACGTGTTTCAGGTGTAAATGTAGAGAGGAGAAACCTGGCTAACCAAATTCACTGCAATGGTGAGGAGCTTGGTCTGTCCTTGCTTACTGGAGCAGCTGGTCCAGATCTGGCAACATGCTGGTTGCACAGCACTCACACCCAATGCCACTGTTTGGTTAGCGAAATCAGGCTTGGAGAGCAAAGGGATGATGCTAAGTAAAGCTAAGTTTAGAATAGGGTTCCTAACAGTGAGACCTCATTAGACTGTGGAATATGCTCCTCCCAAAGGGATTGATGGAACGCTCTTCTTTTAAAAAACCTAGAGTCAGACTGGATCAAGTTTGAGAAAACATACTGTACCAAACCTAGGGAGCTATTTTGCACTGTTAGTGAAATCCACCACATGACCTACTAGGCTAGGCTATGTTGGTTATCACAGATGAGCTGAGTAATAACTTTTCTCCTGGTGTGGTCAGACCTGGGAATGGTCCTGTGCTCATAGTGAAGAGAAGCCTCATCCTTATGAAGAACAACTGTTTTATAGGTCCTCTCAGAAAGACTAAGTCTGACGCTGGAGATATGACCAAATCACTAGGAAAAAAATGTTGAGAGCCTCTAGCACATAAAGGGCTATTACCTGGGAAATGGGAGACTCCCTGCAGTTCCATGGGGGATGTGAAGGATCCTTCTGAAAACTAAAACTAAACCTTGTACTTTTCTTTTTACAGACACTGGCCTAAAGGAATTAGTAAGAGGAGGGCGTCAAGTGGGAAACTATATTTGAAAAGTGAATAAACCAAAACCAATATAATGGTCCTAAATTAACTTTCTGGCTGACTCTGTGGCTAGGTGATATTGGTAACCTGCAGGGGAACAAAATGCATAGCTCAAAGAAAAATGAAAAAAAAAACCCCAAAAGACAAGATTGTCAATCTAGAAGGCAGAATTAACTGTAAAACAAAATACCCTGTTGTCCAGTTTTAGTTAGACTAAATTCATTAAGAGACAAAGATAATACATGTAGGGGAGATTTGCTCTCAGAATAACTCATACATTTCCTATCAGAAAAGACATTATGTCAAAAAGATGGCCTAGAAGAGAATGAAAACAACTGACAGGAAGATACTGCAAAATTAAATCTGGAAGCAATAGACACTGTCAGAAACAAAAGCTGAGAAAAAAAGCTGTACCAGATTTTTTTAAAATGTAGGAGACCTCCTTTTGTTAAACTATTATCAACTGTAAACATTGAGTGAGTACTGTCAGATGTTAGACACATCAGAAAATAAATCTGAAAACAGTCACTCTAAAACTAAGAAGCGAATGGTTGGCTCCTTGAGTTACCTGGAAAAACTACCATCTAAGGCTGTTTATTTAGAGTATTGTAATCATAGCGATTTGATGCTTCCAGGTGATTGTAATTTCTGTCATGGATGGCATTGGCCTTTGACAGTTTTCCTCTCACTTAATCCAGTCATGTATTCTGAGGTGGCCATTACTTCCCCATAGAGGATAATAGTGAGTAAATAAAGATTATCCATGGCTTGTGTGTGTGCGTATAGTCCATTTCATTCCTAGATCTCAGTGGTGGATAAGCATTATTATCCCCATTCAGAAAGCAGTGATTAAAGCAAGAAAGCTAAATGGCTTGTTTGAGGTCATGTAACAAATCAGTGGTAGATCTAGGAAAAGGACCTTGATGTGGTACCTAGCCTGGCCCTGGATCCAGCTGCCTCATTTTCTCATTTGCTTGGTGAAAAGGCTTAGAGCTTTCTTTTTCTCTGTGTTGTGGGCCACCCTTCTTTTTTCTTTCTTTTTTAATCATTGCATTCCTGAGAGTTCCCATTCCCTGGCCAAATTAAAGCAAAGCATATCCCCTGTGGGCCTGATTCTGTTCCACCAGAGCCAGCATTTTCTTGTCACTAAATTCAATGAACATGGGACCACACCGTGTGTGCGATGCACTGTGCTCTCCCAACACCCATTCATGCCTCTTCTGATATGCACATTGTGTTGTGGATGTATTTTGTTCTAGGGATAGGCAACCAGAATCCATGCTGTTACTGGATAGTTGCTAGTGGTTTATCTGGAATAACATTAGGCAGTAACAGAGTTGTAAGACGTGTGTACTTATGGGGACAACTCAGATTGGCAAGAAGAAATTTTGGGCAATGATCACTAGGGCAAAAGTTCCATTGGCATCAGTGGTGCTGGATTAGGCCTTTAATCGTCTGTGGGTATTTATTATGCCTTCAGACTTGTCCAACCTGTGGCTTGTGGGCCAAACTCTGGCCCACCAAGGGCTTTGATCTGGCCCACAGAGCACTACCGCAGGAGCCTGGGAGCAGGGGCTTGTCAGAGCCCTTTTAAATCACCTGCCCTGCACACAGCCACTGGAGGGAGTGGCCTGTCCTGAAAGCTGCGTTGAGGGGCTGGCTTCAGCCTGTTTCGGGTAGGGTAGGGTGAGGGAAGGGGTCAGGGAGCCCCTGCAGCACTGGGGGACGAAAGAAGAGCCTTGTGGGTTAAGGGAAGGAGAGGACCAATTGGGGAAAGACAGGAAGGAGAGGAGCCCTTGGGCAGGGAAAGATGGAAAGTAGGGAGGAGGAGGGAGATGAGCTCTCATGAGGGGGAGGACAGGAGCGGGAGGGGGGAGAGTGAGGCCCAAGCGAGAAGAGAAAGACAAGGGAGGGATCAGAGCACAGCCCATGTGTGGAAAGGGAAGGGCGAGGGCTGGGGACCCTGCACTTGGAAAGGGGAGAAGGGGAGTAGAGTTCATGGGGAAAGCGGATGGCGGGTCCACACAGCGACGTGGCAGAGCAGGGGCCAGGGAAAAGTTTGGGTAGCTGATGGGGCTGGGGAGGGGGAAGCGGTCAGGGAGCCCACACAGCATGGGGCCAGGAAAGGGGTTGGTAGGCAACAGGAAAGGGAAGCCCCCACTGTACCAGTTGGGGAAGGGGCTGTGGAGTCTGGGTGGTGTAGAGTCAGGGACCCAGCAAGGGGTGTTAGTGGGAAGGGAGATAGTGAGGGTCCCACCACCTGACCGCACAGCTTCCTTCCCACCACTGGCCTATTCCTCCCTTCCTCCACCCTTGCCCAGCTCCCTTACTCCCCTCCACCCTGTCCCCTGCCCTGCTACCCCCCACTCTCCTTGTCGCCCCTGCTCTGCTCCCCACACTTTCCCTCGCCATCCCACACGGCCATCCTTGCCCTCTCCTACCCTGCATTGGTCCCTTGCCATCCCACCCCTCTCCTGCTCTGCCCTGCCATGCTCCCCTTTGCCACCCCACCCTATCCTCCCTTGCCAACCCTGTCCCTGCCCCTACTCCCCATGCTCTCCAGACTTTCCCCTGTTATGCTCTCCTCCCACCTGTACAAACTGACATATCCCCAAAAAAAAAATTAAGGTGAGCCTTTTTCAAGTTTTCACAACATGTGGTTTAATTAGCATGTGAAAAATAGTTGCATACAGTTGTGACTGACATTTATATAAAGGCTGCTGTAGAAAGGATGGATATTATTTGACAATTGTGTTTAGGTATGAAATGCAAGTTTCTGCTTTTACAGAACCAAGTTGAGTTTGTAAGCAAGTGTCTATTTTTTGGCTATTTAAATTTGATTAATAGTAAGATCAATTTCTACTATCCTTATTGATCCAAACTTTGTTCACTATTCCCTCAAGTGGGAAAAGATTTGCAATGTGGCTCCTCATCCAAAAAGGTTGCACCTCTACCTCTGTGCAATTAACATAATTCTACTGGAATTCAATGTGCAGTTACATTTGACAAGTCATAGAAGAATTGAGTTCCACACAAGCATCATCTCAAATGGCACATGACTGCTGGGCATGTCTACATGACTGACGATTTACTGGGGATTCACCATTAAACTGTGTGTGCCCTTGTGCTAAAATTACCTATTGCTGTTACTTTGAAAACTTAACATTAAATGTGTAACAGTCTATAACAATAAAAATTCATTTGCTTCATTTCAGACAGCTGTGCAAAATATAAACATCACACATCATTTTATTAAATTCACTAATATTTATTCTGGTTCACAATCTTGTTTTATTGAAAAGGATAAAATCAGATATTTTTAGGGTAACCAATACTTCTGGCATTACTACACCAATATAATAAATACAGCTGCCAAGTTAGCATTTTTAATAATCAAAAGTATTATAACATGTGTCAAGTTGTGAGGTGTCTGTCATTCAAGCCTGTCTTTTCTACACCAGGAGGTCTATAGACATTAGAGCTGGCCAGAAAGCAACAATTCCAGTTAGCAAAAAAAAATCAAGGTTTCAGCATTTTTCATTCCACTGTGAACTAGGGCCTTCTGAAAAGTTTTGTGAAAACAAAAGTGCAAGAATTGAATAGCCTTGTGGTTAGCGCTCTAGACTGAGATGCAGGATATGGAAGCTCTTGCTCTGTCTGATTGACATCTCCCACACCCTCAAAAAAAGTGCTCTACTCACCTGGCTACTCTGAGATGGTCCTTATAGCTATCAATAGACACATTTTAGTCTCCACCTGTGGGCATCTCATCTTTCCTCTACTCCAGCTTTGTGGGACTGATCTACCGTTCAAAACTCATCAGCATCTTCATAATAGAATCAAATCAAAATCTGTAATAGGTGGCTGCCTTACAAGGGGACTGATAGGTTCTGGTGAAGACTTGCATATGGGTTTCATGAGGTCTTGATTTAATTCCCAGCTCTACCACAGGTTTTGTGTTTGATATTAGCTTGTCACCTACTACAAGCGGGTAATAGTTCTTTCTTACTCTGCTTTGATTGTGCCTAACACAGTGGCTGCCAGATCATAGTTAAGGCATCTAAGTGCTAGTATAATGTTAGTCATACTGACACAGAAATGTTTTCTTCTTCTTTTTTTATACAGACATTTTCCCCCTAGCATCTGCCCATAGTTAACTCACCCTCACACAAAATCTTAGGCTGTTATCTGGTTACAAAAAGTAAATGGGACTAAGTCAACAAGAGTCCTGTGGCACCTTAAAGACTAACCAATTTCTTCCAGCATAAGTTTTCATGAGCTCCAACCCACTTCATCAGATACAAGCTGATGCACAAAGGAATTTATTAGTCTTTAAGGGATCACAGCACTCTCGTTGGTTTTGCAGTACATGAACTAACACGGCTACCCCTCTGGAACTGGACTAAGTCAGAAGTTGTTCTAGCTTCTACAAGTAGATATAAATTTCATTTGGACTTGGTGGGCTTTAAATGGATAGAGCAGGTTCAAATAATACTTAGGCATGCTTGTCTCCCAGTCGCTGAATAATATAATCAGAAAAAAACCCTCCTCACATCCTGCCTCCCCATTTCGTAAATTCTCTGAGTATTGTAATCAAAAAGTAACTTTGTCAATGCTTTAACCTGACAATCTAAGTTTATCCTGGGTAAATCTTTGTTTTAAAAAACTCCAGACAATAGATTTCGGTCCCAGAAAGCATAAGCCACATCAATCTACACTCTAGACTCCAAACTGTATTATGGTTTTGTGACCTGAAAAAAGAATCCCAAATTGTTTCCAGGTGCTGTAAAACTTGATTTGGGAAGGCTAATCTGGGTTGTTTGGGACCATGGAAAGCAGTTTTTTGGGCCATCCAGATCCTATTCTCTTTGGGTCAGTTTTGAAGTCTGACAGTGCAGAGCTTTTTCTGGTATAGGAAGACCAATCCTGATGGTTTTAAGATTGTGAAGGTTTATGGAAAGCTTTTTCTGAATGTTATATGAACACCACTGGTCATGCATATGGAAAGCATCTTCCAAGTGACTTGGAGTCATGTAAAGCCTGTCCTAGGTAGCTCTGTCTTCTAGTTTATATATGATCTTGGTTATTTAAAATCCTGAGTAAAGCAGATGATTTCTTGGCATTCGAGAGCCAAGTTTAATAGAAACAGCTATTCAAACAAATGGAATGACAGGCCTAGCTAATTAATTGGTTGTGCTAATAGTTGTACTGTCTCATTTTTAGTATAACAGCATTAATAAGCCATTCAATCAGCTGACAAGTCACATTTGGTCATAACCTGAAACAACATGCTAACTCCAGTTCACGTCTGTACAGAGCCAAGAGGAATCGTGGCTCTTCTCTTCTTTGTTCTCTTCCACAGTTCTGATAAGGCACTTGTGCAAATTTGGGGACAGGTGGGAGGGAAACCAGGGGGAGTCACTGCCTCTAAGTGAGTTTAGTGCTAGTGAACAGTAGCAGACTGACAGCCTTGGAGAAAGAAATCTATTTATTTACTGAATGTGTGCAGCCCGATTAATGGCAATGCAAACTCCCTCACGTGGTCACAGTAATTTGCCCTACGTCCATTAGGAAGAGTCAGTTGTTACTACAGCTACCAGACCCAGGCAATCACTGGTCTAACAATCATATTAATTTATTCCAGTTGACCTCAAGATGCTGGCTGAAGAACACTAGGTAATTTCAAATAGGTTACCAGACAATCACACCATAGCAATGACTTTTGGTTCCTATCACCCTCAAGGGCATGACTAGCCCTGATCAAACTGCTAACCATCTATTAACAATCTGCATTCTCTCCTTCTGTCTAATTTGATTTTTTAAATAGTTTGTCTCAATATGTGTTTCCCACTCAAGTCATTGGAAGGTTTAGTGATGTATGAAAAGAATGAATAGTTTTTGAACAGTTTCTGGGAAGGAATAAAGCAATGGAGATAGGTGAAAATGCAATGATCTGTGATTATTGAGGATGCCCAATACAACCAAACCCCCTAGAGTGCTGGTAGTGTGCCATGTGTGCTGCAGCTTAGAGGCATGCACAGCAGGTGCTTCAGCAGCTGGATCTTGTAGGCACCAGCCCTGGTGGGTTCTAATACCCACTCAGACACATGGCTAAGGCCCTGTAGGGAAATGTTATTTTACTAGAGCAGGCAAGAAAGGGAAATGTTTCCAATACCATAGGATCAGATGTTTCAACCATTCAAAGTGAGCAATAGCAGTACTTGTTTGAGTTCTTGTGGCACTCCAGTTTAGAGTCTGGGCTCTTCAGTGTTACTGCCCAGGTATCCTCTCCAGTTCAGTGTCTGTTCAAACAAGGGTTAAAAAGGAAGTCCACATGGCAAATCTCAACTAAAATACTATTCTCCTGACATACTCAGTACTTCTTTGAGAAATACTGGCATGAAAATACCAGAAACAAAATCCATCCTAAGGATCTTAGAGCAGAATTTTGCCCCAAGTTATTGGGTTAGATTCTTCACTACCGGGTAGGGGAAGAAAACTGTTGGATTTTGACCCATATAACTCAGCTATGTCTCAGGACTGCTCTTAACTTTGCCTAGCTATAAGACTCACCACTGGGACTTTCCACTGGTGGGGCTCATGGCATCCAGGATACCCCTCAGTTCTTTTGGCCATGCCCCCAATACACATCCAATGTCACGAGAACTGGGGTTTGTAGAGGGCCAATGGCATCAACTGTTCACCATGTAACCATTCTTGTGTGATAAAGGAAACTCCATGGAGTCAATGTAACATGTCTTTCTGTCATTAGAAAAACGTAAATAATCCTTAATGGTTGACAGACTCAGGTCCATATAGTGTTGTTTGATATTCAGTGCAGAGCTTCCCACATGTGGATTTCTGAATGTGTTGAAGGGGAACCAGATTTGCAACCATAATACAATTGACCACATTCTTTGTGAGAAAAGATCAAATAAATGAATAATACTATGCACCATATAAAATTCAATAAAACATGTAACTTTCCAGTGAAAAAAAAAGCCAGAATAGAGAGAAACTTGCCATCCAAAGGGTGCCTTGCATAGACCACAGAAATAAGATTAGAAACCTAACACAAAAAAGTTCTTAATATAAAATAGGTAACATGACTGAACTGGTATCTAAAAGATGATATTGAAAATCCAGTTACAATAACACAAAACAGCACATTAGCACTAACCTTATAAAATAGACCAGCTCCAGAAAACCAGAGCAGTGCTTTGCTAGTTTCTGCATCCTAATCAAGAGAGCAAAGTACTGAGTAGTGTGGTGCGTTACTGTTTAACAAAGTAGTAAACCATAATTGATAATTCTTATCTTTTCCTTTATGAGAAACTTCCTATCGCGTAATAGTCATCATGACATAACGGTTCCCTTTAGAGTGCAGACCTTTGAGCCACATCCGCTGCTATCATAGCTCCACTAATCTCAGTGGAGTTACATTGCCAGAGATCTTGGCCCTCTACAGATAAATATCATGTCATTGAAACTCGGCAGACTAGTTTGTTTAAGTGTGGCTGAGCCACACAAGGTTGCCTCTCACAGCTCTCATGTATTCTGAGTAGTATGTGGCAAAGCGTAAGAGGCTACAAAGAAGAAAACCACAGCTTACAGCTGAGGAACAGTTTGCTTATGAATTCAGAAAGAAACTCTGTAAGCTGACAGCCTATATGGAAAGCTGAATATTATCATTAGAGAGACACACAACATGTTTCATTTGCATTATTCTGCTCTTGTTTATAAGACAAAGAAACTTTTCAAAGAAATAAATGTACAAGGAGTAGCCACTTAACTTCTTATGTGATGAAATTCTTCAAACTACTGAAAACGCTCATTTCTTTGACACCCAGAATCAGCAGCTCATCCCAGTTATCTTATGTGATATGAAACAAAAGAGGAAATCAATTAGTTCTAGAAGAAGTGATCAGCAGAAGTTAAATACTTAAATCTCAAGACACTACCTTATGATCTTCAATCCCCCCAGCCTTCAGTATGTTAAAGGACTATAATTTTCATAACTAGCATTTAAAAAGTACAATACAAAATGCATTACATCTATAGCACACATTTTATGTTTTCTTAACAACTTAGATGTAAAATTGTGTCACTACGCATGCATTTTTCATAACCTTGAATGTTAGTGGGAAATGAACATACAATACTACTGATAATTGATAAGGAATTTCACCAAGTAATAAATCATAACGTCATAGAGTGGTAAAAAACAAAACAAAAAAACCCTTTCTTGCTGCTGACAGATATTTGGAATGAAAGACTTGGTCTTCCTTTAAGATTCAGTAAGGAATTACATAAAGTGAAAGATTCTGTCTGTCGTTTTCTCACTGGCCAGCTATAGTATAGTGTTTCTGCATTAGAAACAATACTGTTCCTGGCAGTTTTGCCTTCTTTTGAATTTAAATTTTTCTGAACATTTTTAATGAAAATGAAGAAGAAAGGTCCAAACTTTCAGTAGGTACAAATCTGGCACAGCTTTACTGACTTCAGCAGTGCTTACTTATCTATACTAATGGAAGAGCTGGCTCTAAATTTCTGCATTGGGACAGCCACTGTGCTCTTACAGCAAAACAAATATAAATGAATAGGAGGCTGGGAAAAGATAAGCTGTTGGTGAAAATAAAGATTGAAACAAAGAAAAAAGCCAGCTAGGGAGGTGAGAACAAGGGAAGCAGAAGTAAGATACAAGCAGCAGAGTTAGGGATTCTTACTAACAATCATTCCATTTTTTATGATTAAAATAACCATTTCTTGTCTAATAAGGCTAGCCTGAGTGTTTGTTAATCAATATGATCTAAAGTTTCAAAGGACTACATTTTTATATGAACAGAGTGTACTGGTGAAGAAGTTAAGGTACCTGCCTAACTTTGTATGGCCTACAGAATTGCAGTCTCTGGGCTTAATGACATGCAGGAACGAGAGCTAGAGATAATTTAGATCTGACCACCAGAGGTGATCAATACATGGGGCCAAAACTTTGGCTCATGCTAAATCCTTGTGGTTGTTCTAATCTGCACTGTAGGATGGTCTGAGTTTTGGATGTCCCTATGCTTGTGGGGAGTGTAAGTGACTGAGAACCAGCTCTGTGAATTCCTTTTTTGAAGAGCTGCTCTGTTGTGGTGCCTGCCCAGTTCAATGAAGCAAGTGGAAGCCTTTGGTATGTTTGTGCCTACACTGCATAGTACATCAGAGAAGTCAGAATTCAATTGTTAAAAAAAAAAAAAGACAAACCTGTTTAAACTAATTTTGTACAATCCAGAAGTTTTACACAAACAAGAACTGTGTTTTTAATATAGTTATTGTGACTGTGTAGGTGTCTTGCTCAATTTCAAAAGGCTTCTTCTCCCTGAATAGAACAGAACAGCTTCAAGAATTGTAAAGGAAAAGGAAACACCACAAAAAATACTGCTCAAGGCTGTGATTACAAAACAGTGATTTAAACCAATGACTTCAATGGAATTACTCCCAGCTGTAAGGGCTACTCCTGTGAGTAAGAGCTCCAGTTCAAGCCTTGTAATTGTGAAAATTACATTTATTTTCAAAATAACGATATCCTAAAATTAAGATTACATTTAGTTTTATACCTTTTAAAATTCTATATAAAACATTCAAGACTGAGAAGATATCACAGACAAGTATTCTTGGCAGACAGGTCTTTTCCCTCTCTCCATACAGTGAAACATTCACTTGTGTTTATACTTTTAATAAGCAAGAAGATGAAACTATCGTCTCACAACCTCCTCCTCAAATGACTAAAACGTGCATTTATCAAAAATATTTATGGGATGGATACACTCTGTATATAATAAACACTTCAGTGTGATATCAGAAGCAAGATATAGACATGTCTATTCAAAACAACTTTAGCAAGACCACTGCTATAGAAGTCACCAATAGAATTTGAAATATTCGGGTATGTCCACACGAGTCTTTTATTTCAAAACAACACTGGTTGTTTTGAAAGAAAAACCCCTATGTCCACATGACGTTTTCCTGTTTCAAAACAACAGAGCCCGTCATTTCGAAACAAGAGCCGTCATTTCGAAACAGCTTGAACCACTTTCATTTCGAAACAACAGTTATTTTGAAGTGAGTCGTTTCGGAATAACGCCGTTTGGACATGTTATTTCAAAACAACACTTGTTTTGAAATAACAGTCCTGACCTTCTTCCCAGGGTGCACAGCATTCAAAGAAAGCAGGAAGTGCTGTCCCGCGCCCGTGCCTGCCAGCATGCTGACAGCCCTGTTCAGGCATGGCAGCACGTGACTCCACTGCCCCAGGGGGCTGACGTCATCCCCCCATCTGGACTGCTGAGGCTGTGCAGTGCCGCCTCAGCATCTGGAGGAGGGAGGCCATCCTGTCCTAGTTCTGGTGGCTAGCCACTGGAACTGGGACATGTATGTGGACATAGCTGCAGAGCTGTCCGCTCAGGGCCACGAGCGTACCACAGAGCAGGTGCGCTCGAAAATAAAGGCCCTCAGGCAGGACCATGCCCAGACCAGGGAGGCATGGGAGCTCCAGGGGGCAGGTAGCACTGCTACCTGCCCTTTCTATGATGAGCTCCATGCCTTCCTGGGGCCGGAGTCCAGTGGCCTGCCAGCTCGGCCTGTGAACACCGGCCAGCGCCCAAGCTCATCCTCTGGCCCTGAGGCAGCAGAGGCCATACCAGGGACCCCCCCGAGCTGTTCCCTGCCCCACAGGAGGAGGAGACCAACATGGAGGAGCAGGGGCCTGAGACCATCCCGGCCCCTGGGGAGTCTGAGCTGGACACAGGGACATCGCGCTGGACCTCTGGAGCCCCTGTGGGTGATTCTTCTTCTCCCGCAGAAGCACGCAGGGCTGGGCCTGTCCAGGTCACGGGCAGCAAGGGGGTACACGGCCGGGCACTGGGGCAGGTAGGGCACAGGATCGGTGGGTACAGAGGCCCTCCCATGGACACGGGTACCCAAGAGACATGTGAAACTAGGGTCACAGGTCCCTGTGTGCCTGGGGCTGGTTAACAGGGGCTAGGTGTCAAAGATGCAGCCACATCTTGGGTGGGGTGGAGAGCATGCAGGCCACACCACTGGCAAGTGGCCTTGGGAGACTCCCTAGAGCAAGGCGTGGGGGAGTCGAGCTCACCATTGTGAGCACCATTAACACGTGTGCCTCCAGGTTACGGTTACCAGATGTCAGGCAAAAGGAGAATATAGTCTCCTTTTTACCTTCATGTTCTTCTTTTTATCTGCACATTCTCTGTCTGGCAGGCATTTTATAATACAGGATTTTGTCAGGCTTATTACTTATAGGGGTTGATGTATTCTGCAATGCCATAGCATACTTATTTTTAAGGGAAAGTGTTCCAGGGCCCCCTAAAAACTGAAGAATATTACACTACTACATTTTCTCCCATGTGTCCTCCAATGTCCTCCTTTTCATACTTCCCTGTCCTTCTTTCCTGGCTTTGGGATCTGGTAGCCCTACCCCAGGGCAATGTCCCACAGGATCCTGAGGCCTGCTGACAGTCAGGGCAGAGGTGTGTGCTGCAGACAGGCTGTACACAGACAAGGCCAGCAGGGGCCAACTGTGTTTTATGCTTCTCTCCAGCAAGTCGCCCAGCCACCCGCCATGCACCACCATCAAGCCCACGGGGCAGCCTGAGACCACTGCGGAGGAGGAGTTTTATTGGGAGTAGTTCACAGTGCAGGTGAATGGGTGGGGGCTGGCTGTGGGCGAATGGGGGAGAGGGTGGTTTGGGGCAGGGCAGGCCTGGCCCTCAGAGTTCCTCCATGGCAAAGGTGTTCATCTCACATTGTCACAGCTGTCTGTGATGGCTGCTCCCGTGCGGGCACAGGTCTGGGTTGCTCATAGTCCCCAGCGAGGAGTTGTGCCTCCGCTTCCCATGCAGTGGCAACAGTCTCGCCCCGCACCTCACAGAAGTTGTGCAGGGCCATGCACATGCTGATGACCTGTGGCATTGTCCTCTCTGCAAGGTGGAGGCGCGTAAGGAGGCACCTCCAGCGTGCCTTCAGTCGGCCAAATGCCCACTTGACCACCTGGTGGCAACAATTCAGCCAGTGGTTGAAAAGCTGCTGGTGGGGCTTGAGGGGCCCTGTGTATGGCCACATGAGCCATGGGTGGAGTGGGTAGGTTGTGTCTGCCACAATGAGGACACGCACCACTACACCCCCAACATTAATGTTATGTGGGGGGAAGAAGCTGCCTGCCTCCATGCCCCAGTACAAGGCAGAGTTATGGAAGACCCTGGCATCATGGGGCCTCCCTGGGCATCCCATGTAACAGTTTTGAAAAATGCCCCAGTGGTCCACAAGGGCCTGCAGGATGCATGAGTAGTACGTCTTGCAATTTCTGTACTCCGCAGCTCTGTGCTCTGGGGCTCACACGGGAATGTGTGTTGCATCCAGGATTCCCACACAATTGGGGCAGCCCAGTGTGGCCATGCCATCAATGGTGTCCTGCAGCTCCCCTTGTGTGACCAGATGTTGCAGCAGGATCCTGTTGATGGCCCTGGTGACCTCCAACATAATGTTCCCAGTGGTGGACCTCCCGATTCCGAACAGGTGCACCACAGACCTGTGCGACTCTGGAGTGGCCGTCTTCCACAGAGCAATTGCCACTCTTTTCTCAACAGGGATAGCCGGTCTTATGGTGGTGTCCCTTTGGCGCAGCTGGGGGGGGGTGCGAGTTCTGCAACCAGGAGGTTGAAGCTGGCTCTGCTCATGCGGAAATTCCTCCATCGCTGGTCATCCCCCCCAGGTTCAGAGCACTACCCACTCCCACCAGTCTGGGCTGGTCTCCAGGGCCCAGACCTGGTGAGGCACACAAGGGGGCAGGGAAAGTAGCTTTGCTCTGCAGCCCAGATGGATGCTAGCCTGGGGCACAGGCTGGGCACCATCAGGGTCTGCAAGCAGAGTGTTCCACATCAGCAGGACACTCTGCAGGAGTGCAGGGGGTCTATTTCTTGCATGGCGCTGGCTAGGCAGCCGGGCAGAGTCCATGTCTGTGTTTCACGGTGCACTGCTAACCAGAATGGACAGGGAAGTGAGGTTGGTGCCAGCTTTTATAGGATTGGCTGGCAACGTGGCTGCTGACATGGCCCAGGGAGGGGGCCATGTTGCCACACCTCCCATGGCGCCTTCCCCTGAAGCAAAATTGCAAGTCCTGTGTTTGGACATGCTATTTCAACTCCAGCTTTTCCCTTATTTCGAATTGCTTTTTGGTTATTTCGAATTAACTCGTTTTGAAATAAGGGCTTTATTTCTAAAAGAGTCATTTCAAAATAACTTATTTCAAAACAACGCCCTGTGTGTGGACATAGCCTTCATGCTGCCAAGCACATTGTTTACATTTAGGTAAAATCATTGATTAGCCAGACTCACATTCTGGTCTCCTTTAATACCAGTGGAGTTACTCCAGAGCTAACCCACTGTCATGGTGCTCAGAATTTGTCTACAGATATATTTTTAAAAACTCCTCTTTCTTACTAAGTGACCAAAGCTCTCTGTGCTGTCCCTGCCTGAGTGTAAGTAAGGCCTTACCATGATGTGGAAATGCTGAGTCCTCTACATTGGAAGGGCAGAGCGTAGACTTATGTGCAGAGAATGCTGTACCCCTGCTTCCCCCTGGCCCCATATGTCATGCAGCTCAACATGTGTGGTGGAGGAATAGATGGCAGAACCATCATTATGCAAATGTGCAGATGCCAACCATCTAAGTAGAGAATGTGCAGGGGCCACAACAGCTGCTAGAGTTAATTGGGCTATAGCAGTGAAAGTAGTGAAATGATACAGATGCCTCGAACAGGTTAAAGTAGGACAATGTGTTCCGTATAGAGGAAAAGGTTTGGTTGTAGTGAAGTATCACACTGGATTTCTAGTTCATGTATGCTTCTGTTGATGAATTTGGTTGCAGCTGCATTAAATATGACCAACAATATCATTTTCAAAGTGGTTTCTAAATCCCAAATCAGGAAAGTACTTCACTATATGTTTAAAGTTCAGGGCTTAGTTAAACACTAGCTGGACTCATGCACATGTTTAAAGCTTGCCTGACCCAGGGTTCACTGACTAAATTCACAGAGGCCTTTGAAAACCAAAAATCAGCTCAAAATACAAGAAATTTTGTTTCTTGCAGGCAGTGTATGTTGATTTTTTTTCTTTCAATTAATAAAATAAGAAAAAGTATTACCTCATAGAGGCTCATACTAACTATAGCTAAGGCGTCTATGACTATGTTTAAAAGCAAGTGAGTTAATATAAAAAGTTGGCATTTGTATATGTGTCTCCATTAGAAGTCAACGTCATCCAGTAGCTGTAATTTTAATCTCATAAACACAGACAATAATTAAATTTAATAGAAACTGCAGCTTCTAGACTGTATTTACATCATCAATATCATTTGGAACATCCTCTAAGTTGGGGACACATCAATTGAAAGTAACTGAGGTGGAGAAGGACCTGGGCATACTGGTTACTCACAGGATGACCGTGAGCCACCAATGAGATGTGACTCTGAAAAAAAAACCAAAGCAGTACTAGGATGCATCAAAAGAGGTATTTCCAGTAGAGATGAGAAGGTGTTAGTATCATGTCACAGGGTGCACCTGGGTTATGATCTATATGATTTTTCCTGTTCACTTGTACACTGTGATTGTATGATTTGTTGCCAATTATACCATGCAAAGTTTCTTTACGGATGTTCATAACCTATTCTACATGATTACTAGGATGATATGTTTCCTGCAGCCTCATGCATGTGTAGGATGGCTCAGGAGGTGGTGGACAGATGGAACTCTCTTCCAGCAATATGTGCACAATCAAAGCTGAGAGGAAGCAAGCAAGTACCTGGAGAAGGCAAGACAAATACGCTAACTGAGGCAGCTCAAACCAGACAAAAGGATCACCTCTTCCCAGAAGAGGAGGGGTGAGGGGGAATGAAAACAAAGAGACACAGTTGGAAGGATTTGGGGCTTTTTTGCCTGTGGCTCTCCACCTTGAAACAACTTTAAGGAAGATCAGGCAGAGACCAGCTCTACAAATATCTGACAGCTAAACACCTTGAGCATCAACTTGGACTGTGAAGTCAGTTTAAGTAAAGGTATTAGGTTAGTATGAGTGTTTTACCTTTTATTTCCTTGCAGTCTGTCCTGACTCATTTGATTTGTGCTTCTGCCAGGACTGGCAATATTCTCACTTAGAGTTATAAGATGATCAATAAATTTGTAGTTGTTTTATCTAAAGTTGAGTGATCTTTAGAGGGTGTGAGCGAGGAAGGCTGGGCACAATCCATTTCTTTGTTAAATAGACAGACATGAGTGTATGGTGACTGGGAGTGGGTACCAATCTCTGTAGACAGTGGCTCCGGGTGTGGTACATGGGGTCATGGGTGTTCACTTAGGGACTGTCCCTCAAGTAGCCAGAGGATATTGTGACCAATTGCATGCTGGAGGCTGGAGTGGGATAACTAAGGAGTGAGTAGTCACTTGGCAAAGTATTGCAAATCAACATTCAGGAGTGGAAACTGGGGGATCACAGTGGCATACCAGACCAGATCTGGGGAGCAGCCTGTCACATACCATTATACAAGACACTGGTGAGAATTGCATCTGGAATATTGTGTGCAGTTCTGGTCCCCATGTTTAAGAAAGATGAGTTCAAACTGAAACAGGTGCAGAATAGGGCTACAAGGATAATCGGTGGAATGGAGAACCTGCCTTATGAGAGGAGACAAAGAGCTTGGCTTGTTTAACTTGACCAAAAGAAGGTTGAGGGGTGATATGATTGCTCTCTATAAATACATCAGATAAATACCAGGGAGGGAGAGGAATTATCTAAGTACAGCACTAACATGGATACAAGAACAAATGGATATAGACTGGACATCAAGAAATTTAGGCTTGAAATTAGAGGCAAGTTTCTAACCATCGGTGGTGTAAAGTTCTGGAATAGCCTTCCAAGGGGAGCTCGAGGGGCAAAAAACCTAGCTGGCTTCAAAACTGAGTCTGATAAATTTATGGAGGGATTAACATGATGGGATGGCTTACTTTGGCAATTGACTGATTTTTGACTACTGGCAGTAAATATGCCAATGACCTGAAATGGGATGTTAGAAGGTGTGGGTTCTGAGTTATTATAGAGAATTCTTTACTGGGTATCTGGCTGGTGCATCTTGCCCACGTGCTCAGAGTTTAATTGATCACCATATTTGGGGGAGGGAAAGAATTGTCCCCCAAGCAGACTGGCAAGGCATCTTGGTGTTTTTCATTTTCTTACGTAGCATTGGGCACAGCTCGCTGCTAGTGGATTCTCTGTAGTTTTTTCAGGTATGACAGAATAATTTGCACTTGTAATTCAGGGTCTCAGTCTAATACTACTGTTTACAAAGGTTGCTGGACAGAGTACGTGCACAAACAGGGTCCACTCATGGGTTAATTAATTGCCTGAAATGTGTTTCAATAGTTCTGTATTCAACAATACCAATGATATTTATGAAAAAATTAAAATAAAGACCTTGATTACTGAAAGTTAATAATTCTGAAGACAGTTTTATGTAAAATAACAAAGGAAGTGCTTCAAACAATGTTGTTCTAAATTTAAAAGGATTTGCAAACCCCTGAGAGATTATATTTGTAACATACAAGATTAGTAGTATAAAATGCCCAATCATTTTTATTTTTCTTAATTTACTTCTGGCAAATTGTAACTATTGAGTTAATCACATGTATTATCTCTTACTTATAAAATGCAATAGTGTCTCATTTGATGTTGGTGCTAGTAAGAGGACATTTTGGATAATCTTGGAATGATGTCTACCACTGCGGCTGTTTGCAGCACTTACATAATACCAGATGTGAAACTGGTGTATCTGTAGTCAGTCCTCTCTTGTGGATTGCAAGTGAGCAAACAGGCAAAACCATAATGACAGGATGATTAGACAGGTTTAGCAGAAAGAGAATTGCTCAAGACATTCATGAATTACTGTACAGCCACACACTGTGAAGAAAAACGTATTTATTACAGTTTCATCAAATGAAGAAACATATCTTAAATTTGAGGATCAATCTTGTTAATTTGGAACTCATACAATTACTTTCACGTGTTTTAACTGATGTACTCATTAGATGATGAAATACTGAAAAACTTTTAAAAGCCTTCAGTAGGAATACAATATCAAATACTCTATTTTTAAACATGTGTTATAATTACATAGCAGGCTTTTAAAATACCCTCAAATAAATGTTTCTCAAACTTAAATAGTTCATATAGTTACTTATTCAAATGTCTTGCAGTGTGTAAAATGTGGAAGCCAGTCAAAGTGATTGATGCTTCAACCGTATTTTGCCTTCTCTGTAGCTAGAGCCAATCTGCGGATATTTGCTATGCAGCCAGCAGCTGCTTCCTGTAGGGTTTCATCTGTAGAGCCTACCATACCCAGCAGAAGCTAGTAAAAAAAAAAAAAAAAAAAAAGAATACACAAATCAAATTATTAAAGTAAATCTAAAATTATATATGAACACATATTCATTTGTACACACACCTTCATGTTAACATATTAATATACACAAATAAAAGGACAAAACTTTTTAAATTTTATGTAATAATTTTTGCAAATCTTAGTTCAATTCATATAAGGAATCCTGACTTACATTATCTGTCACATTTGTGAGAGTGATACTGCTTTTTCTGATCTTACATTTGCTCATCTTATTATGGTTAACCTGTTGGATTTTCTCTTTGTTTTTTCCCTTATTTGTGGAAACTTTATACCGGGGTTGGCAACCTTTGCCAACCCCTGTGCCAGCCCTTCCTCCCCAACCCTGAGCTGGTGCCAGCGTCCCCCTGGGCTGAAAAATGTGGCAGCTCCCTGAAAATATAGCAGTGGTCACAGTTGGAGTGGGAGCGCTTCCCAGGCATGCCACGTAGAGAAGTCGCCCAGAGTGGCTCATCTTGGCAAAAATAAGCAGCTACTTTCAGGGGTTCCCAGGCAGACTGCAGAAAGAAGCTGCCTGGAGTGCCTCCTTTGGGGAGCATCACACTACAGAGAGGAGCCACTCTGGGCAGCTGTTTTCTGTGCCACATGGAGGCATAGGCATGGGGAGACCCCCTGCGTCCCAGCTGCACCCAAAGGAAGCCACCCAGAATGGCTTTTGGTGGCAGAAGTGGCAATTTCTGTGGTACTGCAGGGGATGCCACTCAGAATGGATTCTGGTGCCACTGTCGGCACACATGCTGGGGGTTGCCTACCCCTGCTTTATACATGTGCATTGAAATTATGAAATTTTTTTTCTAAATGATGTCAATAAATAATCTTCAAGGTTTTTTTTATGAAAGTAGCTATGTGCTTTTTTTAGACCTTCATCCTAGGATTGGATCCATATGGATGAATCTTTGCGCCCACAAATAGCTACACTGACAATCCACCCACATCAATGTATTTCAGAGATCTGACTCTTAACATGACATTCTTTAGACATATGTCAAAAAGAAAACACTTTAAGGGTAAATCCTATTCCTTTGCTCAAGATGAGTTGAACTGTACTCTGTGAGTAGTCCAATTCTTTTCTCTGGAAGTTCTCTTTGAATAATATATTACTCAAAATAAAGGTGACAAAATTAGTTCTTTACAGAGAAAACATTGTTCCATATCAGCAAATGATTGATCATAGTTCTATTCCCTTCTTTTCAGTGTGTTGCAAGCCAGTGATGCAACTTACTAAGCCATATACAGTGGAAAACAGAAGTCTCTTTCTTAGCTCAAATTAGCTCCATATAATCTTCAATTTTCTGGGAATCTGCCAATCTTAATGTGAGTTCAGGTATTTTGAAG
The DNA here is from genome assembly GCA_007922195.1 of Podocnemis expansa. Lineage (NCBI taxonomy): Eukaryota > Metazoa > Chordata > Testudines > Podocnemididae > Podocnemis > Podocnemis expansa. The sequence continues at coordinate 47,259,892 of ML681964.1, forward strand.
CACAGACAGCTCTAATTAAAATCCCTACTTTCAGTCTGCAATATTTAGGATTCTGTATTCACCCAAACAATGTTTAGTCAAACCACAAAGAAATCTGTTATCACTCAACTCCAGCGCATATTTCTCATACAGCTAAAATATTACATAAAATTATGAACTGCTAAATATAAAAATATAAATTAAATGCAGATATTAAATTCATATGCTACCTTTCTCTAACTTTCCAGCATTTGTGAGGCCTGGGTCACAGCTGCACACATATGGTATTTGCTTATGAAGATCAAAGCCTTTTATATTTAAGGAAGTATTTGTGTTAAACTAATGTACAAAATAAGCATCTTGCCAGTCACTTTTTATCCCTCAGCCCCTATAAGTAACTCTTGAAAGGCTGCCTTGGTTATGCTTGAATTATGTCAAAAAAGGCATTATGTAAATTAAGTGTCAGTGGGGGTGGGGGTCAAATCTCGTGTCAAACTTTTTGCATCACTCCTATCAACTTTAATGGAAGTTACATATGTAGGAACGGTCAATCAGAGTTTGACCGTTTAAGGTGTGAGCACTTAATAAAGATATGCAAGTTATTTGCTCAAGAACAGTTAAAAACTGAGTGGAAAATGGTATAAGAAAGTTTTTGCATCTTTAGCATGCACTCTTATTTTTCCCTGTACCCAAACTATGGGTCTGATCTAGCTATAAGTAAAGTCAATGGAAGTTTTGCAACTGATTTGAATGGAAGCAAGATCAGGCTCTGTGTGTGTGTGTGTGTGTGTGTGTGTGTGTGTGTGTGTGTGTGTGTGAGAAAACTGCATTCTATAGTACAAAGACAGAATGAATGTCTGATAAGACGTCTTCAACAAATGAGGTTTTAAAAAATGGTATTGATAAGGAACTTTCTTCCTTACTTATTTAAGTATATCACTTTTTTATGTTGGTGCATCAGTAAGTCATAATTATGATCAACTTCAATTGTAAAAATAAAAAGGGTTCCCTTGGTCACACCCCAACTTTCTTTTGAACCTTTAGAGTAAGGGTTTGTATATTTCATGTGCTTGATTTAAAACCAAAAATATGCATGCACGTCAAAAACATATGATGAAGAGTCCTGGGGCACTTTTAAAGACTAACAAATGTATTTATTGCATGAGCTTTTGTGGGTAAAAACCCACATCTGGTAAAACCATAATTTTCAAATTTTGGAACAAGGGTACCGTATGCTTTCTGTAGTTACAATCTGAATGTTCACAGACCTCGTCCAAGGCCTTTTTCATTTTAATGACCAATGAACCCCCCCAACCTTTCATAATAATTCCATTGTGGGAACAGTGATTAGTTCACGACACCAGATGTTACAATGGAATTAATATTTTTAGAGATATGTTATTTAGTAGAAAATATTAAAAAATGTTTGTGTCCTCTGTTTGCATATAATCCTCAGCTCTATATTGTTTATTTTTTCCTTCAGCCACTCAATTGTTTCTGAGTACACTGGATTTTTGAAAATGTACCCTTTTCTGTTACTTGGTTAGAAGATCAGTAATAAATACTATGAACAGCAATTTTCATACACATATTCAGTGATATAGTCCATCACAAAAAATAATTTGCCCTGGCTCTAGTGAACTCAGTAGGAGTTTTTCGTCTGATTTCACAAGCCTAGGGTCTGTCACTTCTCAATTTGCTGTTCTTCCACATCATCAATAAATAATGATATGTGTGCAGAACTGCCCCTAATATAGATAAACCCTGTATATCAGGCTGTGGTTGGCATATCTGCACAGTGCAGACAGGGAAAAGTAATCCTTCCCTCAAGACCACTCTGTAAGGATGGAGGACACATAAACAAAACCTCTAGCCCTTTCACTCTCTTGCTCAGGTTGCCCTCTGCAACCCAGAGTGCTTCCTTTTTGGTATCTAACAACATAATTCAGCATTTAAGTTTGAGGATTTTAGCTAAATGTTGTTATGATCTTTGACCTATGTGAAAAAAAATCCCTTTGTTGTATGGTAATGAGATCATAAGTCCTTGCTTTCTTGCCCACCATTCTTTAGTGGAAGTGAAAGCGTTCATTGTTTCACAGGTTTAGTTCAATTCACTCATGATTTGGGGTGTTTTAGTCACAATGCTATAGACATTTTGTCAAGTCTAAGAAATTTATTTCGGCTTCCAAGGCACCAAAGAAATATAGCTTGTCTTTTTTCAGATCCAATGCCCTTGAACTACCCATATCCTTTCTATTTACTATTCAGGTATTGTTTTCTGACACATGAAATAAATGTTAACAGATGTGAGAGGTAGCAAAGAGGCAGGTCGTATAAATGCATCTTTCTAGCAGGTAGGAGATACTTTCTAGAAAAGAAAAGGTAGTTGCAGTATTATATAGATTCCATTTTTGTTGGCTGGAATTTAGATTCTAAGGCAAATATCCAAGCAAGTTTGGCACAGGAAGCATGTCGCACCAGAAAATAAGCATAAACATAAAATGTTTGGAGATCATGCAGAGTGTGCACTTCATTTACCGGCTCCAAAGTAAGAAAATTCAATTATCCAGATGGTCATAGCAATAAAGAATATTTTACTAGTCCAGCTTTAAAATAATACAAGATTCCAAAGCTGCATAATGGGAAATTATTTATTATTTACCTTGTAATTCTGCTAATCTGAAGATATTCTCACAGGATTCTAACTGCTGATCTGGTGCTCTCTAGGATGAGACAAGACAAGCCTAACACCCCAAACTCTAAGGTTATAATTCCCTACCATGGCAGTAATTGTTCAGGGTATCAGCCACAGCATCTCTGTGGGTAGTTGTGCATCACCCAGGACTCCAATTGTCCTCACGCAAGAAGCAAAGGTTCACCGAAGAAAATCTTAGCCAATCACAGAACAAAGCCATTGAAAAATTATTCCCACAAATAGAACACCACAAACATCAAAATCTAAAGACATGCTCCACATCTAAAAATTGCCCTGTGAACTCTGAGGAGAGATGTGTCTGTGAGTGAGAATTCTGCATAGGTGATATTTTCAGTGGCGGAGCATTATAAAGCTCAAATAATTATCCTTTCTCTGAAGATACCACATTGGTAGGATTCTCACCACTGAAGACTAAGTAGTTCAGGAGATGTCAAAACTGAAATTAAAAATGCCACAATAAGAACTGATACACTAGTAAACCATTCATCCAGAAGTAGCCTTGTTGCTAAGATCAAGATTCTGGAGCACTCAGGTCATGCCCATCTTGGCCATTAAAGTTTCATCTGAGCAATGGGAGACACAGGAGGCAACATTTTCAGGGAAATATACCCTCTCTTGGGTTCACCTTTCAGAAAGGAATAACTGTGTGGTGTTTGCCATACATTCTGCACCAGCTGATCCAAAACAGCGTGCAAGGCATAACAATTTTACTGGACAAGGATTTCATGGCCAGGGTAAAACAGGTATTTTAGAGATCAACATACCCAGCAGTTCAGGGTCCTGAGACCATGAAACAAAGCAGACACTCTAGAAACAGAATAAATAGTCTTTACCTAAAGAACACAACACTATTCCATATCAGTTTCTCTAGTTCTTTTAGAACAAATGTATTCAACTTCCTCTAATCTGAAGAAAATAGGAGGTATCTCTTTCAATTAAATCTATTACTAGACAGAGAAAGAGTGGAAAGTTAGGGAGAGATCAGATGGACCCTAGAGTCTTTCAGACAAAAAATATTTGCTTTTCTATGATTGCTAGTTCTGTCTGTCCATCACTCTGGTAATGGCATGTTTTAGATTGTCACAGTGTTCCTAGTGGGTGTTAGGATTTGAAGATTTTTTTTTTCAGATTTTGAATTTCACTTCTTTAATATGCTACAATTTCTAGAAGATGCTGAATTCCTAGCACTGTGATCTTCTAATTGCAAAACACTCCAATTCCAAAAGAGACATTTCTACTTGCTTTTTATAACTCTAACCTAAAAGCAAAAATACATTAAATAAAAGCATATGGAGGAAACCTATCCAAAAAAGTATCAGTCTGGATCCAGCCAACATTTTGTAACTTTCAACAATATACTGCACACTGGAAAATTTTAAAGCACCTAGCTTTGAGTGTAATGTTACACATATAATTTATCCTTAAGAAAATATTTCTCATACAATTAAATTATAAATAATACAACATATTGTACAATCAAAACATGAGGTTAAGCTCAGTCACTGTTTCAATTTTACTAAAATCCAAGCTGATTTCCATCTCCAGCTGAGCAACGGGATAAGACAATGTTGGCCATACCCATAGTGCTGAAAAAAGCATTGGCCCAGATTCTGTAGTACTATATGCTCATTTTGCTCTGCTCCGACGGCACAAAGTGGATGGATTCCAGCTGTAAAGGACCAGTGAAGAATTCCCTTTGTGGAGGGGAACTCCCTGCTGCTGTAAATCTGGCAGACGTAAAGAAGCCAGCTCCTGTTCCAGCCACCCTCTCATCCTGGCAAAGAGGGCATGTCAGAAAAGGCGGGAGGCTGGGTGGAGGATGGGCAGAATGAAGCTCCATTACGATGATGCTCCACTGACATAATGTCTTTTCTCTTAGGGATCTAATGTAGTGCTAAAACAAACAAGGAGTCCCATGGCACTTTTAAAGACTAACACATTTATTTATCTATTGCATGAGCTTTCAAGGGTAAAATCTCACTTCATCAGATGCATGAAATGGAAACTATAGTACGGAAGGGAATATATGAATGCAGAGAAGGATGTCACAAGATCAGTTCAGACTTCTTCAGCAAACCAAGCAAGATATTTTGATTCAAAAAGCGTGGAACGACAGATAAGAAGGCAGGGAGCTTAAAAGAGGGGGAAAACACTTAGTAATTCTATTTAGGACTAATATTGCCCTGTACATCTTGTTTTTAAATTAAATAAATGGGCTAAAGAATGTTTGATTGGTGCACTGTGTAAAATTAATAATAAATATATTATAAAATCAATAATACAAGCTCTAGAATCTTCTAATGAAGGAAGATGATTTCAAGACAAGAATATATCAATTTTGATATCAGTCTGGAGATTCCTCACATTTGGCCATCACTATTAGGATACCAAAGTAAGCCAAAGCCAGCATTTTAACCAAACAAACATTAACTATAAAATCAGTATGAAAGCAATTTCACCTCTGTGATCACATGTAAACCTGCTATACCTCTGGATACAATGAACTAACCTAGAAAACCAGTAATTTGTCTATGGCCTGGATGTGAGGTGTTCTAAAATAGACTAGAGGAATGGAGGTTGGTTGTAACTCTGAACAAAATGTTATGTTTTTCTTCCTCAAGTTTACACCTGAACATTGACTTCATGCAGCTTTGGAACTTTACTATGCAGAATCAAAATGCTGCTTTTAATCATCTTAATTTAAATGATACAAGCACAAAGTTTCCTTACCTTGTCAAATTCTTTGTTTTAAACGTTCCCTTTACAGTCTCTAGTAGTTTACCTTTAAAACAGTACTGTACTGTATTTGGTTTTTTAATCCCCCCCCCCTTTTGCAGCCTGATTTCATACTTCCAGTTCCAAATGAGGTGTGTGGTTGACTGGTCAATTTTTACTTTTCTTGTTAGTAACTTTGAGGTTCCACTGTAATAAGTTATTTATTCTCTTTCCCACATTAATATAGTCCTTTGTTTCAGACAGGGGAGAAAAGATGGACGAGTTCCACTGTATGTAAGAGAGAAGCACGATTGCTTAAAGTTCTAGTATGACTGGGGTTACAACTAGCAAAGGAGGTAAAGGGTAAGAAGAAGGGTTTCTACAGAAACGTTAGCAGCAAGAAGGCAACCAGGAAAGGTGTGGCCCTTCAACTGAATGGGGGAGCAACTTATTGACAGATAAGGTGGAAAAAGTTGGAGTTAGTCAATGCTTTTTTTGCCTTTGTCTTCACAGACAAGATGAGCTCCCGGGCTACTGCACTGGGTAGCACAGAATGGGGAGGAGGTGAGCAGCTAACAGTGATGAAAGAATAGGTTCAGGACAACTATAAAAGTTGGATATGCACAAATTCATGGGGCCGGATGCAATGCATTCAAGGATGCTGAGGAAGTTGGTTGATGTGACAGTAGAACCATTAGTCATTATCTTTGAAAACTTGTGGTGATCAGGGGAGGTCCCCAGTGATTGGGAAAAGGCAAATATAGTGTTCATTTTTAAAAAGGGAAAGGAGGAGGACCCAGGGAATTCCAGATGAGTCACGATTACATCAGTGACTGGTAAAACAATGGGTAGGTCATCAAAGAAGCCATTTGGAATCACCTTGAGAACAGGGAGGTGATCAGAAATAGTTTGCATGGATTCACCAAGAGCTAGTCATGTATGACCAACCTGATTGCCTTCTATGACCGGATGACTGACTCTTTTGATGTGGGAGAAGTGGTGGACATGATACATCTTGATTTAGCAAAGTTTTGATATGGCCTCCCACAGTATTCTTGGTAGTAAGTTGAAGAATGGGTTGGATGAATGGACTATAAGGTGACTAGAAGGTTGGCTAGATCATCAGGCTCAATGGGTAGTGATCAACAGTTTGATGTCTAGTTGGTCACCACTATTAAGCGGTGTGCCCCAGGGATTAGTCCTGGGTCTGTTTTTGTTCAATATCTTCATTAATGATCTGGATGATGGGGTGGCTTTCACTCTCAGCAAGTTCACGGACGACACTAAGTTGTAGGAAGTGGTGGATGCACTGGAGAGCAGATAGAGGATACAGAGTGACCTAGACAAATTGGAGAATTGGGCCAAAATAAACCTGATGAGGCTCAATAAGGACAAGTGAAGAGTCCTGCACTTAGGATGGAAGAATCTCATGCACTGGCATAGATTGTGGACTGACTGGCTAGGAAGGAGGTCTGCAGAAAAGGACCTGGCAGTCACTGTGGATAATAAGCTGGATATGAGTTAACAGTGTGCCTTTATTGCCAAGAAGGCTAGTGGCATATTGGGCTGCATTAGTAACAGCATTGCCAGTAGGCTGAGGAAGTGATTATTCCCTCCTATTTGGCAGTGGTGAGGTCTGGCGTATGTGTCCAGTCGTCGTCCCTCCCCCACCCCCAATTCTGGAAAGGATGTGAACAAATTGGAGGGTCCAGCAGAGGGTAAAAAATATGACTAGGAGGCAGGGGCTCATGACTTCTGAGGTGAGGCTCAGGGAACTGGGTTTGTTTAGTCTGCAGAATAGAAAAGTAAAGAGGGATTTGATAGCAGCCTTCAACTACCTGAAGAGTGGTTCCAAACAGGATGGAACCAGGTTGTTCTCAATGGTAGTGAATGACAGAACAAGGACCCATGGTCTCAAGTTGCAGTGGAAGAGGTCTAGGTTGGATACTAGGAAACACTTTTTCACTAGGAAGGTGGTGAAGCACTGGAACGAGTTATAGCGGGAGGTGGTGGAATCTCAGTCCTTAGAGATTTTTAAGGTTCAGCTTGACAAAGCTCTGGCTGGGATGATATAATTGGGGTTGGTCCTGCATCGAGCAGAGGTTTAGACTAGATGCCTCCTAAGGTCCCTTTGAGCCCCAGTCTTCTACGATTCTATGATTCAGGCATTATCAAAGAGATCTCATGAACAGCACTTATGTTAAACAAGGGAAGGAAAGAAAACATTACGTGCTATAATATCTCCTAAAACTTCACAAAAGAAGTGACAAATAATATAAACCAGAATATTACATCTATGAAACTACAGGTACATCCTCAATCCTGATTCCACCGTATTGAATTTGTCATACAAACATTGTTTTGACACCAGCTCAGGTCCATTAACTTCAGCCAAGTAACTTCTGATTTATACTACTATAAGTAGAACAAAATCATGCCCAAAGTATGTAGGGCCAGATTCTACACAGCACTTTATGCATTTCCTTAACTGTAAGTACATGAATAATCCCATCCCTCTTCAGAAAAGTAGTTACATATGTGCTTAGCTCCAAACACGTTTACTTCTCACTGACTTCAGTGGGACTGCTCATGTGCTTAAGGTTAACTACATGGTTAAGGGCCCTGCTCAGGTGGGCCCTAGTTCTGATTCTGTCTACTTTACCGCTCTGATGATTCATTTGCTTTTTACTGTCATGGTGTGGTAAAATATGAGTATTCCCTGCCTAAATAATTCAAAACCTTCAAAAATAAAACAAAGCATAATCAGACTTTAAAACTTATCTCTTGATTGTTTTTTAACAAAGCAAAAATACTTACATTTTATATGGAATATAATCAAGCATTAATAAGAACTGCACACTTTGACTAACTTTTTCCATGAAAGATGTAAAGAAGGCTTTTGATATACTAAGATGAACAGAATTATAACTGACCCAACAGTTATCTAATTCTTTGGTTTCTTTTTTAGAGTGAGAAATCTTATTGTCTCTCTAACCCACTATTTTAAAATTACTTTCAGTTTATCAGAGCGCTATGGTATAAGAAATAGTTTCCATATGCAGAGATTTTTAATTCTACATTTATGTTCTACACAGTGTAATTTATTAGACTTCATTTGCAATTTCACTGACACAGACTACTACTAGAATTTAGCTCAGAAAGTGGATTCCAAGTAAACATCCTATTAAATAAAATTCAATAAAATGAATGAACAGCACAGCAAATTTTCTCATGCCAAGAAATCTCTTATATCATGTCTATTGCAGCTTTCACCACATCCAAAAGCAAGAGCTCCAAGATTACTGCAAAACTGACATCTTGTATGACACACACCACTACACTGGTTATTTGTGTAACTTCAACAATTACACCAAGAAATGTGTTTGATCAATATTGGCTGTCTGTAAATGAAGCTACTGGGGCAAAACCAAAACATGATTGGCTAAGAAATCTTAAGTTGAAGGCTTTTAAAACTTCAGAAAACTTACGTAAATCGGTTAAGGACATTTCTGGTAATATATCATATTTTCTCTCCTCCTTCTTAATTAATTGGGACATCTGCATGAAACAGGATGCTTGATTTTAAGGATTCATCTGATCTTGTTCTTTATTCATTAGTAGTCCATTACAACTGGTTGCTGTGGAAACAAGACAGCAGATGGGGAAAAAGGAACAAGAGCAGAAGAACCCTTAAAATCAAGTATCCAGTTCTCTTATATATCTCCCTAATAATGAAGAAATGGGGGGGGGGAATATATTATGTATAAGAGGAGTTCACAAATTTTTCAAAATACAGACAACATATTATAGAAAAATTCTCTCGTGGATCACTTCCTGTCTATATGCAATTGCAGAGATTATCATACTCACATTTGTGATCAGTTAACAACTGTGGCAACAACAGCAATTGCTTTCCGAAGAAAATCAATTGACAGAACCCAACATATTTTAGTTCCAAAGGGCTAGCTGTGTTAGTCTCCTTCAGCAAAACAAACAAGGAGTCTCATGGCACTTTTAAAGACTAACACATTTATTTATTGGATGAGCTTTCATGGGAGAAAATCTCACTTCGTCATACAGTCTGATGGTCTTCTAATGTGGTTTAGCAGATGGAATCAAGAACTAGGAGTCACTAACAGGGATGTGACCAGGGGCATCGCTGGCACCTGTGCCCCAAAAGCCAGCACCAGTGCCCTGGGTCCTGGTGGGGCCCCACCTCTCCCGGTCACCGGCCGGATCAGGCCAGAGATTCGAGGCCCAGCTGCCCGTGGTCATGGCTGCCGCTCCCCGCCCTGTCCCCAGCTGGGGGCATGGCCTGTGGGCAGGGGGCTGGGACTGCAGACAAGGGGTGGGGCCTGGGCCCGTGCCCCGGGTCATTCCCCAGGGCAGCAACGCCACTGCATGTGACTATACAACTTTCTAAGGACAACCAGTAAGTGATCCAGCCATCAGAGTTAAACTTTTCTATGGGATAATGGCAGGTACATAATAATGGCCTCCTTTTCACAGAGGACTACTAAGGGAAAATGAGGCATTTGTTAAAAATAAATGTAAATGCAAAGTCCATGGAGCCAATTCATTCTTACTTTAACTCCACTAAGGTCAACTGAGTTACACCAGAAATGATTCTGCTCCTCGAGGTTTATCTTTACCCAAGACAACATTCTATTCCTATCAAATGGTTAAAAACTAAGTAGTATTTGACACTGAAAGGTTTTTATTTAAGAAACTGGCAATTGCTCAGTGAACATTAATTATTAAACGTATAGTCAGACTAGAACTTTAGAGAATATATCTTAGTTGCTAAATCAATCAAAACTTGCTCATTCACAGCCTACAGTTTGGCTGAAAATTTTTGTTGGCTTTGTTACTGTTGTTTGTTTTCTGTTTTTAACCTTTAATGATAAACAAAAGTCAGACATCCTGTAACCGGAATTCATTTGGTAAAAATCCACTGTTTAGAGCATGTTACAATCGTATAACACCAAAGAAATCAATGTGCCAAGAAAAAAAAATTAAATATACAACTCTTTTGACATTTCTGAAGGTCAGATTGAATGAAAGGGCATATGAAATGTTTTTCTTTCAAAGGTGGCCTCAAAGGGAAAAAATGGGTTTTACAGCCTTTTTGATTTCTTATGATCTGTAAACGAATAATTGAAAGGTGGGGTTTGGATTTATTTACTTGTTGCTTTTTTTGAACATTAGAAATTCGAGTTCCACCTACTCTGATTCCATTCACAGGTTGTTGGAGAACTAAGTTTATGATAGCAGCCAAACAGAAAAATAAAAGGTTTGGGGGGGGATGGATCCAGAACTGAGAGGGCAAGTGATTTTTTCATACTGTCTGAAACATTGTTTTGTTTTGATCTTGTTATCATCTAACTAAACAGTTAGAAGTAAATTTTCTCTGTACTGATGTTTCAACATCCTTTCCAACTCAATCCAAAAGTCAAGGTATGTCTAGGGTTTCAAGTGCTTTGGAGCATAGGATCACAATTCAGAATGATTTGAACAATCTGCTGAAATGGTCTAAGATACATAGAATGAAATTCAATAAAGACAAGTGCAAAGTACTCCACTTAGGAAAGCACATCCATTGCATACATACAAAGTGGACAATGACTGCTTAGGAAGGAGTATTGCAGAAAGGGATCTGAGTGTCATAGTGGACCACAAGCTAAATATGAGTCAACATTGTAACACTGTTGTAAAGAAGCAAACACCATTCTGGGATGTATTAACAGGAGTATTGTATGTAAGACACAAGAAGTAATTTTTCTGCTCTACTCCACCTGATTGGGCCTCGACTGGAGTACTGTGTCCAGTTCAGTGCACCTCATTTCAGGAAAGAGGGGGACAAATTGGAGAAAGTCCAGAGAAAAGCAACACAAATGATTAGACACCTGGAACACTAGATTTTTGAGGGAAGATTGAAAGAACTGGGTTTGTTTAGTCTGGAAAAGAGGAGACAGAGGGGACATGAGAACAGTTTTCAGGTACCTAAGGTTGTTACGAGGAAAAGGGAGAAAAAATTATTCTCCTTACCTGCCCATAACAGGACAAAAAGCAATGGCCTTTAATTAAAGCAAGGGAGGTTTAGTCTGGACATTAGGAAAAAGTTCCTAACTGTCATGGTGATTAATCACTGTAATAAGTTGCCTAGACAGGTTGTGGAATTTCCATAACCGGAAGTTTTTAAGAGCAGGTTAGACAAACACTTGTGAGGGATGGTTTAAAGTGTTACTTGGTCTTGCCATGAATGCAGGTGACTGGACTCGATGAATTCTCAGGGTTCCTTTCAGTTTCTATGATTCTACGCTACAGCAGCCACAGTGGCACAGGTATGGAACTAGCAACTGTGTTGCGGTAGCACCATAGTTTAGATGCCTCTGACATCAACGGAAGAGATTTTTCCATCAGTGGAGTTAATCCACCCCTCCAAGAGGTGGTAGCTAGGTAGTAGCTAGAAAGAATTCTTTCACTGATCTAACTGCCTCAACTGTGGGAGGTAGGTTGACCTAAATACTGTTGTTTTTTTTTTTGCTGTTACTTTATGACCTGATCCTATGTTTTACACCCCCTTGCATTTAGTTTCATTCCTTTCTGTAAGTTCACCCATCTTCGAAGCATCTGAGGCAGTGGGATCTTCTCCCACGAAAGCTCATGCAAAAAATAAATCTGTTAGTCTTAAAGTGCCACACAACTCCTTGTTGTTTTTTCACTGGACTAGACTAACACGGCTACCCCTTTTAAAATTGACCTAAATATGCCACACAGGGCATGAATTTTTTCATAGTCCTTGGAGACGTAGTTAGGTCAATCTAAATTGTAGTTGTAGACCAACCGTTAATAGTTTGAGAAGCATCAGAATTAGTCTAATACATGCTTGCTAACCTTCAGAATGATGTGATTTGGTAATCATAAACTGTATGTGACAGAATTTAATGTTTTTGTGAACATAACGTATACTTAGGAGTGTTAGAAACTTTGATCCTTTCATACAGTTCTGTTATAAAAATCATTTTAACACAGATATATTATGAGAGTTTACTGTGACTAAAACACAAAGGCTGTATTGAATAAAAACATCATTCAGTTCACAGAGTGTAAATCTGTGGAAGACTAAATACTTGAGATTTCCATGCACTTCTGCAGGGAGGAACTGGACAGACATATTGTCAAATCCACCTCCAAGGGTCCCATCCAGCCACAGACTGCTTGAATAGCTGCTGGACTTCAGAAACTTTGCAAGTCCAAACATCTTTAAAGGCACCATATGGAATGAAAATTAACAATATCACCTTCCTAACTGCTTTGTGTTAGCTAACCAGTGAAAAACAATGAATCAAACTTGCTTCCTATCTATCTTTGTAATCTACCTTGGGGATAAACTGAGAGTTTATTGATAAAAGGGAAGCCCTCCCATTCTCATTTGATTAAAGCAAAAACTTATTCCATAACTTGCACATTCAGTGACTGAATTGGAGAGGCGCCCTTTTTATCCAAAAATCAAGGATAATTTTTATTTGTTTGCTTAAAGAAAAGAAAACCATCCATTCTTCTTCGAGTGCTGCTCAGATACATTCCATATTAGGTGTCTACATGCCACAGTACACGATTGGCTGGAACTTCTTTTAGCCTTAGCCTGTGAAGACAGGGCTGGCAGCCACTGCCCCCTGGCCATACATATGGCCCCAGCCCCATTCCTCCCCAGTTCCTTTTTTTCCCACCCTCAGCGATGGTTATAGAACAGCCTGTTCTTGCTTTATGCAAGGGCCTGTCTCTTTGTTCTGTTTTACGTGTATTTTCACTGGAAGATCTGTTTGCAGACTTCACCAGCGCTCCTACCGTGTCCTTCCAACAGAAACCCGAACACGATGGGAGGGTTTCTTAATGCCCGTGTAAGCTTCACCAGGTGTATTATGCTCTATTTGCAGGTCTTAAACAAAGGACTCAGCAGGGAGTGAAGGCTGCATAATGCAGCCAGGAATGGGCCCCACAGCAGACACCAGGAATTCGCCGGCTCTGCTCACCGATCTCCAGCTTTGAAGAAGAGCCGCGACCAGACGCAGCACCGCTTGCTCGGTCGGCACCGGAGCCCGTCAGTGCCACTCTGCAGCTATGAATATAGCCACCATCAGCCTCTAATTCAGCACCGTGTGCTTGGTTGGCACCGGAGCCCTCTTGGTGCCACTCTCCGGCTATCCATACAGCTGCGATCGGCCTCCAACTTGGCACCGTGTGCTTGGTCAGCACTGGAGCCTTCTTGGCGCTGCTCTCCAGCTATGAATACAGCCGCGATCAGCCTCCAACTCAGCACCGTGTGTTCGGTCGGCACTGGAGCCCTCTTGGTGCCGCTCTTCAGCTATGAATACAGAGACGATAGGCTTCTGACCCAGCACCGTGTGCTCTGTCGGCACCTGAGCCCTCTCGGCGCCGTTCTCTGGCTATGAATACAGCCACGATTGGCTTCTGACCCAACACTGTGTGCTCGGTCAGCACCAGAGCCCTCTTGGTGCCGCTCTTCAGCTATGAATACAGAGACGATAGGCTTCTGACCCAGCACTGTGTGCTCGGTCGGCACCCGAGCCCTCTCGGTGCCTTTCTCTGGCTATGAATACAGCTGTGATTGGCCTCTAACCTGCCACTGTGTGCTCAGTTGGCATGGGAACCCTCTCAGCATCACTCTCCAGCGTTGAATAAAGATCCACGATTGGCACTAGCTCCATGCCTTGGCAGCAGTCCTACTGGCCAGTCAGCACCAAGGATCTCTCGACACCGCTCCCCAGCAGAACCCAGGTAAGTGCGGTCGGGACCAACTCCAGCACCAAAGTGCCGGTGCCATGTCTGGCACTCCCCTTTGGGGCAAGTGCCTGGAGCCTATCATGGTGCCAACCACACTAGAGGCCTTTGAAGTGACAGAAGCCCTCCAGCCCCTGAATACACTGCAGGCTGCCAAAACAAATGGTAAGTCCGTCTTCTTCCTTCCTCCACTTTACCCAGCACCAGGGGAAGCCGCTCACTACTTGGGCCCACGCCACTGTGAGACTACGGGCTCCAACACCTATGGCTCCAGCAACCTTGCCTTGGCACCACAAGAGATCTAAAAGTGCATTTCTCAGGCCCGGCCCCTTACTGAAGGGTCTGCAGCACCGGTTCTTCCCAGCACTGCACTTGAAACCGACTACCTCCTACTGAGGGCCCGCAAGGGGAATCCCTACTTGGTGCCATGGCCCCAGTGAGGGCACCCCGGTACCGGGGTTGTCCCTTCTCCCGACTACAGCCACGAACAGGGACCAGAGGCTTACAGAGAAGACCCTACCACACTTGAACACCTTCACCAGGCCACTGCCTGCCTGGGTCAGAGTCACACCCCTTGAGGGGAACCAGAACCCCCTATTTGACCTGGGGTTCAAACCTCTCCAGCCACCATTATGATTCCCCCCCATACTTACGCCCTTGACATTGCTGGGACACGTTGGCTGAGCCCACTGATTCATCCAGGGTTCTCGAGGAGTGCCAGAAGGTTTGACCTCCTGGCTAAAAAAAAAAAGCCTAATCAGTTTTCAGCTTTTCAGCTGAGGGACCCTGGCCATCAGGCCTTGGTTAAAAGATTCCCTAGACTTCTGGGATGCTATGAGGAGTCTCAGCAGCCTCCTCCCACAAGAATACTTGGGGAATTTGAATGCTTTCATCAAGGAAGGTGCCTTGGCATCTCACCATGCCTTTATAGTGGCTTTCGATGCCTTGAACACGGCCAGACGAAGCATTGCTAGGGCCATGGTTACACCCAAACAGCCTAGCTTCAGGATCTTGACCTCTCCCAGGACTTACAGTAGGCCGTATTAGACTTCCCTTTAGAGGGGCAGTCGCTCTCTTTAACTGTCCACTGACTCCATGATCCATGGCGACTATGTCCAGAGGTTGGCACTCAGAGCCCTGGGTACACTCACTCCCCAGGTGCCTCAACATCTCCAGTCTACTGCGACCCCTTCAATGCATGCGGGAGGGGTCCTTGTTGTATTCCCCCTCCAAACACACAAACGAAATGGTTATCTTTTAGGAGCCTTTGGACCACAGGAGGATGGTCCCCTTGCCTCATTATAGGTGATCAACTCCAACAGGGTCATTTATCCCTCTATAAGAACACTTGAACATCAAAGCAGAACCCTAAACGCTTTTGCTAAACACCCCCTCACAATCAGTCTCAGGATATCTCTTTCTTCTTTCCGGTAACAATGTGCCTCCCTGTTCCCTTCCAATACCCTTCAGGGCAAGTAAGGGCCTGGCCACTGGAGAATTCTCCTCACACACACACTTCCAGACGCATACGCCCTTGGAGCCTCGGTAAGAACCCAGAGGTCATAGAGGTATGCGAACCGGGCACATCATGCCCCAGAAAAAAAAAAAACACCCTATAGCCCTCTGGGTCAAGGGTAGGATGCCTACACTTCAGCCAACTCCTTTCCAGTTGGGCACACTGAAAGGGTATGCTCACATGTCGCTATCCCGAGAGCACTCCTCATCTGTGTTGGCCTGCAATGGATTGGGGGGAAACCATTGCAGGATGATGCACCCCACCCCCTAGGTGATGGGTAAGAGGGCAAGCTCATCCCCCTTTGCCCTCTATCTTCTCCTGCCTCCCACCCTCCCCCCGGGCAGTGCCCCCTTAACATCAGGGCCATGCTCTTCAGACTCGTATTAGGCTTTTGCCTGAGAGATCCTTGAGTCTCACTGTAGGGGTTTTTGCCTTTTCAGCCCCTACCCTCCTCCCCAAGGACTTTCACCACTTTACATTGGTTCTTCTGCCCATGGACAGACCTCAGTTTAGCCATTGACTGGAACCTCCTCTGCTCTGGTGCCTCCCTCTACCAGACAAGGGTTGCTTTCCCCTGAAAGCCCTAGATGGCCGTCTAGGAGCTGCCTTGACCTCTCTATTGCACCCCTCTCCTCCCTAGAATTGCTACGAAGGGAGATAGTAGGGGATAGAACGCCTAACCACCATCGGTATTCATACACCTGAGTGAGCCATTTGAGGACCTGGGGTTTTAAGCTCAGGGTGGTTCCCCTGCAGAACTCTGGCCCAGGGAAACTTACAGACCTTAATAGACTGGAAAGCCTGATGCCTTATGGGTGACGTTTTCATAATGTTCCCTCTTGCTCCTCTGTGTTCCTTAAAGAACACAGCAGTTCTCTCTTGTCTTCCCTAAGTAAGGGTTGCCTTATGCTTTCCTCCTCTTCCTGGGATCCTTCTCTCTTCCCTCCTCCCACCCAGGACCTACCCAAGCCTTATCCCTTCCAATACGTGGGGTGGCACACCAATAACACTCCTTCCCTTGGAGCAGGAGTTACATACCACGGTCAACTTGTGTCTTGCCTAAGGTGTCGGACTTCTCCTCATCAGGCCCTATGCAAGATCCCTCGTAGTTGGCCCTTTGTAGCCGGGACCCAACACCTGCATCTGCCGCTAGAATGAGTCATCCCACTATGTTATGAAGGTTGACTGCCTCTCCCTAGAAGTGAGCAATGAGAATACCTTCTGAGCTGCGTACTCTTTCCAAACACTCTGATTCTGGAGTTGGAGGCATGACTCTCAAGGTGGACCTGACCCATCTCCAGAGATGACCAGATATCCCTTCCCTTGATTTGGCACACCTCTCCCTACATGAGTCTGCATACCAGGAGAGCAGAGTACAGGGGCAGGGAACAGAAACATGCACCAAGTATTGAAGACCACTCAATCGCTCTGGAGTTCGCAATAAAATCTCCAGCACCGGAAGTGGCATAGCATGAAGGCAACCAGATGGTAACCTTAGCGCAGTGTGTACGGGGAGCTAAGTGGGCATTAGTAAGACTAGGTGTAACCAAACTGTGGCTTGGGAGCCACATGCAACTCTTGAATGAAAAATTGTGGCTCCCGGAAGAACGTCAGCAAATCAATTAAGGAAAGCAGCCCAAACCTAGGAATTCAGGAGAGGGTTGGGATGGTGGGGAGCAATGTTCCTTCTAAGGGGAGAGAGCAGCTGAGCAACTCCTGTTGCTCGCTGCGCTCTCCCCCCCCCACGGGGCCCGCTGCACAGCCCCTCCCCTCGCTCCCGCTCGTCCCCCCTGGCATTGCCCTCCCCGCTCCCGGCATCGCCGCCCAGCCCCGGAATCGGCCCCCCTACCCTGGCCCCGCTCCTGCTAGCCCCTGCTCCCGGCATCGCCCCCCCCATGCCCGGCATCTCCCCCCGGCCCCGGCATCGCCCCCCTGCCCTGCTCCTGCTAGCTCCCGCTCCCGGCATCGCCCCCGGCCCTGGCATCGCCCCCCCCCGCTCCTGGCATCGCCCCCTGGCCCCAGCATTGCCCCCCCTGCTCCCAGCAGCACGCCCCCCTGCTTCCACTCCCCCCCCCGTCCCCACAAACTTACCTCCGGACTGGACTGGAGGGGCAGAGCTGGGCGCTGGGTCCTGGGCCAGAGAAGCTCTACGGAGCATGCCCAGAATTTCTGGGCATGCTCCGTTAGAGCTTTTCTGAGCGGGAGTTTTCAAAACTCCCTGCTCCACAAGGAGCTCTAACCAGGGACTCTGGCTGCCGGCAGTGCACTGCCGGCTGCCTTCCCTGCGCTGGCGGCTGCGGCAGGCTGCGCTGCAGCGCGCCAGTGCAGCTTACAGGGAACATGGGGAGAAGAGGTGGTATGATCAGGGATGGCAGGGAAAAGCACAGCATGGTCAGAAATTTAAAAAACTTGCCACTAGCCTGCAGTCTTCTACATCAAGCAACAGCTAAGTTTTTACTGTATAGGCCTAATTTTCATGGTAACCTTAAGTAATTATTAGAATCTGCCATTAGTAGAATCAATATTTGTCCTCTTTTTACGATAAAATTAAAGTGTGTAATGAATTTTAAACTTAACTTTGGAGTAGGTAAAAATATATGGCTATACGCCTCAGTGCAGCTCTCAAAGATTTAATAATCAACTTGTGTGGCTCTTGAGATCCATATGTTTGGCTACCCCTGAGTAAGACAGTGGGAGATACAAAGTATTTTAGGTACCTTGTATATCTCCCATTGACTGCTGCCAAAAAGTACAGCAAGTGTAAACTAGGGCCGAGTTTCATAAAGTCATAGACATAAACTATACCCATATAAGTGCCTTTATAATGGTATAACAGCATCCCTACCTGGATGTTGTTACACTTAAGATAAAGCAGTATAAAAACCATGTGCAAACCAGTCCTTAGCAATGAAGTGGAAGTATGAAGCCTGACTTCTGAGAAACAAGACATAATCATCTTTATATAATCTCTAAATCTAAAGCTAAATAATAAATCTGTAGATATAATCTTTATATACACACAGAGAGACACTACATCTATTCTATACAGTACTTTTGGTGGCACGTAGTGTACATATAGCTAACACCATAGTAAAAAGCAAGCGATCTGTTTCGGGTTAGGTATTGAGGGCAGAGGTGAATGTTACTCACCCTTGTGCAGTAGCCGAGGTTCTTTGTGATGTGTGTCTCTGACATGCTCTACCGTAGGTGTCTTTAGCACCGTGCGCCAGGGATTGGAGATTCTCACAGCAGTGCCCAGAAGGGAGGGGGGACGCACGCGATGAGGAGCGCTCGGTCACTTCATGCCCTTAGGGACTCGCGTGCGCGCGCCCCCTCCCGCTCCTCAGTTCCCTCCGTACCTCAGAGTCGAAAGAAAGAGCGGCTCCGAAGTAGAGGGGAGGAGGGCAGGTAGTGGAGCATGTTGGAGACATGCATTTTGAAGAACCTTGGCTACTGCACAAGGGTGAGTAACACTCACTTCTTCTTCAAGCAGAGTCTCTGACTGCTCCACCATAGGTGTTTACAAAGCAGTTCAGATTAATGGATGGCGGGTACTTCAGAACTTAATAGGCGTGGTGAGTTTAGGACCGGTGTGCCTACTGCCATGTCATTAGTGGCTAATTGTTGAATAGCACAGTGCTTTGTAAATGTGTCCGTTGAAGACCACGTGACTGCCCTGCAGATGTCAAATACAGGAATGTTCTGCAGGAATGCCTTAGAGGCCGTGAGGGACCTGGTGGAATGGGCATGAATGGTGGTTGGTGGCTGTCAGCAAGATAAGTGATATGGTGTCCGTATACAGGACGAAATCCAGTTTGATAGCCTTTGTTTGGACACTGCTTCTCCTCTAGAATGCTCAATCGAGGAGACAAAAAGTCTAGGTGATTTTCTAAAGTCCTTTGTTCTATCCAAATAGAACGCAAGAGCTCAGCGAACGTCCAGTGTATGGAGAGCTGCTTGACGAGGAGTGGAATGGGGTTTTGGAAAAAATATTGGAAGGTGTATTGTCTGATTACGATGGAAAGGTGATGAAATTTTAGGAATGAATTTAGGGTGTGGTCTCAATGACACCTTATCTTTAAAGAATACTGTAAAGGGCGGATGAGCCATTAGCGCAGCTAGTTCACTAACTTGTCTGGCAGAAGTGATTGCAACCAGAAATACGACCTTCATAGAACATATGGCTAGGGGTTCAAAAGGTGGTTTAGTTAGTACTTGAAGGACCATGGTCAAGTCCCATTGAGGTACTGGTGGTTGGATATGAGGATAAAGGTTTTGGAGTCGTGCCATAAATCTTTTCAGTATAGGGTGTGCGAAGACTGAGGAGTTACCAATAGCTGTGTGGAAGCATGATATTGCTGCCAAATGCACCCTGATTGTGCTAATGGAAATGGTTGTGTTTTTCAGGTAGATGAGATAGTCCAGTATGGATGCAATGGAAGCCGTAAATGGATCTACAGTGTGGTGAGAACACCAGGTGGAAAATCTGTGCCACTTTTGAAGGTAAGTATGCCTAGTGGCTGGCTTCCTACTGTTTAGAAGTATGAACTTTGCTGGATCTGAACATGCTAATTCTACTTGGTTGAATCATCGAGAAGCCAGGCTGTCAGATGTAACCTGTTGAGACCGTGGTGTAGGATTTTCCCATTGTCTTGAAAGAGGAGATCCAGTATGATTGGAAGAGTTATTGGGGTTGCTATCAACATAAGTCAAAGACGGGAATACCACGGTTGCCTTGGCCATGATGGTGCTATTAGTATAACCCTGGCTGCATCCTGGTGCATTTTTGTTAGGGTTTTGGGAATGAGAGGTATGGGGGGAAACGCATAGTGAAGCGGCCTGTTCCATTTGATGAGAAATGCATCCCCTAAGGATTGCAGGTCTGCCCCTGCTCTGGAGCAAAAATGAAGACACTTTCTGTTGTGTGTTGTCGCGAATAGGTTGATTGTAGGGAAACCCCATACTGTGAATATTTGCTGAAGGATGGAGTCCTTCAGTTCCCACTCGTGATTGTGGTGGAAGTACCTGCTTAGAGAGTTGGCTATTATGTTGGCTTTGCCTGGTAGATATATCGCCAAAATGTGTATGTGATTGGCAATGCACCAACACCAGAGTTTCATGGCCTCTATGTATAGAGATGGAGAGTGGGTTCCTCCCTGTCTGTTGATGTAGTACATGCAGGTTGTACTGTCTGTCCAGACATTTATGACTTGTTCCTGTATGAAGGGGAGGAAGTGATGGCAGGCATTGCGTACTGCTCAAAGCTCAAGGACATTTATGTGAAGGCGTGCTTCGTGCATCAACCATCTGCCCTGAGCCATTTTGTGCTGCAGGTAGGCACCCCAGCTGATCTTTGATGCATCCGTAGTGATTTGTAATGATGGGGCTTGTGGTATGAAGGGGACTCCCTGCAACAGATTGTTGGGGGAGGTCCACCTGTTTAAAGAATCCCTTATTGTTTTTGGAACAGAGAGAAGGTTGTGAGAGGCCTGTCTCCTGAACTTGAAGGTCCTGAGAAACCATAGCTGGGATGGTCTCATATACAGTCTGGAATTGTGAACCATGTAAGTAGAGACGGCCATATGGCCTAGTAGTTTCATGCACATGTGCGCCGTCACACGGGAAGAAATTTGTACTGATTGAGCTAGGCACTTCACGGCATGAAATTTTTCCTGTGGAAGAAAGGCTGTAACCAAAGGAGTGTGAATCCTTGCCCCTATAAAGAGAATGTCTTGCGAGGGGGTTAGTGAGGATTTTTTGTAGTTTATGGTAAGGCTGAGTCGGTGGAACAGGGTCAGTGTGGTTTGCAGGTGATGTTGAGCCTCTTTGGGAGACTGAGCCTTGATTAGGAAGTCGTCCAGTAAGGAAAAATTATGGTTCCTTCTTTCTCTCTGAGGTAGCTATGACTACGGACATAATTTTGGAGAAGACTCTTGTTGCCTTGTAGAGACCGAAGGGGAGCACCGTGTATTGATAATGATTGTCCAGGTAAGTGAATCTCAAAAATTTCCTGTGGGTTGGACATATTGCCACATGGAAATAAGCGTCCTTCAAGTCGAGAGATACGAGCCAATCTCTGCAATGGAGTGCTGGAAGAATAATTGGAAGCGTGACCATTTTGAATTTTTGGGTTCGGATGAAAACATTGAGAGCCCTGAGGTCCAGTATGGGTCTCCATCCTCCTGTCTTTTTAGTGGTAAGAAAATATCAGGAATAGAAACCGCTGCCCCTGTACTGGTTGGGAACATACTCTATTGCCCCAAGAGAGAGGAGGTTGTCATCTCCTGTGAAAGGAGTTGTACATGAAGGGGGTCCCTGAAAAGGTACAGGGAAGGGGAATGGGAAGTAGGCTTCATGCAAAATGGGATGGTGTATCCGTTGGTAATAATGTCAATGACCCATTTCTCCATTGTAATAGCCTTCCAATTGGGAAGAAAGGGCAGAAGCCTGCAGTTGAAGTAGGGGGTACGAGGATAAATTGCTTCCTGTAATGTTATGGAGTAGGTGATCGATCCCTCGACTGAGAAGTCAAAACTGCTGTTTAGAGTTTGTGTGCTGATTTGCAGATGATGCTTGATTCGGTTGCCTACGTCTAGTTTGATTTCTTGGTCTGGAACGATGATTATCATATCTCTTGTTTTGGGAGTAGAATGAGAGCCCGTTAGTATAGGGATGATATCTGTTGGTCCTCCTCAATGGGCCAGGAGTGTAAATGCCCAGACTACAGAGGGTGGCTCTAGAATCCTTCAGAGTATGCATAATGTCATTTGTTCTTTCTCCGAACAGCTTCTTTTTGTCTAATGGAAGGTCCTCTGTGGTGATCTGTAACTGCTTGGGAAGAGCGGCAGCGTGCAGCCAGGAAGATCTGCGCATAACAATTGCAGAGGCCATAGCCCTCGCGGCTGTGTCAGCTATGTCAAGTGCTGCTTGAAGAGATGTTCTAGCTGATAATTGACCTTCTTTGATTAGCGAATTGAACTGTTCTATTTTGTCCTGGGGGATATGGTCAATAAAATTTGCAAACTTCGAATAGTTGTCATGGTCGTAATTAGAAAGATTTGCCAAATAATTAGTTATTCTCAGTATCAAAGACGCAGAAGTGTAGACTTTCCTGCCTAATAGATCGAGTTTTTTATCCTCCTTATCAGTAGGGGTTGATTTGGTTGTCACCTGCTTTGATCTTTGAGCCGCCGCTTCTATCACCAAGGAATTTGGCGGGGGTGAGTAAAGAGGAATTCGTTGTCTTTTGGAGCAATGAAATATTTCTTGTCAACCTTTTTAACAGTGGGAGTTGCTGTTGCTGGTGTTTGCCAGATAGCATCAGCAGGCTCCATAATACCCGCGTTCCCTGGGAAGGCGACTTTCCTTGAGACCGAAGTTTGCAGGATTCTATAGAGTTTGTGTGGCGTGGTTGATGTATCCTGCAGTGAAATGTCCATTGCATCAGTGACTCTCTGAAATAGGTCATGGAATTGCTTATCATCATCTGACTTGGTAAGTTTAGTAGTGTGTTCAGCCAATGTTTCATTTAAGACTTGCCCCAGAGGAGAATAAGAACTTTGGCCAAGTGGTGGAGCTGCCTGCTGAAGACTGGTCGGAAATTGTTGCATGGGGGGAGCAGGCTGTACAGGGGTGTAATAAGGCCAGGGTCCCCCAGGCATCCACTGCATAGCCATTGGGGCGTTACTGCAGTACGGAGGAGGTGCCCAGGTAAAACCTGGGGAGAAAAACCATCCTGAGCCAACAGCGGAAAGGGGGGGGAACTAAGGAGCAGGAGGGGGCATGCTCGCGAGTCCCTAAGGGCGCGAAGCGACCAAGCGCTCCTCATCGCATGTGTCCCCCCTCCCTTCTGGGCACTGCTGTGAGAATCTCTGATCCCTGGCGCACAGTGCCGAAGACACCTACGGTGGAGCAGTCCGAGACACTGCTCAAAGAACAAAATGTTATCCTTATGATTTGAGTAAAGGACAGCAAGACTGTGCTTAGCATCCCCTGATTGACTCTAACTTCATCACATTTGCTAAGAGGGGCAAACCCCAATAAGAGCCCAACGGGGTGGGGGCAGGTATTCCTCCCTTGTGACGTGGACCTGTTTAAAGGGTCTAGGAAGCTACTTCACCATCTCCCTCTCCAGTGTCTGAAGGGAGAGCTTACTTGACTCATTTGAGAGTCCTGGCTCTTTCTCAGCAATCACTAGTGCGGAGCTCAGTGATAAGCAGATCTAAGGATGCTGACTCTGACCAAGTTGAGAGACAGTGTGGTACAGAAGAGCCTGTAGCAGAGAGGTTCTCCACTACCCAGTGAATTCCCTGAGCACTTGGGTAATGAGTAGAACCTCCAAACACATGACAGCAAGAGGTGGGAGTGATGGCGGCAGCTGTGAACAGTGGCAGTGACGGTGACAATGCCAGCAGCAGTAACAAGCAGCAGCCAGAGACGGTGACAGTAGAGACAGCAGCAAACAATGATAGCAACTTCAAAGATACAATAAGCAGAGGCAGCAGCATCACTCAGCCACCCTCTCTCCTAAGGTTGGACAGCAAATCCACCCCAATTCACCGCCTGACACTGGAGGTGCTTTTGACTTCAGAAAACAAACTGTGGCTGGTGTGCAACAATGGAAAAAGGGTAGAGAAATATTCCTCCCTTGGACTTTTGCATTGCAGAATGAGAAACTCAGAAAAAGGTCACTGGCTAATATCGTGGAGAAGGTGATTTATTGGTTGCATGCTTTCAAGTCACTGGTGCAGCATTTTCTCAAATTATTGATGTGTTTTCTTCTGTTATTAAATTTTCTTTTGTTAAACACTTAATTCATGCAAGCGGGAAAGTATTGTCTCTTAGAGGTGCACAGGGTGGGATTTAGTTTTCCCAGATTTCTGTATGGGGGCTGAAGCTGGTTCTGTTTTGTACTATTAAGAAGATACCCCCCTAGATATTGAACCCGGTACTTGTTGCTGCCTAGAACACGTGACAGATGGATTATAGAAATGTGCACTGTAGAATCATGCCCACAACAGCATCTAAAGAGAAAAACAGAAACTGAGACCCACCAGACCCTCCGGCTGAGGGATGCATCTAAGAAGCCAAAAGCATAGCATCAAAACTCTGAGCTCAGCTCTGACTCTTTAGTACTAGCAGTACAAAACACTAGGAATGTTGTGTAACTGACTACTTGAAAATCCTCTTTGCAGACTGAAACTCCCAGCAGGTGCAGAGCCATTGCTGCCATTATAGTGGGCATTTTCATGTGAAACAAGGTATGACTGGGACACCTGAGGAGCGCAACTATTGCAAGGTGGAAAACCAGACATAAGAGAGAGCAGCTCTCCCAAGTGTAAATATGGTCTCTCTATCATTCTGCTAGTCTTGGCTCAAATAAGCAACAATTTTAAGGAAATCACTTAAGTATATCCTTAAGCATTAATGAAGTCAATGGGGCTTAAGTATGTGCTTATGGGCTTTTCTGAATTGAGGCATCTGTCAGGATTGATTCTTCTTGAGTATTCTTTTAGTTTACTTCTCTGTGACGCTGGGAACTGAACAAAATATGAAGCTTTTTTCCCTAGGAGAGTCAAGACCTATTTGAGGACAAAGGGGTATTAGGACAATTTTTGTTCTTAACTGTCAATTCTTTGTGAGGACAGAAAGTAAAGAAGTTATGTTTCTCATATGAGTAAATTCAGGAACAGGGAGATTAACAGAAACAGACTAAGCAATCAGTGGGTAAAGCCAATGTTAGAAGTGACATGTGCTTGATTTCCAGGTCTGCACACATTCCATTCCATTATGCTACCTCCAGAGCCCGAGACCCATTTACCTCTATCTTGAGGTACAAGCAAAGGAGTCACTCCAATCCAATGGCTGCAGAAATTCCTGCAGGCTGCATACATATATATAGAGGAAAAGAGCAGAGATGTCTTCAGTTTATTGAACTTCAGTATCTGCAAAGCAGGGTGGGAACACACTTATGTGAGGCCTCTTTCTCAGGATGATTCATAATTTCATCCCATGAAGACCTTTTTACTTACTTCCCTATGCATAGAAAGGTTTCTCCATAAAGTCAGCTTCAGGCAGCCTTCTGGTTTTCCACAGTTCTGAACTATGGATGTTATTTGCTGTATTGGGCCATATATTTAGAAGTTTATTCAGGAGAACACAATAACAGCCACTGTTCTATTCCTTTAATATTACCTTTTCCTTAAAATGTCCCCTCCCTCCTTCGTAAATAAAACCAACATAACCTTTCAATTCTTACACTGATTAGCAATTAGTAAGTATTACCAAACGGTTATCCTTGGAAACAACAACAAAATGAAAGAAAATGAACTTTGAAAGACTTTCAATAATCAAAAAACAAAAGTGTTATAAAATATTTACATACTTTTTAATATTTATTGTTACAAATTTACCATTTCAATAGTGATTCGGCCATGGTCTTCATTGATAGAGAAGTCCAACAGAGTGCTCCCTATCTCAACCTTCTGCAGTGTCAGTCTCCATTGCCAGAGTAGTACGTTCGAATTAAATGGTGCTGTAAATTGACTTGATAACACCATCCCTGCAAGTATTGTACCACTGTGGTCAAACTCTACAATTCGAATTTAGATCCATGTAGCGGCAGAGAGTAGCTCTCATCTTGCTTTTCCTGTTTTTCAATTCTGCCTCACTATAGCAGTATAGCTCCTCCCCTGCCTGCAATCCTGGGAAGTTTTCAGTTAATTCCTCTCTCTGCAGCATAGTGCCTCTCTATTGTGCCTGTAGCAAAGAAACAGCAAGGAAAGCTTTTCCTGCCTTTGTTTTCTTTAGAGAAGAAGGGAGAGTGAGTGAGTGGAGCCTCCCTATAAGCCGCTGTACTTACTGCCTACAGTGCAATGCATTTCAGGAAGTAACTGAGCAGTGGGAACAGGAAACCCCAACAAGGGGATAATTTGACAGCCTCAAATCAAATTACAATCCCACCCCCAGTGTAGATAGACCCTCAGAGTCTAATCTCATGTCTAATGAAATCAAATGACAGAAATCTTATTTACTTCAATGAGAGGTTGATCAGGCTCTTACACCTTATCTTATCTAAAATACATGGGACTGAGAGAGAAGTCCTTTAGAAGACTGTAAGATTTTTTTAAACTAGAACTTAAATGTTGACAATCTACATATGCAAGAAGTACCTTTATTCACCACCTACACCTTAAATTTGAACCAATAAGACCTGCTATATTACCATAAAGGTATTACTGTGGGATCTTTGAGTTGGTCACATCCAAATATTATGATGACTAAGTGTTTGAAAGCAATTTTTAACTAAAAATTGATTGATCCTGAAGAGAGAAAGAAAGAAGTTTCAGAAGAGGATGCTAATAAGCATATATTTTGGTATATTAACACTTTTGACAGCTAATTCAAGCATTATTATCTTATGCATGTAAGAACTGCTGTATTCAAAGGAAAAAAGATCATACTTTCACTGAATGCCAAAAAAGAGTTGTTCATGAAGTCTGAAACATCAGTGTTGTTGTTGTTCTTGTTATTGTTGTTGTTATAATTATTATTTCTTGTGTTCAGCTTCTGTGAATAGCTTCTTATACAAGGGAACTATTTTTGGCCAGCTGCATGCCAAAAATAATTATTGGCATTCTGCCCTTGTGTTTTAAGCCCAGTATCTGCCAACTAGGAAAACTAATTTTATTCATTTTAAAATTTAATTTTATATAATGTTTTTCATAAAAATAAACAGCATTCTAATAGTATTTTTCTTTTTTTTTTTTATTACTGCCAAATTAAAAAGAAACATTTCACACAGTCACAAAGATCAGACTGTGGAGGGAACTAAACAATTGCAAGAAGCTGCTCTGTGTATTTCTGTGGTTTGGAAAAAATGCCAAGTCGGAAGGAAAAGACATTCCCTACATTTTCTAAAGCAAGATAAATACAGAAAAGAAATATAGATGAAAGATGGAACTGCTATCTATGGACTCTGCCAGATTCCTTGGCTTTTTGGCACACCTATTGAAGCTGGCAGACATAGCCAGTAGCAATCTTTTCCATTAAAAGGAGCAGCATATATTTTGGTCTAACATACTTTGTTTGTGCATTTTTAACCTTCAGAAATGTCTATTTAAATTTTTTTTAATGATTCCTTCTGCACAGTTGGCTGTAGATCCACTTACTTGAAACAGCTCATTTATCTCTAAAAGAGCTGCAGGGCACAGCTACTGCAGAACAGCTCCAACAAACCTACAGCTTAGTGGGACAAGCTTCTTTTTATAAGATTAAAAGTTGTTTAGAATGTGCCAAGAGAAGCTTTATGCCAGTCTCAAGGTTTGTTATCCAAACGTTACTAAATTAAAGGTCTCCTGAAGTACACAATTCAGGCAAAGATAAAGTGGTCTCCCTTGCTGCTGGTGGTTTTCCCCTTCGGGGATCAGACAGATTTTAACAGAAACTTTCTAGATATTCCAAACTTCAGTAATGTGATAATTTTGAAAAAATGACTCAAGTCAAAGTCTAATTTACACTGACTTAAAACCTTTATGATCTCTGGGAATGATGCAATAGTAAATTGTGTGCAGGTAAGCACCCCACCTTTAAGAAAGGTGAAGCAATGCTTGTTCTGAAAGTAAAGGCTGCTGTTTCCTAATTGGAGCTGGATCTTTAAGGAAAATGTTTCAGCCTGGCAGCCTTTAAACAGAATGCAGATTGCAGTGATTTACAGTTGTCAAGTTTCAGTAGTCCTTCCTGAATGAAACAAAATATGCAAGTATGGGGCTTGGTTCATGAAGTCTCTTTTCCCTGAAATTCTCAAGTGCAATTTGATTGATATGTTTGCTGGCTTGTAAACAGCAAAAGAATTGGGCAGACTTTCTGCAGCTGACAGACATGCAGCAATTTTGCCATCTAGTGCCCCATTTTTTATATCCAAGTACTGTAACAACTAATTTATAACAAGTAACAGGCAGCAGTGTAGAACATGTGCCAGCTATACACCGCACCTCCAGCCTAAACCATGGAGCCAACATGGAATCAACAATGACAATTACAGGAGGAGGTTCTTCCACATATCAAGTTGAAAATAAAATTGTAAAGATCCACAAGTTTGTACAGAAATCTGTATGGTGTAGTTATATTTAAATGGAAATACTTTGTATCAATTTAAAAAAATATATCTTTACTTAAACTATGGTTGATGGTGTAAAACAGTAGATGCTATACTGTCATGTTTTCAATAAAAATACCCTAAAAATCCCAAACACATATAAAAGACAAATGCTTTTGTATTTCAGATACTAAACTCCAAATTCTTGCCAGCAGCTGGCAATAGTCACGTTTGGAATACTTTCCGTAGAAATGACAAATAATTATCTTCCATATTTTGCAATTTACCTCAATTTACTTCCTAAAGCTTTTTTATAAAAAAGTTGTTCAATATAAACAACAGATCCAAAACTGTCTGCAAGAATTATCTTAACAAATGACCTCCAGTTTTTTGATTGCAATGTCTGATAAAAATGCAGAATATATTTTTAAGACAGTCACAATAATAGTGTATCACAGCATGTTTAATATTAAACCTGCATATCCAATTAATTTGTATAGATCATGGTGAAATTTGTCACTTTTGTACCTTAGATTATTACAACAGAATGGTAGAATTCATAGATACAAATCTTCTTTTCTTAAAAATTGGTAATAACTCCAAAGCACACAACTAGTTTTAATGTATTAATTCATGACAGCTTCTACAAAATACAGTTAATTGTAGCTACATCTTTGACAAAATAATACAAGAAGACTGTATAAATGATGCATCATGTCATTTTAAATTAATATCTCATGAGGGAAAATGAAGGGATTGAACTGGCTAATAAAAATTCCCAACCATGGCCTTTTCTGTCCCTTGATATGTTTGCAAGTCTCTCTAACTTCAGTGAGAATTGCACAAGTGTATTTTTGCAGTGAAGAAGTGGGTCTTGTGACTTATCATTAAAGGTCAGTATTTGGAACAGTAGTCCATGAATTATGCTGACTACAGTCATGACTCAACTTGATTCTTCCTACTTTAGGGCAAATCCTGTGACTAACTTTCATGCTTCAAAGGTTAAAGGTCCCAGATGTATAGAGACTGACATGGTTCATCTGAGCATGAGTGTGGGAGGGAACAAGATTTTGGAAGCCTGTGTGGGGTTTGGGTGCAACTGTAGTTTGAGGGTGGACTGGTGGATCCACCAGCATGAAGATTCACTGATAACTGTTTCCCTCTAATTGGTGGAGCAAGGGCACAAGAAAGGAGGCTCTTTAGACTTAAGAAGACATGGAAATAACATCACTGCTGCTCGGTGGCATGTGCATGAGGATTCCTTTCCTATGGCAAACTTCTTTGTCCAGCCAAATTACTTGGGCTGAATACTCACATGGGTTAAAGTATAATTGGGGGGGGGGGGCAGAACACTCCTGCACCAGTGGGCCCCCCTCCCATGTGGCTGGGCCCCCCCCAACCGCGACCGCAGCTCCTGCTCCCCCATGCCAGCGCCCCACTCCCTGCTCCCAATACCCCCCCTGCACAAGCCAGGCCACCCCCACACTCACTGGTGGTGGCGTGGCTGGGAAGGTGGGGGCGGTAGGCCCTGGGTCTGGGGGGTGGCATGGCTGGGGTGGAGGCAGCAGGCCCCAGGTTGCGGGTGGGGCATGAAAGGGGAGGGGTTTGAGCCCCTCAGCAATGCCCCTGGCCCTGCCTCTGCCTGCTGGAACGTGGCAGAATGCCACTCTGGGGTCTGCCATTTTTAAATGGTGGGCCCTGGAATGCAGTGTTCTGGCTCCATGTTTTATTTTTAGGGGCCCCAGAACACTGAGCCCCTAAAAATAGTGGGCCCCAGAATGGCATTCCAGGGCATTCTGGCTTACTTTAAACCCTTTCAATTAACAATATACATAGTTTAAAAGAATACTGTTTTATACACAAGACACTTTGTGGAAGAACTGGAAGCTAAGAAGTGGTTGGCACCTGGATGCTGCTCATTTACCATATATTGTAGATACAAATATTGTTATTCCCTTTTCCAGCATCCCATTCCCCATTTGTTGTTCATCTCCATTTCTTGTGTCTCATCATACGTTTAGACTGCAAGTTCTTTGCAGGCAGGAATAATTTTTTTATTATGTGTTTACTGTTTATACAACAGTGCCTACCAAAAAGGGTCCTTGATCCTTAATTAGAGCCTTTAGGTGCTTTCACAGCACAAAGAAATAAGTAAATAAATGACAACTTAATTAGTAAGTTATTACCATTTAGTTAAGTTGATAATTTTAGCATATAGTTAGCCTAAGGGCAAGTGGCATCCTTGGGAACATCAAGAGGTGCCTCATACCCTCCACAAGATAGTAAAAGTGATGGTAACAGTGATCTGATTGAATAGATATCCCTGACCATTTTAGAATATTTGTATGTGCCACATGATCAGCTGCTAGCAAACAGGAGAGATATTTTTATGTGAGAAGAACACCAATTTGTTTGCAGCTTCACAATTTTCTTAACCAGCCTGCTTGTATTCTTATTAAAAAGGGGAGTCATCATCATCAGTACGTCCCTATAATTCACAAATCATTACCATATTTTCAACCAATGAGATTCCGGTTTTCTAAAACACCATACTGCTGCCAAAACTGTCATCTCCCACTGTGCTAACAGAATATTTCATTTTCAAAGACACTACTGGGGGAATCAGTATTTTTATCTCTTAATAAATGTTATTTTAAAACAAAGTACCTGGACAAATTTTGTTAATACTGTTAGGTTGTGATCATTTCTTACTCATGAGAGGTCTGTATCATTGAGGATTTAAAAATTATCATCTTTTTTACATATTTTTGACAAAAGAAACAGGCAAAAACAAAAGAGAAAACACTCCAATGTCATATATAAAATCCAGTGCAGCCCCGCCAGGCCCCTCTTTGGTTGGGATACGAGCACCAAGTGAAGGGATAGACAGTTAACCCCTTAAACCATCCCTATCCAGAGTGAGTCACAGTATTTTGGTTATACTGGCCATGAAAGAAAAAGTACATTTTTAAAGAGTAAAATAAGTGACGCATTATTTACGAAATGGGTAGAAGAGAGAAGGTTTTTTGTTTTTATTTTTCCCCCCAGTAGGAATGCTGATTTTTTGCTGTCATTGATAAGAGGGACTTCTGTATTAAAGGAAGGATTGATGTTTTGGTCCTTAGGAAAGGCAGTTGATATAATACCTTTTATGGGACTGTTTAATCTGTTGCTGACTCATCAGGACCAACCTTGGTAGCAGGCAGGTATAATGCTATAGTAATCAACCCTTTCCCACAGACATCAGTTCTCTGCTGGTATTAGACTAGGAACCAGTAGGACCAGATTGTGACAGTTTTATTCATTTTGAGTAGTAATTTACATTATAAACAGTCTCCTACCAAAGTCAGTGGGAAGACTTGTAAAGTAAAATACTCGACATGAGGAAGGACATCACAGTCTGACCCTACAATGGCAATTATGGGATGAGTTTAATATGAACCTATTCTTACTGGAGTCACAGAGCTAGCTTGAACAAAAATCAAGGATATCAAGTTTCACTTATTTATTCATAAAAGAAAAGACCCTTTAAAATAATTTGAAATCAAATATGCAGTAGCTAACCTATGTAACCATATGATTTTATTATTTTTGTACTCCCTTCTCCACTTGTCCTCTGATTGTTGAATCTTGCCCATTGTTGAATCTTGCTTCAGATTACACTGAAAGCTTTTTGGGGAAGGGGTCATGTTTTCCCATGTATTTGTACAGTGTGGGCATAATGGGGCCCAGATCTCAATCAAGGACTTTGGGAACTAGAACATACAGAGTGTGATTCTGTACTGCACCACTGAGAGTGCTAATACAGAACTTATAGCTGATCGGAACGGAAAGTACAGTGACTTTAAGTGAGCTTTGCACCCTTCTAATCCAGGGCTGTTTGGAGGGTGGAGAAAACCCAAGAACAACTTAGATGGCCCTGGAGCCATCTAAGCTACACAAACCACCCAAGACTATCTTACAGTTCACAATTCTACCTGGAGTTTATGCAGTACTGCTTACTGAGGCCCAATCATTGGCACAACAATCACTTTGCAAGCCCCACCACACCAGGACTTGCAAAGGAGTCCTCAGGAGGCAGCCTTATTGCTGTCTCCACAGCATCTGCACTAGGGAAACAGATTAAAGGGTTCTTTCATAGATTCTTAACCCAGATGAACCATTGTGATCATCTAGTCTGACCTGCATAACATACCAGAGGATTTCCCTGTGTTAGCTCCCACTGATGCAGGATATTATTAAATTGCTCTAATCCAAACAAGGTGCTCAGCACCAAAAAGAGTATTTGATTAAACAGTCATACACAGCTGGAAAATGCAGGAGGAGAAGTGACAGAATTCGCAATGTACTTTAATCAGTGAACAGAAGACTCAAGACATGGCAGAGGGACACCTCATTTCTTGGATCCTGGAAGAGACTACACCATCCTGCTGCCTACCTGTCCTTTGCAGAATGTTCCTTCCATTTGTCTTGACATACAATCAGAGATCATCTGTCTTTCTCATTTGTGGTAATTCTATGTTGTCTTATGGGTTGGGCTGAGAAGTGTTTCACAAGTACACCCTATACACTTTTCTGTTCCATTTGATCAGATGGATCTTCAAAGATATTTTCTTCGGTTTCCATGCCCAGACCATAATAATCATAGAATTTTTCTAGATGTGTGGACTGGTGGCCTTCTCTCTGGTGGTCACAGTTTATCCATCCACATCTGTCCCCAGTCATATAGAGTACTACCTGGTACTCTTGCTCTGGTGGTTATTAACTACCAAACCTCCTCTTTGGCTGGATTTCTGGTTTCCGGCAGGAAAGAAAACATAGCACAACCACACTTCCATCACTGGCCTCTGTGGTACTGAGTGTAGAACTGTACATAAAATGGAAACTTTATATGCTCCCTCTTTAATCTCCTTCTGAAACTCTCCTGATTGCTGCACTGCCCCTGCTCACTTACTTAGGAGTTAGCCTGGCTTACTGATCTTTGTACCAGGCCTCACGGTTCAGCTCCACCCCCTCATTAACATGAAGGAATTATCCTCTGGGGACCGTCAAACAGTGAAGCTGATGAAGGACTCTAGGGGTCCCAGCCACGTAGCCCTCATCAAGAGGAAACAGACCTGACTCACCCAGACTGGTCAGGGGCCAGCAGTTACATCATATGACTTTCCCCAAAAAGAAATGAACAAAAGGATGGACCAAACAGAAACAACTTCTAATCCCTTTATCTCCACAAACAGAATCTGTGGCTATTTTCTCTCTCTGAGGCTCCATTTACCAACCCTGTTTGCTCTTTTGTATCGCTTTGGCCCTTTTATACATTATGAAGGGGAGCAGGTCTGAACATCTCACCCATAGTTAATTAAACAATTAATTTGGATTGGAAATTTTAGAGTGCAGGTGATTTTCTTTTGGTTAGGGTGGGAAGAGCCTCTTGAAGAGCACTAACACAAGGCAATGCAATATGCTTCCCAGGAGACATTGGTAGTTTTCAATTTGATGGGAAATAAATATTGTAGTGTATGTTGGCCTATCTCACTGTAACCTTCAAATACAAGTTTATTACCTACAGAGAGTTGAACAGACATTTCACACTGTCTAGATGAATAGTGATTGCACATCAAGGTGAAGTATAAATGTACCTTGCCGAACATTGCATACTAACTGTCTGTGTGGATCCTGTTGCTGCATTAGGGAACTTCTAGTGCACAGCAGCAGGGACCATACAATTAGTTGGCTGCAGAGTAGTAAAAAGTCAATTTGCACCCCACCTTGCCATCCAGTAATTGTTTAGACAAACCATAGGTTTCTCTCCATTTTTCAACATCCATCCTTGACCCACACATTAAAACAACTGACACCATGGATTCTTTATTCTTTCAGCTGGCCTCATATTAAATAATGCTTCATCAGAACTGAGGGCTTCAAAGAAAAGGGCTTTAATAATAGCTCAGTTCCATGAAAGAATAATTTTTTTATAAACTTTCAAAATGCTGTTTTAAAAATATCTAGATAATTAAAGCCAGAAATGATTACCTGTAAAGAAGTGTTTTGGTATGTTGAGAATATA
This sequence comes from Podocnemis expansa, assembly GCA_007922195.1. NCBI lineage: Eukaryota > Metazoa > Chordata > Testudines > Podocnemididae > Podocnemis > Podocnemis expansa. The sequence continues at coordinate 47,294,786 of ML681964.1, forward strand.
TAACTACTTTCACATTCTGCAGAATAAATGCCCGTAATTAAGCACTGCTATCATTTCTCACCTGAATGTAAATGAGAATGAATACATGAAGAATTTAAATGCTATATTTTATGCAGGTGTTGAATGAAATTAAGCAGTTTAGCTCGCCTAGTTAATCTGTAGCTCTTAAAACTAACCGTGGAATACATTCAAGTCATTCACCACACATATTTGATGATAGAGAAATTTATATTAAAAACCTGCTTCTTTGAATTTTAAACTATTAATTGAAATTTTACCTGAGGACTTCACTTATAACAATAAAATCACCTGTTCCCCTCAAAACTAAATAAGAAACCTTGATTTCGTATACTTTTTTTTTTTTTAAATTTTGGACAACGGTTTGAGACATTTTTAAAGCTATTTAGACTGTTACGGCCACTATCATCAGTTCAAAGGTTGCAGCCATTCACAAGGTAAGACTTCTGACTTCAGGCCTGAAATTACAGTGTTACTTAAATGTTTTACTTTACATTGAAGTTTAAGGTCTGAAGTCTCATCCTTCCAGACTTCCTATCCCAGTCTCCCCAGCCTCAATCTCCTCTATCACTTTCTGTTTATTTGAACAGCCATTCCCAGTACATCTCAACTGCAGCTTCCCAGCTCCTTGTCCCAGTCTCATCTATCCCACTTCTCTCCTGAACTTCCCAATCTCTCTCCACATCCCCTCCAGCTACCTGACCTCTTACTCATATTCCCGATCACGAGTTGTTCCCAGCCCCAGTCTGCCTCTCCAGGCTTCTCAAACAACCTGAGTGTCCTTACCAAGAGCTAAAGTATAATTTGGGGGCCCCCAGAAACCTCCTAAATTTCTGGGCCCCCCTCAGAAGGTCCAGGGGCCCCCTCACGCACCCCTAGCTTCTCCCCCCAAAATCCACCCCAGCCCCCAACACCCACCCCCATACCCAATATCCACCAAGCCCCCAATACCCACTCCCCAAATCCACCCCTACCCCTAATACCCAGCCCCAGCCCCCAATATCCATTCCCTGTCCCCAATATTTGCCAGCTCCCAATACCCACCCCCAATATTCACTCCCCTGTCCCCAGTATTCCCCCAGCCCCCAAAATCCACCCCCTGCCCCCAGTACCCACCCCAACATGACCCGGGGCACCCCAGCACTTACCAGCAGCTGTATGCTGGGTCGGAATACAACCCCTCCTGCAGGCTGCGCTTGGAGGCTTCTGCCTCCAAATGTAGTCTGTGCATGTGCAGGGGAGCTGGGCATGCCCCCCCACTTACCCCTGCCTGCCAGAATGCAGCAGAATGGCATTCTGGGGCCTGCTATTTTTAGGGGCTCAGCATTTGGGTCCCTAAAAGTAGAAAATGGAACCAGAGTGCTGTGTTCCGGGGCCCACTATTTTTAAATGGTGGGCCCCAGAATGCAGTGTTTTGGATCCATTATTTTTAGGGGGCCTGGAATGCTGAACCTTTAAAAATAGTAGGCCCTGGAACAGCATTTTGTTGCATTCTGGTGTACTTTAACCCCTGGTCCTCGCCTTGCCTAGCTACTTGTCCTAGTCTCTTTGGCCAGCCAGTCCCAGTTTACCTCAACTTCTTGTCAGATCAGTCTTCCTTACATCCTTACATCATACTACTTCAGATTCCAAGGCCTTTTGCCATGCATTTCCCAATCTCCCTTTGGATCCACAGTCTGTTTCAGCTATCCCCCACCCACTGTTTCACTTTCCCCTCCCCAGCTATCAAACTCAGTCTCCTTGCCCAGCCTGTCCCAGTCTCTGCCCCTTGCCAGCCTCTGGTTCCATTGTCTGCCCCCAGGAGTCTTGTCCCAATTCCATCTCCCTGCCCTTCATAACAGCAGTCTGGCTCCACTCTACCTCCCCTGCCCTTGCATTTGAATAAGACTTCTTCATACTTTGCAATGCATGAGACCACAAGAAAGACAGACTTTCTGCTTTTAGTTTCCCTGGATCAGTCAAGAACAGCGATTATTGTGAAAGTCTTGGCTGGGCTGGGCTAAGGAAAGCATGCTCAGTTGCTCTGTGGGAATGGCACCTGTGCAGTCAATATCCCAGGCACAGTCAGTCTGCTCAGAACTAGGAAGTGTGGGAGGCTCAATTAAGCTAAGTGAGGGTGGAATTTTCAAAGATTTTAGCTGTTTAACCCTAGCAAGTCTCCACTGAGCATGTGAAAACTCTGATTTTCAAAGGCTTATTTATAATTTGGCCAAAATTCACTGGAGTTTCACAAGGATGGCAAAAGGCACATCCCTAACATAAAAGCCATACCTCTGCCCTTCCAAATTACAAGGGTTTCCTCTAATGCACAGGAATGCTAGAGCTTTCCAAAGAAAAGGTCACCACCATTTTTTTTTAAAACTGAAAACAATGCATCTCTCCCCTAGCCTCATTCTCATAAATAGCTGAAACTTTCCAGCTGCAATCTTCCAAAGAATTCAGCCTGAGGCAAACAGCTGGCATGGAAAATTTTAGCCCAAATGGTTAAAGTTTGGCAAAGTTATAAGCAACTGAAAATTAGGTCTTATAACTGGAATTGTGGGACAAGTTTACCAGCCAAGCTAGAAACAACTATAGCTAGAACTGAAATTTTAAAATATACTATGGAAGTAGTTTATCATCACCCTTTACAGCCTTTAAGTCTCCTTTATAGCTCAAAGAGTCCATGAGCTTTACAGATCAGAAGGAAGATGGGGAACTTGTTCTGGGGAACTTGTAATCAAATTTTAGACACGTTACTATGAGAACAATAAACTAGTTGTGCAGAAAAAATGAAAAGAAGGATACTAGGATCAGGTCAGGGATCCAGACAAGAAAGAGAGGAAAAGCAGCAACAGAAGGCACCAAAAAATGAGGAGAAAGCCCCAAATTCTCTTTATCAGTAGAGCATAGTTGCAAAATGTGGTGGCAGTATAAATCTTCCTCAGACCACATTACCAATACACTTTATCTCTGACATACAAGGACTACTGTCTAGAGGCAGGTGGGCTATTCAAACCTGAGTCAATTCAAATCTTGGCCTTTCAACTGATTTTTTAAATACATGTGTCATCATGAACACAAATAGAAGATTACAACTTGAAAATTCACAATAATATTGCACCACAAATCATGTTTTTTACTTCCAGCACATTGAAATTAAAGTAAAAAGAGGAATTCTAAACAATAAGTATTTTAGGAAATTTACAATAGTTTGTTTAACACAGTTACTGTACACTCAATCTCAAAGGACTTAATTCTGTTTGGTCCAGTACAAAGAAAACTCCTCCTCTGGCTTTAACCTCTGGAGTCAAAACCTTTGCTAAGAAAAAACTTCTAATAAGGACACATATTCTTAACGGAGAAAAGACTTCAGGTAACATGCTCTCCTTGAACTTCTAAAATGAGGCTTTGGTAAGTGAATGCAGAGATCAAAGAGCTCTGAGGCTTGCACTGCTCCCCCTTAATTTGGCCCAACAAGATCCATTAGATAAACTGCTCTCAGATTCTTTCAGTGCCACGTGGCTACTATGTCATGGATTCAACCATCCACTAAAATAATCTAACTCATTTTGCAAAGACCAGTTGAAACAGTAAGATGGTACTAACTCTGTATCACTAACAGCTTGAACTTTTGTTGAGTGATTAACTTAGTGGTGAACAGCTCATGTCATATTATCTCTTCTGTCAGTCATCCAGCTGACTTCTTTTTAGAATACAAATACTCTCTAACACATTGTTTATCCGAAGTTCTCTGTGATAAACCTGATCTGACCCCAGGTGGGCACATATATTCAGAAAGTCCCTTATCTGACGGAACTCTTATCATTTAACAATTTGAACTCAAAGTTACAAAAATCAGCTTACCTTCACCACTCCATTCTCATGCATGGTGATACAGTTATTGGGATCTTCTGAAAGCTGGTACAAGGCCTGAGCAGTAGCTCGATGAACTGACATGTCATTTGATTTCAAGTAACGTACTAAAGGGGCCACAGCTTTAGTTTCTCCAAAGGCAATTCTGTTACTTCCCCACATACAACAGCGAGAAATGGCCTCTGCTAAATGACGTCTTAATTTGTCATTGTTCTGAAGGAAAAAAAAGAATCCGTTAAATATCAGAAACATAGAATATTAGGATTGGAAGGGATCTCAGGAGGTCTTCTAGTTTAACTCCCTGTTTAAAACAGGGCCAATCTCAACTAAATCATCCCAGCCAGGGCTTTGTCAAGCTGCACCTTAAAAGCTGCTAAGGATGAAGATACATCACCTCCCTAGATAATCCATTCCAACACTTCACCACCCTCCTAGTGAAAAAGTTTTTCCTAATATCCAACCTAGATCCCCCACCAACAATAATTGAGAGCATTGTTCCTTACTCTGTCATCTGCCACCACTGAGAATAGTCTAGCTCTACCCTTTTTGGAACTCGCCTTCAGATAATTGAATGCTGCTATCAAATTCCCCCTCATTTTATTCCTCTGCACACTAAATAAGGCCAGTTCCCTTAGCCTCTCCTCTAATGTCATATGCCTCAGCCTCATAGTAATTTTTGTTATGCTCTGCTGGACTATCATTAGTTTCTCCACATCTTTTCTGAAGTGGGGGACCCAAAACTGAACACAGTGCTCATCAGTGCCAAATAGAGGGGAATAATCACTTTCCTCAATCTGCTGGCAATGCTCCTACCAGTGTAGCACAATATACTTTTAGCCTTCTTTGCAACAAGGGTAAACTGTTGACCCATATCTAGGTTCTTGTCCACTGTAACTCCCAGTTCCTTTTCTGCAGAACAGCTGCTTGGCCAGTCAGTCCCCAAGCCTGTGTAAGAGGACTGATAGCCCCTTACTGAGAGTGAATGGGCCTTTTGATTGGCCACTCCCGCCTGGAAGCAGGACTCTGAAACAGACAGCCCCAGGGCCAGTGGGAGAGGCCAGTGTCCCAGGATGGCCTGATTGATTGAGAGTGCTCCCCCGCCCTTGAGCTGAAACTGCAGGCTGGACATGCCTGGGCAAGCCAGTGTGTGTGTGTGTGTGTGTGTGGGGCCGAGCTAAGGAGGAAGCGCTAAGCAGCCAGCAGCTGGGAGCCAGAGGACCCAGGAAGGGAGGCTAGGCTGAGTTGATTTGGGCAGAGACCCACAGCAGCTGGACCAGCAGAAAGCCAAGTGGAGCTGAGCAGAGCAGAGCTGGAGGCAGTGACAGAGCCAGAGGTGCCTGAAGCTGGGGCAGGAGGCCAGAGAAGGAGCCCAAGGTGCTGAGCTCATCGGTGCAGCCCCACGGCAGGAGGACCAGAGGAGCCCCACTGAACCAGAGCAGCAGCTGGGAGCCGGAGTTGCAGCCATCTGGAGCTGGGTGTGGGGAGCAGCTGGGGAGCAGTGAAGGGGGGCTGACGCTGGGAAGAAGGGCCCTGCCCCTGGAGCTTGGGGACGTGTGGCCACAGCCGGAGCCTTCATCTGGCCCCCTGGATCATCCAGTCGCAGCCAGGCCTGGGCAGAGGGCTTGCAACATGGAGGACAGACTGTGAGACTGTTCCTCAGGCCCCAGAGACTCTGTTTGTAGTGCTCCCACGCCAGGCGGCGGCGCTGGGGGTTTACTGTTCACCTTTTCCCACTTTTTTCTATTTTCTTATTGGGTTATTCTTTTTATTTCTGTATGCTTAAATAAATTGTATATAGTATATATAGTAACTGGTGGGCCAGAAGAGTGGTCAGTGCGGTCAGCACCCCAGAGTGGGGACACCCTAGGCCTGTCCTGAGAGACCACGATAAGAGTGGGGGTTAAGCCCCCAGAAATCCTGGGGCCCAGCCTTGTCGGGGTTACAGAGACTCCTCCAAACAGGAGATTGGGAGGTGAGCGTTTGAGGTCAGGCAGGCCTTGGGGTAAAGGAAGTGGGAGCAGGGACTCAGATCCTTTTGCTACCCACCTTCACCGGGGTGGTATACAAAGCCTGGGAAGTTCCCCACAAGAGCAGGTCCATCCCCCCGCTTACACCTGTATCAGCACACAGGATTCTTCTGTCCTTTGTGCAGGATCCTGCATTTGTCCTTGTTGGCCCAATCCTCCAGTTTGTCTAGTTCACTCTATATCCTATCTCTATCCTCTAGTATATCTATCACAACCCCTAGATTAGAATGATCCACAAATTTTCTGAAGATACAATCGATCCAATCATCCAGATCATTAATGAAGAACCAGTCATCTCATCTTAGAAAGCAATCGGGTTGCTCAGGCATCTCATCACAGAGAGCACTCGAGTTAATCAGGAATTACTTGCTCTTGGTGAATCCATGATGACTGTTCTTGATCACCTTCCTCTCCTCCAGGAATTCAAAGTGGATTCCCTGAAGACCAGTTCCATGATTTTTCTGGGGACTGCAGTGAGCCTCACTGGTCTGGAGTTTCCTGGATCCTCATCCTTCTGTTTTTTTTTAAAGATAGGCACTATATTTGCCTTTTTTCAGTCATCCAGGACATTCACAGATTGCCATGTGTTTTTAAAGATAATGACCAAAGGCACTGCAGTCATATCAGCAAACTTCCTCAGCATCCTCAGATGCATTGGATATGGCCCCATGGACTTGCACATAACCAGGTTTTCTAAATAGTCCTTAACTACTTAGGATGACTTGTTTCCTCCCAATACTTGTTCTTTCACCACTTAGAATGACTTGTCTCCTCCTGATACTGGGCTACCCACTGCAGTGGTCTGAGAGCTGACCTTGTCTGAGAAGACAGAGGCAAAAAAAGCATGGAGTACATCAGCGTTGTCCCCACCATCTGTCACTAGGTTGTCTGCCCCTTTCATTAAGAGACCCACACTTTTCCTGATCTTTTTCTTGTTGCTAACATACCTGTAAAATTTCCAAAGGGATAGTCATGTGAGTCTAGTCCAGCAAAAAAAACAAGGAGTTGTGTGGCACTTAAAGACTATGCAAAAGATAAATCTGTTAGTCTTTAAGTGTCACACGACTTGTTTTTTTTTAAAACCCTTCTTGTTATCTTTTACATCCCTTGCTAACTGCAACTCCAGTTGTTCTTTGGCCTTCCTGATTTCACACCTGCATGCTTTCACAATATCTTTATAACTCTCCTTAGTCATTCATCCAAGCTTCCACCTCTTGTAAGCTTCCTTTTTGTGTTTAAGCTCCCTGAAGATTTCTCTGTAAAGCCAAGCTGGTTGCCTGTCACAGTTACTATTCTTTCTGTACTTAGAGATGCTTTATTTCTGAGCCCTGAATAAGCTCTCTTTAAAATCACAGAATCACAGAATCATAGGGTTGGAAGGGACTTCATGAGGTCATCTAGCCCAACCCCCTGTGAAAAAAAGCAGGACCACTCCCACTAAATTATCCTAGCCAGTGTTTTATCCAGCTGGGCCTTAAACATCTCCAAAGATGGAGATTCCACCACCTCCCTAGGTAGTCCATTGTGGGAGACCTGGGGGAAGGGATGGAACTTGGGGGGAACGGGGACTGTAACACCAGGGATAAAAGAGAAGGTAGTTGGAACATGGGGGGTGGGAATCAAATAATTGTGTCAGATGTTCTAATGAAGCTTTAATACCTGAGGCAGGTGTGGGAGGACAATGCCAGGAGAAAATACAAGGAGGTAGATCCAACAGAACTGAAAATTGACATGGGAAAGTAGGGCAATCAGCCTGGTATCTTAGGTGCCTGTACACGAATGCGAGCAGCCTGGGAAACAAGCAGGAAGAATTGGTAGTACTGGCGCAGACAAGGACTATGACATAATTGGAATAACAGAGACATGATGGGATAGCTTGCATGACTGGAGCTCTGCCATGGATGCGTATAAGTTGTTCAGGAAGGACAGGCAAGGAAGAAGAGGGGGAGGAGTAGCACTATATGTAAAAGAGCTCTATGACTGCTCAGATCTCTCTCCTGTACTCCTTTCCCTTTCATATTAGCCTCCCACGGAATCCTGTCTATCACCTCCCTGAGAGAATCAAAGTCTGTTTTTCTGAAGTTCAGGATCTATATTCTCCTGCTTCTTTCTTCCTTCAGTTAAGATCCTGAATTTGATCACTTAATGGTCATGGCTACCCAGGCTGCCATCCATTTCTACTTCCCCTATCAGTTCTTCCTTGTGTGTGAGCTGCACATCAAGAGGAGCATGGTCCCTAGTTGGTTTCTCTAGCACTTGCTCTACGAAGTCATCCCAACACTTTACAAAAGCTTTCTGGATCTTCTGTGCACTGCTGTATTGCTCTTCCAGCCGATGTTAGGGTGACTGAAGTCCCTTATGAGAACCAGAGCCTGAGATCTGGAAACTTCCATTAATTGTTTGAACAAATCCTTGTCTACCTCATTCTCTGGTCAGGTGGTCTATAGCAGAAGCCTGCCAAAACATCACCCTTGTTGCTCTTGTCTCTAAATTTAAACCCAGAAATTCTCAACAGGCTTGTCTCCAGTTTCAGACTGAGGCTCTGAGCAGTCAAAATGCTCTCTTACATAGTGTGCAACTCCTCCACCTTTTCTCTCCTCCTTGTCCTTTCAGAACAGTTTATACCCATCCATGGCAGTGCTCCAGTCATGTGAGTTATCCCAATCACCGCATAGCTCCTTGACTGTGTCAGCACTTCTAGTTCTTCTTGCTCACTCCCCAAGCTCCTTATGTTCTTGTACAGGCACCTAAGACTGCCCTACTTTCTCAGTATAATTCAGCCCTGTTGCACCTTCCTCTGTATGCTAGCTCCTGGTATCCAACTTCCCCACTTATCTCAGGGCTCAGGTTTCCATTTCTCAGTGAACCTACTTTAAAGCCCTCCTTATCAGGTTAACAGACCTGTGTGCAAAGCTGCTCTTCCCTCTCTTTCTTAAATAAGAAGAACCATTTTTCCAAGTAACTTAAGGGCAGTCACAATTTCATTTTAATGGACTAAGAAAGAAAGAAAGATAGAAAGAAGGAATAAATTAGCGAAGATTCATGCATGACTACAGTGGAGCTGGTAGCTTCATACTGTTCTGTGCTTAATGGATGCTGCATATTTTCAAGGGTTCAGGTATGTGCCTAGGCTGGGTAGAAATCAGGCAAAATGAGTGTTAAAATCTGTATGTACAACCTCAGCTCAGAATGCAGTTCAAATCACAGAGACTGAAAAGGACTCCTCTGTGTCATTCACACATACTACTCATTCCCTTCCTCTCTGTTCCTTCCAGAGGACAGCTGCTATATAGAGAGGCACCCTTATCTCTTTTGTGCTACTTGCAAGGAATACTAAAATAGGGTTCATGTTTCAAGGCAACTATAGTACTAGTCACACAGTGACTTTACAGCCCATCTATGTTCTGAAGTGGGAAAGGACTTTAGATCTCTTTCCTACTACCATTGTAGGAATCACCTATTATGACATGCCTATTTACTTGGCTTTCATAAAAGGACTGAAATCAAGTGGCTAATTAATTGCATATTGACAGTCAGGTATTACAGAAAGACATCACTTACAGTGTTTGCTAGTTTGGATAAGAGAGGTACAACTCCATGATCTGTTATAACTGCTAAATTCTCTTCATCTTTGGCTATGTTGGTAATAGCAGCACATACACTTGCTAAAACTTCTTTATTATCCGATTTTAGCAAATTGACAATCAGTTCCAAGCCACCAACAAAGGAGCGAACCATTTCTCCAGCATCCTATGTGAAAACAAGAGAAATGCTATTTTTAAATGACTAACTTGCATTTGGTAAAAATAATTTTAAAATATTAAAATTGACATGACCTAGATATTTGAAACACTGTAACTGTCATTGGATGACTTTTACTGAGAACTACAACTAATTCAGAATCCCCAGAGTCTCCTGGCTGGCATATTAAGGCTAAACTATTTTACAAGCAGTCTAAAATACTTTCACATCTTTTACATCAGATCTGACAGCTCAATGCATGGGACATTATTAACCACTCACTCACACAGTGCAAATGAGCATTAAGTTTTGCTCCAACAGAGATTATACTAGCTATGACAGTGAATGTGAGACATGATCCTGGGACACTTGGAGCACCTGAGGAAGCAGCTGGATATTTTCTGGGATTCCCTAATTAGGACTGGGCATGAAAAATCAAACTAATCTATAGACCAGTGTGCTTCTGTAGAACAACTGAAAAAATACTACCAGTATTTGTTTATTAATCAATTCAACTACCAAACATATATTTATATTTTAATACATAAAATAAAAAACTAGCAGTTTTTTTGCAGTGAGATTAAATTAACGCATGTGGAATTCCTTCTTAGGACTTTGCGTCAAACAAAAAGGAACTAGCACTTGTGTGATAATGTGACATACAGCATACAGCAGTGGTTTTCAAACTCAGGGTCCGGACCCAGTACTGGGTTGCAGATCAGGCAGTGGGTCACAGCATCCCCTCCTGCTACCACCAAAACACTGGACCACATTGCTCAAAGATGTAATTGCTAGGTTGCAGGCATAAATTATTTTTATCAACTGGGTCCTGAGCAGAAAAGTTTGAAAACCACTGGCACATACTACTTTATGGACCCTTAAAAGCACATCAAATGTGAACCAAACAGTCTTGTTTAAAGACAAATTCTTAAGTATCTCAATTATAAAATCTTTGACAAATGCTTTACTCCAGTTACCATGTTGATCTCTGCACATCATTGAGACTAAATAGTGACAAGAAAATATATCCATATTTTCTTTGGTACAGTGTTCACATAAAGTATGTGATCACCTCAAACAATCTATTTTTTAGTTTTTCTAGCAATCTACAGTCAGAAACAATGCCAGTATAGTAGAGTATCTACTTACTGATTATTCTAAAATTGTGAAGGAAATGTGACTTGATTTTGTAAGAAAAACAGCCTGAGAGAGAGAAATGGAGATTAGAGAAAAAGTGGAAGTAGGGTGATATAGAATATGTTGGTAAGGATGCTAAAAATAAGTGAGATACTAGAATGTGAAATGCAAGTTATTTTCCTGCAACTGGAGATTCTTCAAGATGTGTGATCCCTATCGTTATTTCACAAGTGGGTACACATGTACACCAACCACTTGAATACAGAGCTTATAATAAGCAATATCCCTTACTACACACATGTGCAGTTGTTCTCCTTGTGCTTCAAACCAAGTGTATAAAGGAGCAGTGTGGACCAATACCTTTCCAGTTCCTTTTCAGTTCCATGAATCTGGTCATAATCTGCAGCAGAGGGGATGGAGAATGAAATGCAAATACATAGGAGATTAGCTGGCAATCGTCAAACAGAAAGTGGATGTGAGGATGCAGATGCTATGAATAGGATGACCACACATCCCATTTTGGCCAGGCCTTCTTTAAACCCTGTCCTGGCCATGTCTCCCCTGCCTCCCACTTCCCAAAAACACCCCTGATGATAAATTGCCATGCTTTGTGAAAAAGGTGGGGTACAATGCCTAGTAAGGCATGGAAATATGTATGGGGGCAAGTGGCAATGACAGTCCTGCTTGGGAGGGAAAACATGGGGGTGTGGCTCAGTCTGGCAAGGCATATTATGGATGGGTAGCAGGGACAAGTGGCTTGGGCCAACCTGGTCCTGTGACAATGGGTGGCAGGGCAGTTTGGCCTCATGCAGAGAAGTGGCAAATTGATGGCAGCAGTTGTTTGGACCAGTCCAGCATGATATCCTGTTTTTCTTTTGGGAAGATCTGGTCACCCTAGGTATGGATGTCTGTAGCACTGCCATTCTCTCATTTGTATCTACAGAAGTCTGGACCAATGTGTAATATCTTGTAAAGGTACATATGAAGCTCCAGGTGGCCACTCTATATGCATTCTGTATATTTATGTCTTGCAGAGATGCTATAGAGGTTGCTTGCACTTTGGTGGAATGGGGTCTCACTTCTTTATGGGAATCGATGTGAGCAAGCTGGTAACAAAGGATGATGCAGACAGAGATCTATTTAGAAAGTCTCTGTGCAGACAGAGCTTAACCCCTTGACCAAAACTAGTAAAAAGTCAAGGTGTTTTTCTAATTGTTTTTGTTCTTTGTGGACGTATCATATGTAGTTGTCAGACATCTACAGAGTAAAGCAGTCTTACCTCATCAGAGACATGAAGTTTTAAAAACAATACCAGATTGCATGATTACCTTCTCATCATGAAACATGGTACATAGTACATCTGCAATGAATTCTCCCACCTTGATCACCCTCCTGGCTGATGTGATGGCAACTGGGAAAGCAACTATCATTGAGAGATGGGACATAGAACAGTTGGCTAATGGTTCAAAGGCATTTTGGTGAAAATTGGCAGGACAAAACAGATCCCACTGTGTTGTTGGTTTCACTATTAGTGTGAAAGTTATAAAAAGTCTTTTCAAGAATCTCGTCATCACAGGATGAGTACAATTTGTATGGCTCTCATCTGGAGGATGAAGACCACTGATTGCTGCCAGATGATCCCACAGGGAAATGAGAGAGAGGCCCAATGTTTTAAAGGCAAGTAGGTTTACTAGCATAACAGAAATCCCAAAGGGCTCTGGAGATAACTGGTGTTGTCATGATCAAGAGGAGAAACATTCCCATTTAACCAAGTAGCTTCTCCTGGTAGAATACTTCCTGCTTTGGTTGAGGATGGGTTGAACGACCATTGAACACACACACTGTATGTCTGATGTCTGTCCAAATACCATGCCTTGAGATGCAGTGGTCTTGGGTTGGCGTGCTTGATTGAATTGTGTTCTGTCAGCAGATTCAGAAATAGTTGGATGTTTATGGGATGGTGGGTTGAAAGCCTCAAGAGGTCTGTGAACCAGATCTGTGTTGGCCAGTTGGGCATGATGAGGATAACCTGAGCCCTGTTATAACAGATCTTTTGAAGGACATGTGGTATTAGCAGGGTGGGAAGGAAGGCATATCTTAGGTAGCCCTCCAAGGCAGCACATCACTTTTTTGAGCTGCAGAACTGCTCTGAAGCAGTTCATGGGTAGTTTCTTTTTCCCTTCTGAGGCAAGAGACTCCAAGACAGTGCTCCTCACTGCATGAATATTTCATTCACAATGCAGTCAGGAGTCTGTCACTTGTCTGTGAAAAAGTATCTGCTCAGATGGTTTGTCGAGAGTTCTGCACACATGGTATGTATAATGCAGAGAAGGTTATGTGGCTTCTGATACACCAGTTCCAGAGGCTGATACAGAAGAGGAGATATCTTGTTCTCCCATTTGTTTATGTAGAAATCAGTTGACATTTTTTCTGACATAACCTGTATATGTCTGTATCAGATGACTGGAAGGAATGTGCAGCAGGCCAAACAGACTTCCCTTAGTTCCACTAAGCTGATGTGCCTCCTGAGAAGTCCAGGTATCTTGTGCAGTGTCATTCCCCACATAGGCTCCATCCTGAGAGGGAAGCACTGGTAACAGTTGTGATCTTGGTTCTAGGTCTGAGGAATGGAACTCCTACTCAAACATTCTCTGGATTGGTCCATCAAGCAAGTAGGACTGTCAGCCTTCCAGTTCTTGAGAATTGGAAACTACAGTCCCACCTGCACTCCTGGGTCTCTCACCTGTCACCTGCAGAGCCAGGCTGGGAAGAGATGATGTGGACCCTGCCTGCCCATGGCCAGGTGGAAGAGGGGTTGGTCCCTAGATCATGGGGCTTAAGAGAGTCAGGACCCTGGGACACTGAGAACATGGGGCTGGCTGTCAGGGGCAGAAAGCCCAGATGCTGGCCTCACTTCTCAAATGCCACATGCTCAGGATCCTTCCCCCATCCAGTGCCAGTGCCTACCTCTCCACCAGAGGCAGGAGCAAGTTGCTCAGATTCAGCTTCTCTCCATCAGCTGAGTTCCTCCAGCAGCAGCTGTTCTGTCCGCCTTCCCATAGACAGAGGCTGATAATGGTTACTACGATAACTGGAATTTTGAATTCTGGTCAGCAGTACTGACTGGACACTATACAGATCCCTTTTCAACCAGACTTTCTGGTCAAGAATCAGACATCAGCAACCCTACAGGTGAAAGAGGCCACATAATTGCCAGTGTAACAATTGTGATGATAGATCTGAATTCATTGATGTTGTCTGGTTAAGGGACAGACTGAAAGCAGATTTGTAGGCAATGGTCATGAAGTCTGGTGAATGGTGTTATGTGAGTGCATAAGATCATGTGGAAGGAGGGAAAGACCTGTCCTGACTGCAGTCTGAGCGTGTCCTATTCTAAAAAGTTGCACATGGAGAGAAATCTCTCCAGTGGGAGATAGACCTTTGCTGTAGTTGAGTCCAGGATCATTCCTATGAAATCTATGAATTTTGTGGGAGACTATCAAAGACTGTCTTCCCTGGAAATCTCTGTCAACCATGAAAAGTTGACTTTGTGGGAGACAAAGTAGACTTTTTATGGTTGACTCAGATTTCCAGGGAAGATAGTAGGCTATTTCCCTACTGGATCTGTCCAGCAGAACCCATTAGTCAAGATGTGGAAAGACTATAAAGCTATGTTTTCTCTTTCAAGCAGTCACTACTGAAAGGACTTTTATAAAGACCCTGTGTGCTGTAGTTACTTTGAGTGGTAGAACTCTGAATTGGAATCAGTCTTGCCCAGTAACAAACCTTCTATGGGACAGATGAATGTCTTCTGAGGAAAGAACTGTTTTTCATATCAAGAGCCATGAACCACATGCCTTCCTCCAGGGAGGGAATTATTAATGCCAGTGTGACCATGCAAATTTTTAAGTTTTTGGATGAATACGTTTAGTTGCAGTAGATCAAGAACTGGTCTTTATCCATCTGTCTTTGATGTTGAGATTGCACCTGTTCTATTGCCCGTTTCTGGAGGGAGGAGTTTACCACCTGATGAAGCATCCCTTCATAAGAATAGTCCCTGAGAAGTATAGGCCATTGGACTAGCTTCCCGTTATTATATTCACTGCTTTGCATTACATTCTGCCTTTATTATATCCAGCAGCAAGATTTCTTGCTGGAAAATCACTCCTCTCCCTGGAAACTTTAAAATCACTGCCCAAAGATATCAGATGACTGCTCACAATGGAATATTTCAATCTGGAAATTCATTCCCTATGATTATCATGCTCTCCTCTAGTGCTAATGGAAAGATCTTGGGTAGGGCATGGAAGGAAAGAGTAGCAGTTTTGTAAAATGTTTCCTCTTAACAAGTATACTGAAGAGTGAGGGCTCCAAAAGTTGGAAGGGGACATAGCTAAGTACAGAAGCAGAAGGATGGTGGATGGCCACTCTCTCATCACAACTTACAAGGATATTTCTGCAAAAGTCAAGGCTGAACATGTCTGCAATATCCAACTTTGCTTCCTGCTCTGCCTGTTACAGTTTTATGACCTTGAAATGAAAGCCTGGGACTCCCTACAAATGCCCTGCCTCTATGGATGGTTCAAATTCTATCAGATTCCCCTGCATGCTACCAAAAGGCAAGGAACTTTCATGAAGATGGAGTAACCTGCCTCAGTCCCACCCACTGATGTAATTATGTACACAAATTGCTACAGAGTTAAAATTCAGTATTTCCAGGTTCCTACATGGTAATTACAGCCCTACAGGTCTAATACCTACTACAGCAAGAATATACATTCTGCCTTTGTAAAGGAATAATGTGAAATTAGACTGGTGGTATGGTATTATATAAACAATCCAGTAGTAAGGAAGAAAGTTTAGTCTTGGGATTCTATTGTGAAAACAGCTAAACACAGGGATAGAACCTTCTATCAGTAATGAAAAGCAGAGGGAAACTGTAGAAACCACATGTCAGGAAAGTTTCCCATATGTGATTGTGGGTGTAGTCTGCTGGTCTGTGAAATGAAAAAAAGAAAAGCAGAGAAGCAGGAAATCAGGAGAATAATGAGAAGAAAGAAGTAGAATTGAGAATTTGTACATCTGGTATGTCATACCATACTCTCTACAAGATCTTTTGAAAAGATTTAATCTGTAAGTATAATTTAACAAAACCATATACTTTGCTTACTTCATTAAGTTTCAACTTGAATTTGTGTTTATTGAAACATATAGATATCTTCTGTATGCAAATGACATTTATTTTAGAGGTTTTCATAGAAGTATGTTTATGTTAATGATGAGATAAATCTTCACACTATTAGTAGTTTTTTTACCAAACAAAGTCTTCAGTTGTTTCAAGTAGCCTAGAGCAGTTATGTCTACAAATTGCTTTCATAACAAAATAAAATATCATATATGGCTTCAGAGAACGCCTTTATACTCAATTTTCTTTCTGAATTAGGAATAAAATATACAACCTTTCTGCTATATAATGAAAGTGCACTTTAAATTAATCAACACATGACCTTTCTTGAGACAAACTCAAAAGATTTCTTATTGCCACATGCTAGTGGGTTAGGCTTTAAAATACACTAGTAATCCTAAAAATCTTACTACAGAAATGTAAATGACATTAATTCTAAATCTTGGCTCAGCAGTTACTTTGCTATTGGGGAATAACATGATTCTGACATCAGACATGGAGAGGAGAGTATCACTTTTCAAGCCTCAGGCTAAACTACTACCTTTGTGCAAATAAGATACGATAAGCTTTTATGTATTACAACATTTCAAATATATTAAACACATTTAAATTCACTATGTTACAATATGTTATGTTATTTTCTTTTTGATAAATTACATATGGAGTTATTCGAATAAATATAAAGTTTTAATGTTGTATTGAAAAGCTCAGAAGCATCTTACTGTACTGTTTTATTATCAAACAATGCCAACATTTGGATACAGATAAAATGTATTTGAGTGGATTTATCACATTAATTCTGGTATTCATTCAGCCATCTTTACTCAGCAAGTGGTACTTCACTTCTTGAACAGTCTTCATGAAGTAATAATTACTGATTGTGAGTAAGGCAGAAAGAACACTGCCTTATCAGAATAACCTGAAGCAGAAGGCTTCATAAATTAAACTATTAATATTATTCATTGTCACTGACAATAACTTAAATAAACTTGTTTTCCCTACGAAGTCCTACAGGTATGTTTTGATAAATTGTGGCTGCTTCTTGTTTGTAAGGTAACAATTGCATACTAATCTGAATACATCAAAGTACCAAATGCTGATAAGAATGTCCTGGGACAAAAGGTTATTACCAAGTTAACAAGAAGTACCTTCACATTATTACTAAAGTGATGCCTGAAATGTAACATTTATATCTTAAATTAAAAACATGACAAAAACTTATAAAAAGTGGACAAAGAGTTGAGCTTTTTTTTTTTTTTTTTTAAGTAAGTAGTACATTAGGTCAGAAGGCCAACACGATTTTTACAGTCTAACATGTTCTCAGAATACCACACACACACACACACACACACACACACACACACACACACACACTTTCTCTCTCTCTCAAAACAATACCAGCAAAATTTAGTGAACTTTTCTTTCATTGATTTTTATTTTCATATATTTGTACACTTCTGACTCCTGATAGAAGCAGAAATATTGTCAGAATGCTGCGCTTTGAAACATATATTGCCTAACACAGCTTTTGAAACCTATGTTGCCTAGCAAGGCTTTTGATAATGTTTCCTACAGCATTCTCATCAGCAAGTTAAGGAAGTATGGGTCGGATGAGCGGACTGTAAGAAGGATAGAAAACTGGCTAGATCAACGGTCTCAGCAGGTAGTAATCAATGGCTCAATGTCTAGTTGGCAATTAGGAATGAGTGGAGTGCCCCAGGGGTCAGTCATAGGGCCTGTTCTGTTCAACAACTTCATTAACAATCTTGATGGGATAGATTGCATTGTCAGTAAGTTTGCCGGTGACACCAAGCTGGGGGAGGGGGGGGATGGTAGACATGCTGGAGGGCAGGGACAGGATTCAGGGAGACCTAGACAAATTGGAGAAGTGGGCCAAAAGAAATCTCATGAGGTTCAACAACGACAAGTGCAAAGTCCTGCACTTGGGATGGAAAAACTCCATGCACTGCTACAAGGTGGGGACTGATCAGCTAAGCAGCAGTACTGTAGAAAAGGAGCTCGGTGTTATGGTGGATGGGAAGCTAGATACAAGTCAACAGTGTGCTCTTGTAGCCAAAAAGGCTAATGGCATATTGGGCTGTATCAACAGGAGCATTGCCAGCAGATCGAGGGATGTGATTATTCCCCTCTATTCAGCAATGGTGAGGCTGAATCTGGAATACTGTGTCTAGTTTTGGGCTCCCCACTACAAAAAGGATGTGGACAAATTAGAAAGAGTCCAGCAGAGGACAACAAAAATGATCAAGGGGGCTGCAGGACATGATTTACAAAGAGAGACTGAAGGAACTAGGCTTATTTAGCCTGCAGAAGAGAAGACTGAGAGGGGATTTGATAGCAACTCTCAACTATTTGAAGGGATGCTCCAGAGAGGAGGGAGCTAGGCTGTTCTCAGCAGTAACAGAGGACAGAACAAGGAGCAATGGTTTCAAGTTACAGCTGGGGAGGTCGAGGCTGGATATTAGGAAAAATTTTCTCTCTAGGAGAGTGGTGAAGCATTGGAATGGGTTGCCTAGGGAGGTGGTGGAATCTCCGTCTTTGGAGATATTTAAGGTCCGGTTAGACAATACCCTGGCTGGGATGATTAGTGACAGTGGTTCTGCTTTTAGCAGGAGGTTGGACTAGATGCCCTCATGAGGTCCCTTCCAACCCTATTATGCTATGCTTCTAACTGGCAACACTAACTAAAGAAATTTCCAGTATTTCTAGCTTAGTTTTCAGAAAATATAGATTTGGAGAAACTTAAGTGTCAGGGTTCTCATAGCAAGTTCTCTGGCCCTTTTGAGGTTTGCCTATTACCATATTATGCCTAAATATGGGGTAGCAATTTCCATTGAGAAAACAAAGCTCATCATCTTTAAATTGCAAAAGAAAGTATTTGTCCAGGCATTAGTAAAAAATAAATCTTTTGAAATCAGATTCCTCTCATTTCTTCTGAAGAAATCATTGCTCTTCTTTGAAAACTAAATACCGTATTACAAAAACACATTGTGTTTATCTTTAAAAATACTTCATTTTACAGATAAAAGCTTTTCCACTAAAAATCAGTAGTATTTTACCTTTAGAACATCTTTCAAAACTTAAGATGTCAAAGCTAATTTGTCAACTCCATCTGCTTTTGCCCAAAAATGTGATGGTATGGTTGTGCAAATAAACTTTAATTATCAAGTCATCTTTAGACTATCTTTCCTTGAATGGAAACTGTCCATTTTAGTTTCCATTGCCAATTTCATAATTTATCATATTAAACCACAACTGAACTAATACATTTCAAAATTCTGACCTTAGTTTTAAAAAAATACAATACATATTATGTCTCATCTATGAATGTTCTTTGGTAACTAACAAAACAGGTACAGTGCTCTATTTCAGTTGTTTAGAGAATAGATGGAACACAGTATTTATATATAGAACTATCTAATCATTTGTCATATTACACATCTGACCACTACTATTCACTGAATTAGAAATGATATGCAGATTTGATTGTGTGAAAGCAGGATTAAATCGTGACTACAGGTTCTTTTCCCATTACAGCAGGTGATTTGACTTCACCCATCTCTACCTGCTGTTTCCCAGTGTTTGAATCTTAATAACTGCTCTGATTTAATGTCGCTATATGACCTGATCCCATCTTTTACACTCCTTTGCATTTATTTGCATCCCATTCTGTAAGTTTCCCCATCTTCAAAGCATCTGACAAAGTAGGACTTCTCCACTCAAAGCTCATGTGATAAATAAATCTGTTAGTCTTTAAGTACCACTAAACTCTTTGCTTCTTTTGTACAAAATAGGCCTATGTTTTAAAATGTGTTCATTAAAATGACTGTGTTTAAAAATGTGTTTACTGTAAATAGAATTAGTTAATTGGGTCTAATGAATTGAATTTGTGTGAATTTTTATTTGAAATTTAATTTTTAGAAAGCCTTTTAACTGAACTAATTTCTAAAGTTTTTTTTTTTAAATGGAGAGAAAGAAAGAAAGAAGGATGAGAAAGAAAGAAGGAAGTGAAGAGAGAAGAGAAAGAAAAAAGGAACAAAGAAAGGAAGAGAAAGAGAAGCAAGGAAGAGAAAGAAAAATAGGAAAAAGAGAGAAGGCAGAAAAAGGGAGAGAGGAAAGAAGAAAGAGAAAAAAGGAAGGAAACAAGAAAGGAAGAAAAAAAGAAGAATAGAAAGAAAGAAGGGAAGTGAGAAGAGAAAAAGAGAAGGAAGAAAGAGAAAGAAAAAAGAGGAAAAAGAGAAGGAAGGAAAAGAGAGAAAGGAAAGAAGAAAGAAAAAAAGAAAGAAGGAAGGAAACAAGAAAGGAAGGAAGAGAAAGAAAAAAGAAAAAGAAAAGGAAGGCAAGTGAGAAGGGGAAGAGAAAAAAGAAAGGAAAAAGGAAAAAGAGAAGGAAGGAAAAGAGAAAAAGAAAGAAAGAAGAAAGGAAAGAAAAGAGAAAGATGAAAGGAAAGGAGAAAAAAGAAAAAAGATGGAAGGAAGAGAAAGAAAGAAAAGAGATGGAAAGAAGAGAAATAAAGCAAAGGAAGAAAGAGAAAAGAAAGCAGGTGGCAGGCTCCACCTCTTCCCCAGCTGCGGGCCTGTCAGTGCTGAGGCTGCCCTGCAGGCACTGCTCTGGTCAGTTTAGCGGTTGAAATCCCAGCAGCTGGCCAGTAGGGAGACCCGTCAGCTCCCAAAGCCCCACAGCAAGTGCTGTCTCCGAGCCTGAGCCTCTCACTGCCGCCAGTCTTTCTTTCAGCCGCTCGGATTTCAGCCACCAAGCCCTAGTCCTGTGTGCTGTCGAATTATGCTATGTGCTGGGGCTGGAAAAGTTGTGTGCATGTGCGCATGCATGCACTTTTGATGGAACAGTGATTAAGACCCATATTAGGGTGAGAAAGAGGTGTGAGATAATTTAGTTTATTTTTAGAAAGGTAAGAAAAAGTATTTAAGATCCTAGGATTTGAGAGAGAATTTGAAGTTTTCATTTTATCAGGACTGAATTCAACTTTCTCTAAAGAAGATCTTCACAGACCCATCAACTTATTTTCTTTTAAATAGGTTTTATTGTTTTATCCCAGTTAAGAATATCATGGTTACTAGACTCTGAGCACTCCAATTGAAGTTTTCACATCTTACTTCAGAGAGTATTAAGTATAAATACCTGTAACCTATGTATTTGTTATAGGTTGTTATTAACTGCATACAATTTGCTTTATTAACTGTGTAGGATTAGTTGTATTTGCATTTGTGTATATTCTGTCATTCCATTATAACACAGCATAACATAATAACTGCATTATCATGTATTTTTCTGTTATTCCACTATAAACTTGTCAACTAATGCTCTTACCAATTATATTCTTCAGACTGCTAGCAAATAAAAGAATTGTTATAAAATCTTAACATCTGAGTACCTTTTGCTTGTCTCCAAGAGCAGTCTGTGGTAAATTGGTTTCAGTTCTAATTTATCTGTGGTCAGATTCAGACCAGAACCCTTATCCTCCAAATAGGCTTACTAAAATCCCTATTGTCTATTCTAAAATGCCAAAGTAATTATAAAATTTGGCTACAATATCCAGTTACCCTAGGCTTCAAGGGGTGCTATCAACTTGAAAGACACACTTCCACCAAAAAATGTTGAACTGCCATATATTCTCAGGTATAAGCCGATCTGTGCATAAGCTGACTCCCCAATTCTAAGCCCAAATGCAGCAAAATGGGTGACCCATGTATAAGCCAAAGTCCCCTTTTAGCCTTGAACCCTAACCCCCCCACCCAGTGCTGCTGGCTTCCCCTGGAGTTCCTGATGCCTTCCCTAACCCCCAAATCCCTGCTGCTGCTTTTCCTGTCCCCTTGTTCTCTCCATTCCTCACTCCTGCCCCCCTGCTCTGTCCATTCCTCACTCCTGCCCCTGGCTCTCTCTGCTCCTCCAGCTGCCTCCCCTGCTCTCTCCATTCCTCACTCCTGCCCCCCTGCTCCTCCTGCTGCCCCCTGCTCTGTCCTTTCCTCACTGCTGCCCCCTGCTCCTCCAGCTGCCCCTTGCTCTCTCTACTCCTCCTGCTACCCCCTGCCCTGTTCTTTCCTCCCCCTGCTCTGTCCTTTCCTCACTCCTGCCCCCCTGCCCACTTCTGAGTTCCCTGCTGTTGTTTCCCTGTTCCCCAACACCCTTTCCACCCCATTACCCATCATCCCCCAACCCCTGCTGCCACTTTTCCTGGCCTCCCAGACACTCCCCTCACATCCTCAGGCCCTCCTGCCACTTTCACTCGACTTCTTAACCCCCGCCCTAGATCCCACACACTGCCACTGCTTTCCCTGGACTCCCTGATCCCCTTCTGAACTCCCTGTCCCGGCTGCCACTTCCCTGACCTCCCTGAACCCCACCTCAATGTGTAGACCAACCCTCCCCCAGGACCCCTTTACATGGCTGCTCCAGACACTGGGGTCCCCTCCTTACTCTAGCCCCAGCCCAGGCCAACTGCCCAAGATGGCCACCCCAGCAACACTGGGGCACCAGCCTGCAGCATGGTCAGTGAAACTGCTGGGCTGGGGCTGTCTACCATACTCGCCTGTGTATAAGCCAAGTACCTGTTTTGAAGCCAAATTTCAGGCACAAAAATTTGAGCTTATACATACATATATATGGTAAGTAACACCTAAGAGGTTGGGGGAGAAATCTCTCTCTTCCCCCCCCCCCAGTTTCTATCATTATTTTTTCAGTTTCCATGTTTTTTTTCCAGTTTGATTACTTTATTAATCTGATAGCACTTTAAGGTATAGTCATTTCAGTGTTTTGTTGATGATGTTTACCCTTTCCCAATCCCTTTAAAGGGATCTTTACCAGTAACAGCAGCAGAAGAGCTGAAACTGAAATAAATTATGAGCAAACATCAAGTGTGTGCCCAAACATAATAGCTAGTGGGGAGGATGGGTGAGTGAACATGTTTAGTGTTCTGCTCTCAGGCCTACCCAAAAGAGTTCTGTAAACATAAAGAGAGAGGCAGAAAACCCTGACAATCTTTTTACATTTGAGGATTTACTATTTAAAGGTTGCTCTCTCACAAAATTTCATTTTTATTTCATCAGTTAAAAAAATCATGTTGACAGTGTCACCTTCAGTGGCGTAAAGTGCCATTTTCTATTACCCCTGGATGAATTTCACAATAGCATTAATAAATACTCCGTAGAGTTTTTCTATACTTTTCTGTTTGAATTGCTGTGCTTTGGAAGAAAGGCATAAATAATGTTTTTTGAGGCAGTACATGACAAACCCCAAAATTTAACATTCCAATATCAACAGAGCGGAGTATGCTTTTCTTGCACTTTTTCATAATTATTTGCATTTCTTGGACAGTATACCTGAATTCCATCACCAGTCCTGCTACAGCAGTGGTTTTCACTTTTTGAATTAAAAAACAAATTAATCTAAATCTATTTCCATTAAAATCATTTTTTAAATTAAGAATTGATGCCCTCTCTCCTCATTTTGTAAAAGAGGTGTATTTTAGTGTATTTATTGTTTATATATAAACTTTGTAAATTAACTTAATCCTCATGACAGTGGGAGACTGGCAGCACTGGGAGGTGTTAAGCAAATTTTCTCACTCTACTCCACTACCTCATTCATATTAATGCCTTCTGTGATAAAGTCAGGCCAGATGGCTACAAAAGGGTATTTGAGGGCAAATATGTCAGCCCTACTCTTCTGAAGGCCCTTTTATCTGCAGGCAAGGGTGAGGTTACTGCAGGTCAATTAGAGGCACTTGTGTCCAATTAAAAGCTACTCCAAGCTTACTAAAACCTCATCTCTGCTGGGGGTGGACACAAAAGCTACCAGGAGGCTTGCAGTAGTAGGAAGAGAGTCTCTCTCCTAATACAAGAGATATTGCTTCTTACAAGGGAAGCAGCAAAACGAAAAATCCAGGCACTAGCTTGGGGAGGGGCTGATACCACCCTCACTCCAGGGTAGGACCAACACAACTACAGCTTCACCAATGGAGCCTGGGAAAGGCACTCTCCCTGGGGTCTGTGATTTAGAGACTTACAGACTCACTCCAACCTCTCTGGGATGGAGAGACATTCCCTAGGCTCAAACCAAGGCTACCCTAAACACTCCAACAGAGAGGAGCTGAGGGGAAAAAACAAGAACTTGTCCAGGGCAGGGCAGATTTAGCCCAGGCCTATCCCTTCAGCAAAGATAGCCTTTAGTTGGCAAGACTGGGTAGGGTGCTTTGCCACACTACCTGCAACAGTTTTGCTCACAGGTCATTCATAGGCCACTCCAGAATCCATCAGGCAGAGCGGTTTAGCGATATGCAAAAACACTGACTAACTTCAGACCACCAAACTATCATTTCTGGCTTCTAGAGTTGGACTGGTTTATGGAGTAGCTGTATAGCCTATTTCTTAATTTAAAACGTCTCAAATCTATGACAAAGAAAATAACATTAACCAATCATTTTATAGGCATTAACAAACAGTGCTTTTCACTTTAATTGAATATCTTTTCCACAGCATAGTCACACAAATCAGGCACTATAGTGGACGTGTAGTCTCTTCCTCAGGAAGTTACTTAGTTCCTCTGCATCTCAGCTCCCCGTCTTTAAAATGAATATGACAGCATTTTCCTATCTCACAGGGGAGTTCTGAGGATAAATACATTAAAGATTGTTTGCTGCTTAGATATGGCAAAAGAGGCTGTATCAGTGTAATAGATTAGATCCAGCACAACAACTCTGTTACAACATCTAAACTAGTATATTTTTTAAAATTAATTGTTGTAAAAGTTATTGAAATTTATTTTATTTCAGTATAGAAAAAACTACAGTGATATATTGAACAGTGAACTCACATGTGCAACACAAAAAATAAATATGAATTTCATAAAACATAACTTGTAAGTTCTATGTACAGTAGGCATCTTTGCAGGAAAATGGCTACTCAGTTGTATGGCAGTTATAAAAATCCAGATAGCCAAATATAGCTTACAATGAGCACTCCCTTTCACTTCACCCTCCATAAACTACACTGTGCATAGAAGAACCACTGCAGCTCACCCAAACAAAAACAAAAAGACATCAAACTCAAATCCCGCTTTCACACTTATTCCACATATAGCCTACATGCAAAACTAGATAGATTTGGGGAAGCCACAATATACAAGTTTCATTTAAAGCCACATATTCCATCTTACCTCACAGTATATAGAGAAGAATCAAGTATATGACATTTCTTGGAAGATTATGTAAATAGGTAAATATCAAGTGTAACCAAATCAATAATTCTGATTACATGCCAACAGCCTCTATGACTCCTTCATGGTGCTATAATTCTCCCTTTATGTAGATCTTTTCCTATTCAGTGCTCCTTGAGGGAAAGCATGTCAGACAGTGCCTCTATGTCACTGTCCCCCCATTTCCCAGACCACATACTGAGAGTTCTTTGTGGGGTCAGAGATCTGAAATCTGGTAGGAGGCAGAGAGAGGTGAGCTGGGCTCATGATTTACATAGCTTTTCATTCATAACAAAACCAGTGAAAAAGCCAAGAGAAAGTTAATACAGCCTAAGATTATAATATCTGTTCCATTTCCCTCTATATCCCTTTCAAAGCGCCTTTGATAGGAATTTCAAGGGTGGGATGGGGTGGAGGTTTCTGGCAATACAATTCAAGGAGCCAGGTAAGCTAAAAAAGTAGCAATGATAGGGGACCTATTCAATTGTATGATAAAAAGTTTTGCTATCAATTACAAGCAACATGCATAGGTAGTAGCATTCTAAGATACTGGCAGGTGCATCTGTTTATTGAAAGAAGCGAAATACATGTGGCACATCATTCGACACACAAAATCTTAGAGAAAAGTGTGTCACTAAAAAGGAGAGGGAAATATAATTCTGAATGACTTGTTAGTTTAGAAAAAGGGGGCTGCTAAGTGGTCTATAGAAGTCAATGTGGGAAACTGTAAGATTCTGAAGCTATGAGCCAAAATCAAGGGAGAGGACCCTTCAATTTTTTTATGATGTTTATAAAACAATACAAAGAAAGGAAGCTTCCCAGAAATTGCTGATCCTCTAAATTCCAGAACTCTTCATAGGAAATGTTGACTTCAATGGGAGTTAAGAGCATTTGGTACAGTGATGCTCAGACTTCAGTTGTTTAGGAGCCAAATCAGTGATCAGCACTACCCGAAAGAGACACAGTAATGTGAATTCATTGCTTCATTTTCTATATCTGTATTATCCTCTCAACAAAATGACTGACCAAGTATTATTATTTTATCAACTACAGTTAATTACATAGAAAAAGCATCCTGACTGATTCATAACTTAAATTGGTTAATAATTAAATGACACAGTACTTTACTATCATGGTGCAAAGTCTCAAGAGAACATAAAAGAGCCAGTTGTAGCTTGTGAGCCTCAGTCTGAGTACTACTGATTTAGTATTCTCTGAGGGGCCTTCAGCTCTTCACAGGATCAAGTCCTTAAACATTGTCCAAAATGATTTGTATCAGAGGCAGAGTACAAAGGAAAATCAAACTAGAAATTGGAAGAAACCGCTGCAGTCTTGTACAAGAATCAGTAATACAAGATATTCTAAGAAATTACTGAAAAGAAACAAAATCTTTCATATTTACTATACCACTGATCACTGGTTCTATCCCTTCTAGATCAGCAAAGTAAAACAGTCACCTTTTTATCGCTGTTTGGTAGTCCATGTGAAATAAATCAATAATCCAGTTCTTTGTGCACAGCTGACTACAGCACAAGAACGACCATTCACAACTGGCACATTTTGTTGGCAGTCTGAGCAGACTCTAAGGATTTAATTGGCATGGAGACTGAAATATGCTCCCAAGCCAAAAGGTGATCCCTTGAGAACATGGTTGAGGTATGTGGGGCAGAGGAGAGCCACTACCACTGTTCTCTCTAAGCTGTGAGCATGCACACAGGTCATGAAACCTGCGCACACGATTAAATAAAGTGCGCACAAAAAAATTCAATAGTGCTAATATTGGTGCTCACAAAGAAATTGTTTGCACACACAGTCTACGAATAATTAGAGGGAACACTGGTTACTACCTGTGCTGTCCACAGGCTGTTAACAGAAAAATTCTATTTCCAGTACTGTTAGACTAGCACCTTTCAGTATGCTTTACTATGAACAGTGTGCAGAGATCTGGTTACACTGTTATAAAGATGATATTTTACTAACAGAATGTATAGTTAAGGACAATCAGATTGCTGTATTGAGCACTAGATGGGCGTCTACAGCTGTGTTAAACATTCAAATAAATCAATTAAATTATTTAAAGTAATTAAGACAAGTAAAATGGAACTAATTAGCAGACTGTAAAAATTTATTATTGAAAATCAAGAGGAAAAGGTAATTATGATCCATAAACTATTAAATTTTAGTAAATATTGTCTCACCTTAGCATTTTCAATGCAGGGACAGATAGCCCATGCTGCACTTGCTTGAACATCTGGATGAGGATTTTTCAACAATGACCACAACAAACGAACTCCATCTAAACGGTCAATTATCCTATTATAGAAACAGACATTAAAAATAATGGAATAAACAATGCAAAATTGAAATCATGTAATTTTGTTTAAAAGCCAGGTCAAGAAACAGTGGTATGATATTTTTAATGATTTTTTTTATTTAAGTCTTGTGGCTTATTGTCAACTAAATATTATCAACATTTTCTATAAATGTTACTGATATTAGATGGTTGCATACAAAATTTTTAGACTGAAGTGTGTTTACTAACTAACACTTATGAGTGCAGTTTATCTTTTTCTCAGTACTTCAAATGCTTTACTCAAGGAATCAAGTGAACTGCTTTATATCTAGGACTCATGTAAAACTAAAAACAAGCCATGTAACATTTTAATGAGCTGCATGCAAAGTGAAACCTTAATTCAAACATACTAGTTTCTTTCATATACTAATAAATATTTTCCAAAACAAATATTTATGCCAAAAAAACTATGTACTTAACTTTTTATTCAGTCAATGTTTAATTTATTTACTTTACAGTATGACATATTTTAAAGTTCTATGTTTCTAATCTAGCATTAGGAATTAAAATGGTCACACCACAGTGCATCCTTTGTTGGGTCTGAATAATGTGTAACTTGTTTCCCATGTGTTCCCTACTAACAGGACTAACATTGAATCCTATTATAATTACTTAAACACACAGTAATCAAAGTATCTTCTTGACTAGCTGAAAAATGAATTATCATTACAGTCATCTATACACCATCTGTCTTATGTTTACATATCAATCAGTCTAGGGGATCATAACTTCACATTAGGGTCCACTGAATACTTCAAATGGAGTGGAAGGCCAAACAAAACTTAATATCCCTTACAAACATGTCTTTGTTCAGAAAGATATGTTAAATTCAGAGCAGATGAGATGAAGATACAGAAAATCAGATATACTTTAATTTCTAACCTCAAAAGTAAAAGTTTAATTGTACATTGATAGTTCACATCTTATATTGTGAGTATAATATTTCAGAAATAAAACACAGATTTACTCAGAGAAAACACAAAAACATCTAATTTGTTTTCGCTATGTAAAAGTTTGCCAAGTTTTTTTAAAACTAAGTATAAAATCAGCTCTGTACGTAATCATCCAATTATTTGATGCAGAAGAAATTATTTAGGACATTAACTCTGACTAAAGTAACTCAGGACATTAATTACGACAAATTGATGCAACCTGGTTATGTAATTTTGCTTTCAAAATCTAGATTTTTTTCCCCAGAAGTGAGGACAATCTGTTTTTTAAAAACCCTTTTAATATAAGACCTGCTAAATGTAAGCAGTTTCACCTACACACAAAGTGCCAAATATGCCAACTGTCAAAAGATAAGCCAACTGAGAAAGTAAGAAATCAGAGTTCACATTGGTGGTAGCACTACCAACCGTAACAGCACATTGACACAGCACACAACTGTATATGAATATATAAACTATGGGTCCATAACAAAGACTGACAACCTACTTTCGAAACCATCTTTCGATAACTTCAGTACCACTTTTCTGTCATTTCAGAAAACAGAAGCAGGCAACTCTTTGCTATTGGACTTAATGGATATAGGACACAGTACACATATATATGTAAGAACAAAAGAGGGCCCAAAGTGATTTGAAGACGTAAGTGATCTTCCAAAACAAAAATGAAAATGTACCAGCCCAGGCATAAATTCTGATCTTTCATCGTAACCATAATGAAGACAATAAAAAAAAGTCATCTTAAAAATAGTTAATTTGCTTGAAAAGAATGAATCTGTATGCACATTTCATAGACAATTACTAGCAGTAATCACAATGTGCTAGTAACCTAGCTATTATTACATGGTATGGGGGTGGGGGGTTGAAGGCATACATGATGAGGTTTCCTATATGCATAATGGAAGAGGTGAATTTTAGAGGAGGAGGAGAAGGTGGTGGCTTTACAGATTATGACTTTCCCCTTGCACAGTATGGGAGAAAGGGCAGTATGGGAGAAAGTACAAAAGGACTGATATGTCAAAATATTTAGGCACTTGAAGATGAAGATAGATGCCTAGTGGGATCTTCTAAAGCAAACAGGTGTCTAACAGTAGAATGCTTGTGGGAAGAGCAAACAAGCATATAGTCATGATTAGCGGCTTGCCTTAGTGAACAGCCAACAATGACCAAAGAAGTCATCTGACCCAAAAATAGCTCTAGTTTGTTTTCTCACTTAGTATTATGACAGTAATTTAGAATCATAGAAACTGGAAGGGACCATGAGAGGTCATCAGGCCCAGTCCCCTGCACTCATGGCAGGACCACGTACCCTCTTAAACCGTCCCTGACAGGTGCTTGTCTAACTTTCTCTTAAACACTTCCAGTGATGGAGATTCCACATCTGCCTAGACAACTGCCTAGACAACTGATTCCAGTGGTTAATCTGCCTAGACAACTGATTCCAGTGGTTAATCGTTCTGACAGTTAAGAATTTTTTCCTAATGTCCAACTTAAATTTCCCTTTTCATAGTTTAAGCCCATTGCTTCTTGTCCTATCATCAGCAGTTAAGGAGAACAGTTTTTCTCCCACCTTCTTGTGACAGCCTCTTAGATACATGAAAACTGTTACAACGTCCTCTTTTCTAGACTTAACAAACCCAGCTCTTTCAATCTTCCCTCATAGGTCAAGTGATCCAGACCTCTAATCATTTGTGTTGCCCTTCTCTGGACTTTTTCCAATTTGTTCACATCTTTCCTGAAACGATGCAACCGGAACTGGACACAATACTCCAACTGAGGTCTAATCAGGGTGGAGCAGAGTAGAAGAATTACTTGGTGAACCCCAAAAGATGTGGTGTCATTCAGTTAGCAGAACATTTGGTTACTGTAATCTTTATTTCTCTCACTCATCTCTTGAGGTTCCTCTTCATCTCTGCTGGAGGGAGTCACAAAGATCTCCCTCATTTTGTCCTGTTTTACATCTTCATCACATAGGCTTCAGTAAGAGCCAAAATCCAATCAACAATCAACAAGATTCTTTTTGAAGTATGTCAGTATCTTTGTCCTTAGACAACCACAGGCATCACTGTTTAGCAATGGGAGGTACTTCTTCCCCTGTGTGGCTAAATATATTGCCTCAGTAAATATGGTAGCACCCCACTGCTACCAGCCTGAGAATGAAGAAAGGGAGGTTATGCATCAAAGTCAAGCTTCCTGTACTCCACTACAGAGCACAACCCCGAGGCTGGTTCAGCTTTCTCTTCTATCTTCTCTTAATTCTCCTTTTCCTTGCAAGTTGACTGTCATTTTGTTTTCAGCTTTACGAGCTTCTAGTCTAATCTAGTTTCTCATACCATGCTCATCACTACAGTGTGTCTTGACTCAAGTGAGGCTGTGTCTCTTATTATTAATTATTATTATAATTAATGTATATGACAGTAGCACCTAATAGCCACTACAGAAGTTAGAACGCCATTGTACTAGGTTCAGGGGCGGCAATAATTTTAAGAGGTGGGCCGGGTGACGAGGGATGAAGGAGAGCTGGCTGTGGGGCTGCATGGATGGCGGAGAGCCAGCCATGGGGGGCAGTGGAGAGCTAGACCTGCAGTCAGCCAGCACAGTGGCAGAAAGCTAGACAAAGGGGCAGTGGAGATCTGACCCCAGAGCTAATGAGGCAGCAGAGAGCCGCTATGGGGGTGTTAGAACACTGTCCCCAGAGCTGGCTGAGGAGCAGCAGAAATTCTGACTGATGGGCCAGACAGCATGTCAGATGGGCCAGATCTGACCTGCTGGCCATATTTTGCTGACCCCTGTACTATGCAAACAGTTACTAAGAGGCTGTTCCTGTCTCACAGAGTTTGTGAACAAAACAGAAGAGTCAGACAAAAGGTACAAGGAAGGAATTACTATCACCTTTTTAGAGACTACTGAGGCAAACAAAGATTACGTGATTTGCCCAGCTTCACATAAGGACTGTGTGGCAAACTCAAGAATCTGACAGGGTTTCCTGAGTCCCAATTTAGTGGAACTGAAACTATTTTAAAACTATCCTTCCTTCTTGAAGCATCTGTCACTTTTTAGCACTGGTATATGACTACAAATGAGGTTATTGAGTAATGGCGTATCCAGCCAACTGACTTCACTCGTGGTTTATTTTTAAAAATGTCCAAGAAACCAAATAACCAAACTTGGCCAAATTAGTGTTTAAAGATGAAGCAATTCAATAAGAAAAGATACAGTTACCTTTCTTCCAGGAAGCATCTCTTACCTTACAGCATTTCACTTTAACCAGAAGGTATGCTTCAAAGATACACCCTCAAATCCAAATCTATTTATATGTTGGCTGTTTACAAGCTAATCTCCCCCATATATAATTTGAAGTTTACATTTAACCTACTAGATTGTGCCATCTTTCTTCTTGGTACAGTCCTATACCTTCTCATACCACGTTTTGAATACTATATTCCAGTTGATGATGCCCTAACTGTACTTGGTATTTAGTAGTCATGCATTACTGCTTCTATAACTTTCCAGTTTTCTAAAGCCAAAACTGACTTTAGTTTTGCAAAGCATTATGGGATACTTGACATGAATGAACAGAATTGTAGAGGAGTATAATACATCCAGTTAACATATTTCCCTGTTTCTGACAAGACTGTTTTTTCTCTGTTTTTGTCTCTACCTCTTCTGAGTCTTTCTTGTTTTCCTTTTCTCCTCTTCTGTTTTCTCACTGCTCATATCCTTTAGATACAATTTTTTTACTGTATCTCATATCCTCACCTGCCTTTCCCTCCTCCCTGCATCTTGCATTCTTATCTCCAACATGCCTCCTCACTTTGCATCCCCTGTTCCTGTCACCTCTTCTTCCATGCCTCTCTTCTGCTCTTCTCAGATCACTTTATCCTCCTGTTTTCATGACAAATTTGTATCTTTCAACTTCACAGAGAAGTGCACCACATAAACTGAGTCAAGCATAACTGCAAAGTCTAAGTCAAGTATCGGTAAACTATATACTATTTCAGAATAACACACTCAAAATATCTAATAGAGACAAATATTAAATTCTTTATATTTGCTCATTGTGTATACATTGACTCATTTGGCTGCAGTATGACATTTCATACGAAAATGACTTCTGATCTTCACACAAAACTCCCAGTGAAGTCAATGTTACAAGTGTATAGCTACATTCACAGTCTGACTCAGTGTTACAAAGTCCATTCGAGATGGAACAACCAGAACAAAAAACACTGGTGGCCAAATACTGAGAAGTCGTGAGCACCTGCAATTTGCACTGGAGTCAATGTACCTACTCCTGCTCCTCTAAAAGATATTTTCCCATTCTCTTCAACAATGGGAACAATACTGGACCCAAATCAGGCTTAAAATACATAAAATGAAAGAAGAGATATAGGTGCTACATGGCTTAACAGACTACTCTCCAGAAACATAAATACTTTCAACCCACCCAGCATATTCAGAATCGCTCTCTCTCTCTCCTCCTCCTCAATCACAGTTGATCAATCAAAATAGAAACTTTATATGGTCAAAACCAGGGGTCAACAACCCTTGGCAGGCACACCAGCAGTGTAACACGAACCCATTTGGAGTGGCACATGGTGCCTTCTGTGGTACTGACAAGTTGCTCCTGCTGCCAAAGAAGCTGCCCAGAGTGGCTCCTCTCAGCAGTATGCCTCAGAACGCCATGGAAAGAAGCCACTGGTAGCAGCTCCTTTCAACAGTGATTTTAGGTGGTGGCCTTTTTTTTTCAGTGGGGGGTGGGGCTGGCACTGGCTGAGGGTCAGGGATGAGGGGCCAGCATGGAGTTAGCAAAGGTTGCTGACCCTTTGTCTAAATAGTGTTCTTAAAGAAAGATATTCCTCCTGGGAGAGACTTGCAAACTTATTTAATCATTACTTAGGTATAAACTCTTTTAAATTTTACTGGTTGAGAATTTCTTCTGTGACATTTGCCATTTACTGAAGATATCTGTATTAAACTGGAGAATGGTCCTTCTCAGCCCAGGTTTTCCTCTTTCTATGGTTTCACTGCATGATTAAACAGATCAGGAAACTGGGATGTATGAGACAAAGTTTCTTTTCAAACTCAGGCATTTTTAACTACAGCACAAGGATACTGCAAATAAATTGCTAAGAAAATTGATTTTCCTGTGTTGTTGTTAAACAATGCCTTTGAGAATAAGTTGCTGATGTTATGAAGACAAAATTAAACTACAGCAAAACCTGTATTAAGGCATCATGTAAGGGATTTTAAAAAAACAATGTCCTTTAAGAAAAATAGCTGAATATTTAATTAGAAAAGGTGAAGAGACTCATAAAAGACTAAGATCCAAAGGGGTAACCATGTTAGTTTGATTCAGTAAAACAAAGAAACAAGGAGTCCTGTGGCACTTAAAGACTAATGAATTTATTTTTTGCATAAGCTTTCGTGAGAGAAAATCCCACTGACGAAATGGGATTTTCTCCCATGAAAGCTCATGCAAAAAATAAATTCATTAGTCTTTAAGTGCCACAGGACTCCTTGTTTCTTTGTTTTATAAAAGACTAACTTACACAATTATGTAGGGAAAAAATCAGAAAGGCCAAGACATAAACAGAGATCAAAGTAGCTGGAGGCATAAAGGGTAACAAGAAAACATTTTTCAACTACATTAGAAAGAAGAGGAAGACCAAGGACACCACAGGAACATTACTCAACAAAGAGGGGAAAACAATAGCAGATATGTAGAAATGGCAGAGGAATTAAATGATTTCTTTGTTTCTGTCTTCACCAAGAATGTTGGTGGCAACTGGATGCCTGACATAGGGGAGGGCAGTAAAAATGAGATAGGATCAGAAGCTAAAACAGGGAAAGAACAAGTTAAAAATTACCTAGACAAGTTAGATGTCTTCAAGTAACCAGGGCCTGATGATATGCATCCTAGAATACTCAAGGAGCTGACTCAGGAGATATCTGAGCCATTAGCTATTATCTTTGTAAAATCATAGAAGACTAGAGAAATTGCAGAGGACTGGAAAAGAGCAAATATAGTGCCCATCTATAAATAGGGAAATAAGGAAAATCCCAAGGAATTATCGACCAGTCATTTTAATCTCTGTATCAGGAAAAAATAATGGAGCAAATAATTAAGGAATCAATTAGCAAACATCTAGAAGAGAATAAGGTGTTAAGTGATAGTCAGAATGGATTTGTTAAGAGTAAATTGTTTCAAACCAACCATATAACTTTCTATGACAGGATAACAAGACTGTGGATGGAGGGGAAGCATTAGATGTGGTATATTTAGACTTCAGTAAGGCTTTAGATACAGTCTTTCATCACCTTGTCATTAACAAATAAGGAAGTACAATTTCTAGCTGGAGCTACTATAAGATGGGTGGAAAACTGGTTGGATAACCACTCCCAGACAGTGGTTATCAATGGTTCAAAGGCATGCTGAAAGGACATAACAACAAGCAGGGTATTGCAGAAATTGATTCCGGGTCCAGTTCTGTTCAATATTTTCATTAGTGATTTACATCAGCACTTCTCAACCACTGTGTCAGGACACAAAGGTGTGTCGCAAAGAGCCAGGAGGTATGTTACGGAAAATTGGCAGTTCAGCTTGGAGCTAGCTTGAGGCTCCTGCTGCCTGCTGCTCTCTGCTGTCCTCAAAAGTTTGCTCCTGCTGCACAACAAAGACAGCAGCCAGGGCTAGATGAGTAAAGGAACTTGGGGGCTTCAAGCCAGTGATCCTCTGTTCTGATGGAGGAAAAGGGACCACCGGCCACATCGAGGTGATTGTGACAGAAAAAATGTTGAGAACCTCTGAATTAAATGATGGAATAGAGAATACACTTATAAAGTTTGTGGATAATACCAATCCGGGAGTGGTTGCAAGTGGATAGGATCAAATTCAAAATGATTTGGACAAACTGGTGAAATGGTCTGAGATAAGCAGAATGAAATTCAGTGAAGACAAATGCAAAGTACTTCACTTAGGGAAGAACAATTCATTGCACACATACAAAATGGGCAATGACTGCCTAGGAAAGAGTACTGCAGAAAGGGATCTGGGGGTCTAAATATGAACCAACAGTGTAACACTGTTGCCAAAACAGCAAACACCATTCTGGGATGTATTAACATGAGCACTGTAAGTAAGACACAAGAAGTAATTCTTCCACTCTACTCTGTGCTGATTAGGCCTCAAATAGGGTATTGTGTCTAGTTCTGGGTGCCTCATTTCAGGAAAGATGCACAGAAATTGGGGAAAGTCCAGAGAAGAACAACAAGAATTATGAAAGGGAACATTGAAAGAAGTGGGTTTGTTTAGTCTGGGAAAGAGGAAACTTGGGGCGGGGGGGGTGTGTGTGTGTGTGCGCGCGCGCGTGCACATGTGTGTGTGACATGGTAACAGTTTTCAAGTACCAAATAGGTTGTTATCAGGAGGAGGGCGAAAAATTATTCTCCTTAACCACTAATGGCAGGACAGGGAACAATGGGCTTAAATTACAATTATAGAAATTTAGGTTGGACATTAGGAAAAAATTCGTAACTGTCATGGTGATTAACCACCGGAATAAGTTGCCTAGGCAGGTTGTGGAATCTCTATTATTAGAACCTTCTAAGAGTAAGTTAGACAAACACCTGTTAGGGATTGGTTAAGGCGGTACTTGGCCCTGCCATGAGTGCACAGGACTGGATTTGATGACCTCTCATGGTCCTTTCCAGTTTCTATGATTCTATGAATATTTAGTTGATGGCCAAATATTTAAAGAGTTCTATTTTATATAGTCTTAAAATACAAACACTTAATAACCAGATTTTTTTCAGTATATGGAAGGCCATTCAGAGCCAAAACGCTGATCTGTCTGCCAGTTATCCTAGACATAGATGAAATGAAAATGTACGTTTTTTAGTATTTAACTGCAGTCTCATGTTTCAGTACAAAAAGTTAACAGGACAAAGTTATGCAAAATGCACAAACTGTGGCCCAGAATCTTAGGCTCCATCTACACCTAAAAGCTAGGATTGGCTTAGTTCAAACTAAGTAGTTAGAAGTTAGTGCAAACTAACCGCTTTTTTTCAGTTCAAACTAAAAGTTAGTTCGAACTAAAAGAACGCGGTTAGTTCGAAGTAGCCACTAGTTTGAACTAGCATAACTACATCATGCTAGTTTGAACTAAATTTCAAAATAGGTTCAAACTAAGCAGTTTGTTTGGACTAACCAGCTGAACGAACTAACTTTTGCTTAGTTCAAAGTCAAAATTTTTTTAGTTCGAACTAGGCAAAGCCTAGTGTAGACAGGGCTCAAATTAGTCCAGATTAAGCCTCCTTATCCAGGCTAATTTGCTAGTGTAGATATACCCTTAGGGGCGGGCTTGTTTACACTTACACTGGTGCAGGTGTGCCACTATACTGCTAAGTGAAGATGCTGCCTACACCACCAGGAGAGCTTCTTCTGCCAGTGTACTATTCCAGCTCCCCAAGAAGTTGTAATTATGTTGATGGGAGAAGCCTTTCCAGCAACATAGTGTTGTCTAGATTGTGAGCTCACTTGGTATAGTTTTGTTGCCCAGAAGTGTGAATTTTCCTTAAATCTTCAGTGTAGACCAGGGCTTAGCTGTGACTGAGCTGCATTCAGTGAAGTTGAGATATGGAACTGGCTGGAGACTGGTCTGGCTTGCTCAGCAGCACAATTTAGAGCAGCTCATAGGCCTCAAGCAGCTGTTGGCGCAACTGGGAATAACCAGAGGGCAGAAGCATTCCATCTATATGGTTTTCCACTGGTCACAAGCCCTATACCAGCAGCAAGAGTGAGAGTGGCATAGACTTGCTACATTGGCTCTACCCTTGTCTGAAGATTCCTCTGACAAAAGCAGAATTCACAGTCAGCTACACAATTCTCATTTCCAAGAGTACTCAAAACAGCTGACCAACTTTATGCATTATGGGCATTGAATTCAGAGCAGCTGACTCAGTTTCCTAGGATAAGATGCTAGAGTTTCTATGACCAGTTCTGGGCAAGCTTTGGCCATACAGGAGAGGTAGCCAGTTACTTTAGATAATTTATCATCATAAAATGCTTGTGGAGACCTTGGGGTTGTTGCTTAGGATCATTAGTTACTTGATAAAGATTGTCTTTAACCCAGGTTCCACTGCATTTATTTTGAAGATTTACAAGGTCATAATAGTTAAGTTTGTTTGATGGCCAGGATAATAGTTCTCAGAATACAATCGATTTTCTTTTCCTGCATTTTAATAAAAATGTTAATATACAAAAATTGATTTTGAATTCAAGTGATTTAATATTGAATATTTCCTGCAAAAACCTTAACATGGATTGTTCAAACAAACATGCATGCCCTCTAGACATCTGTTTGTTATATTTATCGTTGTCTCTGAAACGCTACTATTTGCCAGCACTTTTGAAAAGTCTGGGTATATCTCCTGCCAACTCAGACCACATATACAAACATAAACAAACAATGTTATACTGACTCTATTTTGTGCTCACTGGTAAAATTATAGGGTTTACTTCTGGGAGAGTGTAATCTCAAGTTTTTTGAAACCACAATTTAATACGTTTTTTAAAACATTCACAATATTTGCTGCAAACTGTTTTGATAAATGGTCTATCAGTGATTCTCAATCCATCTTTTTTACTAAAATAATCTTATAGTTCAGTCCCCAAGGCTCCAAAACCTCAGGATTGAAAACTAGATTTAAAATCTATATATTCAGAACAAACTGACTAATGAAAATGTTCTAAACTTTAAAAATGGAATAAGGAATAAAGTTAAATCTATGTAGAATCAGTAACAGAAAGAGAATGACTGGAAAAGAACTTTCTCACAATAAAAAAATAAGAATCCTGCAGTTGGTGGAGATGCATGTCTACCTAAGGTTGTACAGGAGAACAAGTTTGGAGAATAACTTCAAGCTTTTTGTACCCTAGATTGGGTAAGCTTACTCACTTATGTTTTGGGGAAATGTAAGTTTATCTGTTGCCATACAAGTGCTCATCATACCACAGTGAAGAAGCTTGTATGCTCACCCAGCTTCTAAGGGCTTCATCCTGTGCTAAACTTATATTAACTGAACCTAGAGAAAATGTATTTACAGAACAAAGAGATGGATTAGAGCTGTTTGATCCACCTTTTCCTGTCCCATGTCCCTATCAAAACTTAGAACAATTTAATTTCCATGAGTTGCCTTAGAGTATCTCCAAGATTTGGTACTGCATGGCAGAAAGTGCCTACTCAGACACTCCATATACCCAGAAATGTAAAGAGTCATTCTAAAAGAACCAGAGAGAAAACCAAACAGAAAAGATCTACAGATGACCTATTTTCATTAAAGAAATGGAACTGGATTAATGTATAGTCATTTAATCCTACCTCTTGTCAATGCAGGTTTGTTTTCTGCATTATATTGTCAAGTGCTCTGGGCAATGTAGTGCTCAAATGTTCCATGTTACAGGGATTCCAACATTTCCCTTAGGAAATTATTCCACAATCTAACCAACTTCATTACTGAAACTTTTCCTGATATTCAATCTAAATTTCCATTTTTATAATCCCATCCTCCTAATCACACCCTCTTGAAAATTCTAAATGATTCCCCTCCATCCTCATTATTTGCAATCATCAATTTAGGAACTTAAGTATTTAATTTTTTTAAATGAATTTAAAAAAAGTATTAGGTAAATTCCCCTGTCAAACAATTTGCATGGATCCAGATAGCTGGTAGTACCTGCTTATGCTAATATGATGACTTAAGTAGCATAAACTAAGTAGAGATCTAGTTACAGCAAAAACAGAGATACCATACAACAAGAGATTACTCAGCCATAGTTAGCTGAACAAATGCAACTACTGAAACAACAAAATGTTAGTCTCCATTTCAAAATGTTCAACCAACACTAAGGTAAAATTTCTCATTATAATGTGGCTACTTTGCCTTGCACTGCTGGTGAATTCTGGGTCAAGGACAGCGGGACGCAAGAAGATCACCTCAGTCCAAGGGAATTCTCCCATGACACAGAGCTGGAGTAGCAGCCCCTAACCACCTTACCCCCACTCTGTTGCCAGGAGTAGGGGATAGGGATGGTATAAGACCTACAACTCAGATGTGCTAAGTCAAGAACTAACAGTACAAAACAGGTGATCTACTAGGACCCATCAGAAGCCACTCAATGGAAAAAATTAATAGGTATTGCAGGAGATAAGAAGGGATTAGTGAACTAAACCATAGAGAGAAGGCAAAAGTAGAAAGTATAAAGGCTGCAGCCAGAAGCAATCATCACCTGATAGACATACAATATCTGAGGCACTACATTTCATCTATTTTTTTTTCTGGAGGAAGACACTGGTGGATTGCCATCTTGAAAAGGCTGAAAATGGACAATAAGTATCCGAAGAGGCTGCCTAAAGAACAAAAGGGAGCATTTCATCTGACAGGTACAGACAATCATTCCTGAAGCAATTCAACAGATCCCTCAAAAAGAAGTTATTTGCTGACACCATTCTAATAAAAAGGTGTAGTAGGGTATTAGCTAGCTAGGCTCCCTACACAGCACTCTTCATCAGATTAAAAAACATTAACAAAATGAGACAATGAAGGATTCCAGGCAACCATCATTCAGCAGGGTAATTTGCAGCCCCATTAGCACTCTGAAAAGATTAAATGGGGATGGAGTGAATAGCGGAAGTGTAGACCTTTCTGCTGACATGATGAACACTTATACTGTTTCAAAGCCTTGTGGCTGGGAAAAATTTGCAACAAGAGTATCTTACCAAAAAATTTACTTTCAGTTTTCTTAAAAAAAAAAAAAAAGAGAAGAAATGGGCTGAGGAGGATTTGGGACAAGGCCTGGTGTGTTACTTTTCTGATCTATTTTATATACCATATATACTCACATATAAGCCAAAATATTTATGCCCTGAAATTGCCTTTAAAAAAGACACTCAGCTTATACACAGGTCAGGCAGCAGGGAACAGCCCCAGCCCAGGAGTTTTCAAATTTCCAGCCCAGAGCATGCTCAGGGTGGAAGCCCAAGTGCGTGGCTGGAGTGGTCATTCTGGGGAGTCAGCCCAGGCAGGGGTTAAAGTAAGGAGTAGGAGCCCCAGCCTCTGTCATAGCCCCCAGAGCAGCTAGATAAGGGTCCCTGGGTAGGATGGAGGTTGGCCCAGGGGAACCAGTGTCAAGGTTGGAAGGGTCTTGGGGGCCCTGAGAAAAGCGGCAGCAGGGCCTGGGGCTAGCTGGGGGTGTTGGGGAGATCAGGAAAAAGTGGCAGCAGGGCCCGGAGTTGGGGGGCTGCCAGCAAGTCCAGGGAAGCAGTGGCAGAGCCTGGGGGTTGGGCGGATGCCAGAGAGTCCAGGGAAGCAGCAGCAGGGCCCAGGGGTTGAGGGGGTGCCGGTGAGTCCAGGGAAGTGGTAGCAGGGCCCAGGGGTAGGCAGGAGCTGTCAGGGAGGCTGGGAAAAGTGGTGGCATGGCCTGGGGGTTAGGGAGGGTGTCAGGGACTTTGGGTGAAGCCGGTGGCATGGGGGGGGTAGGACCGCAAGGCCACACGGGGACCTTGACTTATATGTGAGTCACCCATTTTTTCTTGTTTTTGAGGCTCAGAACTGGGGGGTCAGCTTATGCACAGATCAGCTTATCCAAGAGTATGTATGGTAACTGCAACATCAATTTATTTTAGGTACATACCTGTATATATTTCTAAATCCAATACATTATAGAAGGATAATATATGATTGTGATGTGCTGCATCCCACATACACCCTTGTAATGTGATCTGAGTGTCTTTCCTGTTCCCCCTCAC
This sequence comes from Podocnemis expansa, assembly GCA_007922195.1. Classification (NCBI taxonomy): domain Eukaryota; kingdom Metazoa; phylum Chordata; order Testudines; family Podocnemididae; genus Podocnemis; species Podocnemis expansa. Next base: position 47,336,086 of record ML681964.1, read on the forward strand.
AATGTAACTGTGTAAGGTCTAATGCAAAGTATGTCATGTGTAATGTTTTTGAAATGCTCGTGACATGCTCTCTACAATATTGTTATGATAGCCTGATTCCTTTAACATCATACATATATACAGATATGAAACTCTGCCTGGGCATGTTCCCAAATGTATTTTACATGGCTCAAGGGAGGGAAAAAAAACAACAAGGAGTCGTGTGGCACTTAGAGACTAACAGATTTATTTTTCGCATGAGTTTTCATGAGAGAAAATCCCACTTCCTCAGATGCTTCGAAGCATCTGAGGAAGTGGGATTTTCTCCCATGAAAGCTCATGTGAAAAATAAATCTGTTAGTCTCAAAGTGCCATATGACTCCTTGTTGTTTTTTTGCTGGACTAGAATAACATGGCTATCCCTTTGGAAATTGTCAAGGGAGGGAGACAAACAGACCTTTGTTTAAACACACAACAGAAGCATGTATACAAGAACACTGCTTAAGCCCCTTGGCTGAATAGGGAAAGATCACAACATGAAGAACTGTCTGATCATAGTGCAGGGGAAGTGGGTTTGGGGTTTGAAAGGAAAAAGGGACACTTTGAGCTGTATGAGGCGCTTCCCTAGAGTCCATCTTCCAAGCAACGTTAAGGATTGACACAGGGCACGGTCTGGCTGAAGATGACCACAGCCAAACCTGTGTGGTAAACTGAATGTAGATTGTACCAGTGATCTTAGTTTAGAATGAGACTTTTCCTTTTACTTGATTGTGGTTGTCTCCTAGACTGATTAATAATTGATTTCATATTAGTTTCACTTACATTCACTTAAAATATTACTATATTTAATGAACTTATGTTTGTTTTATCTAAAGCAATACAATGTTGAGTACAAGCATGTAAGGCCTCAATGAGAGCAAAGCTGGTGCACATCAATGTCTTTGTTAAATTGACAGACAAGTATTAATGAGCTTGCAAGGTCCAGTGTGGGTACATCAAACTTTGCAAGACTAGTTCCCAGTGTTGCACCTGGGACTGAGGGTGTCTGCTAGGGGACTATCCCATAAGTGGCTAGTGAGAGCCCTTTTCTACTGATTTAGGGACGGATTACACACTGGTTGGCTGCTGCATGAGTGACTAGGTAGGAGTTCACATGGAAAGGCGGGGTGAATTGGGGTCCTGGTGGAGAATTGGGGTGGCAAAGTGGCACACCAGAACAAATTGAAGGAGGGGAATGTCCTGTATTTTATAATATAATTTATGATATAATTATCCTGTATTTATATTGTGAGATGAGGAGGGGGATTAAAAATCAGTAAGGGAGGTTTACATCAGACATTAGGAAACAATTCTAACTGTCAGGACGATTAATAACTGGAGTAAGTTACCTAGGCAGATTGTGGAATCTCCATCATTGGAAGTGTTTAAGAGCAGGTTAGACTAGCACCTGCCAGGAATAGTTTAAAGAGGGTATTTGGTCCTGCCATGAGTGCGGGGGACTGGATTTGATGACTTCTCATGGTCTCTTCCAGTTTTTATGATCCTATAACTCCAAATACTTAGCACATTAGCTATTTATTATATTAATAGATCATGGAACACTCACATTTTTACATTAGAAAACTATATAGCATGTGGTCCAATGTTCTTGACTTTCATAACAAAACTATAAAAACCTGAGTGGTATGCGTAAAAAATAGAAGCTCAAGATTATATCTAGACCAGAATTGAGAGCTACCTCTGATCACACCTAGAGCAGGACAGAGAACTGACCACCTTTAATCCTTGTACAACACTGAAAATACCCAGGATGAAATTCTGGCTCCTGCTGGATGTCACCCTGTGATGATAAGCTTGATACAAATTTAAAATAACATATACATTTTTTTAAAAATTGTTGATTGGCCAAGTCTCTTATATATAGTTCTTATAATCTTTCTATGCAGGTTAATCCCTTCAGCTCTGTTTTTTATATTCTTCTCTAGCTCTTTCCAGTGAATATCACATTGATTTGGAAGTGTCCAGATCTGAACACAGTATTGCAGGTGTGGTCTCTTGCTATTTGTAATAATGCCAGACACTTCAATTCTAGTAGTAGTGTGAGTGATTAATAGCTTAAGGGAAATTGTTAATCAATTCTGGCAAATTCGGGGCTATTAGTATTCCCCAGAAACTTGTCATGAGTTTCAACATAATACCCAATTTTATATTCAATATTTCAGTATCATTAAGTTGATAGTTTATTATCCTTCCTTGATTATTATAGCAGCACCAAACTACTGAGGTTGAACAATGATGTCTCTATAAATGAACTTGCCATAACTTTAGTTAATATATTCCTTTGAAGCTAAAACTTTCCATGCTTGTTTCCAAGCTGGCTGTTAGTCAGAGAAAGATGATTTTTGACAAGTTTCACAATTTTTTTCTAGCCAATTTTGAGTAACAGAACATAAAAAAAAAATGTTCCACTTCTGCAAATCCAGACTTGATAGGTGTGCAAGGCAGAGGAAGGTTCTGCAAAATACCTTTCTCATTCTTGACCCCATGACAGCTCTGCTGCAGGTGTTCTGCTGGGTTCAGACTCTATTGCTCATGCCTGAACAGGCTAGGGCAGGGGGTTATGGGGCCAAAGGACTTCCCTCTGCAGTATTATTCTCCCCCTCCAAATCAAGGTGCCAACACAGATCAAATTAATGCTGACTGAATCATATTTAACTGGCCTACATCCTCACTTCTGGAAAGGGGAATTCCCAGCGGCAACAACTGGCAGAGGACTCTCTGGTAGCAGAGCTCCAATAGCAACAGTTAGCTTTCAAATGAATTTTCTTTGTTTCCTTGGCCCACAAGAGATCCACAGATTTTTGGTCCCCAGTTCCAGGCTGGTTCTCTGCAAGCATGGAAGCCTGCCTGCCACTTCACTCACCAAAAGAAGAATTTCTCAGCTTTTATGTGGGAAAAACCTCAAAAAGATATATTATCAGATGCTAATTTTTTAAATTCAGGGTTTGTTTTTTAACATTATTCATAAACAACTTTATTGGAAACTATATTAGGTACAACAAACAGGGAGTCTGGTGGCAAACAAATGTATTTATTGTATGCGCTTTCATGGGAAATAATGCAATAAATAAAGTTGTTAGTCTTTTAAGTTCCACCAGACTTCTTGTTTTGCTGAACTAGACTTAACATGGCTACGCTTTTGGGACTTTACATTAGGTATGTCATAGTCTCTAACAAACATTATTCATTTTGTCAAAATAAAACAAAGAACACACTGAAAATGCACAAAACATGATGCAACCACATGAAACTAAGATTCTCACTGTGGCTCACTTCACTCATTGTGCTTTCCTGTCCAGGCTTCTCCATCCATTCTCACAATCTTTCCACTATTGTTGCAAAGTTGTCTGAACAGCTACACTTCAGCAACTGCCCAGATCTTTGCAGACCACATCTGAAAACACATTTTTCTTCCTTCCTATCTCTATATCTTTGGCATAGAGGAGGATAGTTTGTTTGGAAGGAGAGGCAGTGTAAAAAGGGAGTAGGTGATGCACGGCACATCAAGAATATATGCAGCTGTTCTCAGCAGGCTCAGAATAACCACTGTACACTCAATGCCTTTGCAATAAGGCCCCCATCTCTCTGGGGCCACCACCATCAGAAAATCAGTCCACATACACACAAAATCAACCCAAGGTCAGCAGGGCAAGGGACTCCCTTGCGCAAGCCAATGCTTGCATGCTGTGGTAAGAACCAAAAGACCAGAGTGAAGAGCCAGTTCAACCCCATGAGACAGGAGCCTCTGTGGGTGAGGAGCAGAATCACTCTTCGGCCCCCACCTCAGCCTCCCATCTCACCGAGGGCAGGTCCAACCATCCCCCAAACCCCGCATGCCTCAAGATACAATCCCCACAGGGCCTTCTACCCCACCCCTCCCCAGCATCGTTTACTTCTTGAGGACAGGACACAACCCTCCAGAGCCTCCTATCCCTGAGGTCAGGACACAGACACCTTCAGTGATACTGGGCCCCAACTGCCACAGGACACAGGACCCCAAATTCTTTAATCCAGCCCTTGTTCTGAGGTACATAAGGAGATGAGCGGCAGACCAGTTGAAAGTCTCTGGGTAAAAATAAAAGGGGGCAGTATCATGATAGGAGTCTACTATAGACCTCCAACTCAGGAGAAGGCAGAATAATGACAGAAACATTCAAAACACAAGACTTGGTAGTAATGGAAGACTTTAACTACCCTGACATTTGTTGGAAAAGTAATAAAGCACAACCAAAAACTCTTAAATTCTTGGTTATGTTGGGGACATCTTGTTTCAGAAGCTGAAGGAAGTAATCAGAGTGGCAGCCATTTAAGACTTGATTCTGACTAACAGGGAGGAAGTGGTTGTGAATCTGAAGGTGGAAGGCAACTTGGGTTCAGGTGATCTTAATATTACAGACTTCTTTTCCTCATTGTGGTGTTCTCCCTTCTTACTTTCTTTAAAATCATGAACTCAGAGGATTCTTAGGTAGGTAAAGTCCCATGGGAAGAAAATACTTAGGGAAAAGGCTCATTGGTAAACAGTCCCACTGTAGAGTAAATTCAAGAAGAATTAATGAGAGGCCAATATGGCTGGATAAGGAGCTCTTTATTGATCTGATAATTAAAAAGTAATTCTAGAAAAAGTGGAAATATGGACAAATTGCTAAGGAATACAAAAGGAGCTGTCAACGCTTCCATCTTTGTTTTCTTTGGATAGCTTATCTTTGGGCCTTTAATACTGTTTCTTTGAGAGAAAACTGCCAACTCTCCTGAATTTTCTCCTAACATATTTCCTTCCCATGGGACCTTGCCTACCAATTCTTTGAGTTTATTAAAATCTGCTTTTTCGAAGTCCACCGTCCTCCTGATTTTAGTAAGGCTTCTGATACAATCCCATAAGACAAGCTCATAAGTAAGGTAGGGAAAAGAGGTATAGAAGAGATTACTATAAGGCAGGTGCAAAACTGGTTGAAAAAACACATTCAAGAGTAGTTACAATGATTTGCTATCAAATTGGAAAGTCATATCTTTTGGAGTCCTTCAGGGATCTGTCCTGGTCCTGCTACTATTCAATATTTTAATTAATTGCTTGGACAATGGTGTGCAGACTATGCTTATAAAATCTGCATATGATACCAAGTTGCAACAGGTTGAAAGCACCTTGTAAAGCAGGATCAAAATTCAAACTGATCTTGACAAACTGAACAATTGGTCTGAAATCAACACGATAACTTTCAGTAAAGACAAATGCAAAGTATTAGGCTGTGTCCACACAAGGTTTTTATTTCAAAACAATGACAGTTGTTCTGAAATAAAACTGGCCATGTCCAAATGATGTTTCTTTATTTTGAAATGACGGGACCCCGTCATTTTGAATAAGGTCCATTGTTTCAGAACTATAAAACCTCCCCTGAAAGAGAAATAGCCCTTGTTTCGAAAAGGTTGTTTCAAAACAACGTGGTTGGGATGCATTATGTCGAAATAACCCTGTTTCGAATACGGGCTTTGACCTTCTTCCCAGGGTGCATGGCACCCTGGGAGGAAAGCCCACCCCCCTCAGCACCCTGGCCAGGGTACTGAGGGAAGGTGCAGAGGGGCGCACGGGGGTAGCGGGTGCCAGCCAGCTTGTCCTGCTGGCCCCACTAGCCAGCAGCAGGGGGGAGCGGCGGGTGCAAGCCAGCTTCGCCCACTGCCTCCGCTTGCAGGCAGCCAGGGCAAGTGGTGGGTCCCCGAGATGGCTGGACCCACTGCCCCAGTTTGGCGGCTGCTGGCCAGGTGGCAGGTCCTAAGCTGGCTGGACCCGCTGCCTGGGCTTGGGGGCTGGCAGCCTGGCGGCGGAGGCAGAGCACTGCAGTTGCCCCAGTCCCCCAGCCCCTGGCCACTTGCAAGCAGCCAGGGGAGATGCTGCTCCCCCAGCCCCAGGCAGGCTCTGCAGCCTGGTCAATTTCACTGTGCCCCAACAGCAGCGGGGGAATCAGGGCAGGGGGATCCCTGCCCTGGGGGCTGTTTTCCCCTGCCTGGCTCTCCAGGTGAGAGCCAGGTAGGGGATTGGGTGGCAACACAGCCCTGTCATGGGGCCATGTTGCCACACCTCCCATGATGTCCCTTCTCCTGAAACAAAATAGCATGTCCAGGCACAGGACATGCTACTTCGCTTTGAGGGTTTTCCTTATTTCGAAACAAGCTATTTACTCCTTTCGAAATAAGTTATTTCAAAATACAAGTTTGCATGTGAACATAACCTTAAATTATAAAGGAAAAATCAAATGCATAAATACAAAATGAGGCATAACTGGCTAGGCTGCAGTACAGCTGAAAAATAGCTGGAGGTTTTAGTGGAACACAAATTCACTCTGAGTCTACAATGTTATGCCATTGCAAAAAAGGCAACTATCTTTCTGATATATTAACAGAAGTATCATATATAAAACGATTGTTTTGTTCCACTTAGCACTTGTGAAGTCTCAGATGGACTACTGTGCACGGTGTTGCAGGTCACACTTTAAGAAAGATGTGGGCAAACTGGAGATGGAAAGCAACAGAAAAGGCAAAATCTTTAGAAAGCCTGACCTATGAAGAAAAGCTAAAACCAATAACTGAGCATGTGTAATCTATAGAAAAGTAGACTGAGCAGGAACCTGATGATAATAGTTTTCACATATGTTAAGGTCTGTTATAATAAGGATGGCAATCCATTGTTCTTTATATACAATGAAGGTAGGACAAGAAGTAATGACATAATCAGCAGCAAGGGAGATTTAAATTAGATATTAGGGAAAACTTTCTAACTATAAGATAGTTAAGTACTGGAATAGGTTACCAAGGGAGTTTGTGGAATTCCTGTCATTTAAGTTTTTTAAGAACAGGTTAGACAAACGACTTTTAGGAATGGTCTAAGGATATTTGGTCCTCCCTCAGCATGGGATAGACTAGCTCAGTGTTCCCAAACTTTTAAGTAAGGTGACCAGGCAACTGCATTTTGTCTTTTCTGTAACCCACCCAGTCCCCAAATTTTGGAAAGACCCCTAAAAATCACAGGCCAGAGTCCTTTTTCTCCACCCATAACAGCACTCTCTACCCAATTCAATCCTAATTTCAGTCTTGAGTGAAGGGCCAGGTAGGCATTGGAGAGTAGCCCTGCTGATATTTGCCTACAGTAGTGGCTCCTGTGTCACTGGACTGGGTCTGTCCCTCCCTACTCTGGGCATTATTACCTGTCAATTTCAAAAGGATAGCCATGTTAGTCTTGTCCAGTAAAAAAAAACAACAAGGAGTTGTGTGGCACTTTAAGACTAACAGATTTATTTTTTGCATGACCTTTCGTGGGAGAAGATCCCACTTCCTCAGATGCTTCGAAGATGGGTGAACTTACAGAAAGGAATGAAACTAAATGCAAGGGGGTGTAAAACATAGGATCAGGTCATAAAGTAACAGCATTATTACCTGGCATATAGAGTTGCAGCACCTTTCAGGTTTAGCCTAGTACCCTTCTGTGTACCACACCACACCACTATTGACTAAAATTTGCTCCAGCTGCCATCCTGTCATGACAGAGGGACAAGCAGGCCAAACCTGAGAGCTGCTGTGATCCAGTGTGCCTGGTTGCAGTGTCTGGAGTAGGGAGCTAGGACAGGTGCTGCTATTGCGGGGCAAGTGCAGGGGGGCTCACTCACTGACACCCTTTCCCCCAGAGCTGCTTTCTGCATCAGGCCTACAACCCATCTAGAAACAGCAACCCACAGTTTGTTAAACACTGGACAAGATGACCTACAGAGGCCCCTTCCAACCCAACATTAATTAACTCTGTAAAGCATTTTGAGTGACAGGATGAAATTCTAGCTCCAATAAAGTCAATGAGCCAATCACAACAGCCAATGCTGGGAATGGGAACCATACATCTGACCTGTCACTCATTGCAAGGAATGTCACTCCTTTTAGTCCCAAAACTGCCATACAAATTATGTAACCCTTTATTTTTTTTTAAACTTATAGACAACATTTATATGATAGGTATGAATTCCAATGTTTCAAGTTTCCTGCATGAATATTTTTTTTGCAGTTTGTTTCTGTGTTGCATACAACATCCTGCATTTGGTGCTTGGCACTGAGTAATGTGGTAGGCACAATTTATTCTCATCTCACTTGCTAGCCAGACTGCACAGAAAACGGTAGACTGGGGCAGTAGAGGGGCAATAGATTCATTTATCCCTGCACTGGCCTGTCTGCGAACCAGAACTGGTACACCAGGGGAAATAATGGGTGATTCAGACTTTGCACCTCCTGTGCATACCAGGAAACGTAGTGTCTCAATCTTGAAGTGCTGAGCACTAAATTCAGCAAACCACTTAAGCATGGGATTAATCAACTGAAGTCAATGGGATTAACTGACATGCTTCAACACAAACATGTACTTAGGTGCTTTCCTGGATCAGGACACAGAGTACTGAGCACCTTGCAAAACTGGGGCCTCAGAAAGACAGGAACACAATTTTCCCAGTGCTGTTGAGGGATGGAGCAACTCTGCACTGGAGTCAGCAGAGTTGCATGTTAATCACACAATCTAGTTCATAATAAGTAGACTGCTGTGCCTGCTTTGTTTTAGTAATAAAAAAATGCATTTTAGTCCTAGACTACAATTATCCTTCAGTTATCTACTGTTGAGAATTTCAATGGAGAAAAACTTTCATATGATTCTAATTTGAGATTTGATTCCTTCCCCCAGTTTTGGCAACCTTTTAAAAATTTCCTCCCAAACAACCTGTACTCTCTCCTTCTCGAACACAAGATGGACTTTGTTTAACCACAATTTTAGCAATAACTTATGTTATTTTTGGTGCTTAGACTGACCACAGTTCAGAATGAAGCTATCCATGTTGGGTATTTGAAGTGATAGCCCTGAGTACTGGAGTATGTCTGAGGTTTTCTGAATACCAGTCTATATTTATTGGTGTTTGAATTTCTCAGTTGATTTATGATATTCGTTCTGTTGGATTAATATATTAGTGTAAAGGCTTATGTTTACAATTCTTCATATGAAATATACTGTAAAGTTTATTTCATTTATGCATACTTTTATACTACATGACTAACACTTTTCATATATGCGATGTTTACAGTTGTGTACTATCTAGGCTTTTGCCACTGGGTGACAGCCAAAGCATGAAAACAAAAGCCCTATTCAGGAAAAGGAACCCTTGCAGTGCTATGTGAATATCAAGTGAATTATGCAAATCAGAGCAGCAGGAAAATAAGACAACTATCTCTTTCTGAGCATGCTCATGTGTAAGGAGGGAATTATGCCCACAATCTTTGGGAAAATGTCCCTGTCTTGAGCATAGCAGACATGCTAAATGTTGACCTGCACATTTTACTGAAACATTTCTCACACAATTTAAAGTCTGATTTCCACAAGCTGTACAAATCTGACATTAAACCAGAAGTCAGAGAGTAGCTGTTCTCTGAATTAAACACAAATCTGTGCGTGTGCGTGTGTGTGTGTGTGTGAGAGAGAGAGAGAGAGAGAGAGAGAGAGAGAGAGAGAGAAGAGAGAGAAGAGAGAGAGAAAACTTGCTTAAAAAGAGAGAAGGGTATTACTTTATGAAGAGAATTAACACTGATATTTTATTTCTAAGTTAAAATGCCAAAATTATTCCTATTATAAGAATTAAAAAAAAAACCTTTATCACAGTGCTAATTGAATACATTTTTTACTATAATTTCAGCCTCAGTGTGGGGGGAGATGAGAAAAAATACATCCTCAGCACTTGAAAACAGGAATTTATAAACCAGTTCTGAAAGTTTAAATCAGATCTGGATAAAATCAATTCCTTTGTTTATCTAAATCTTTCAATAACTGAAAAGATTTTTCTTCCTATATGTTATTCTTCTGCTGAAATGTTTGTCTTTCTACATAGCACAATCTACAGTAACACATAACAAAAACACATTCTGTGGAAAGCCAAAAATATAGCTATGGTTCAAAACAGTCAATGAATAAATCCAAAACTAACTTGACAAAAGGAAAGCCTATAAATGGGTATGTCTACACCTACAAGTTAGTTTGAATTAAGGATGCTTAATTTGAACTAATTTGGTCCCTGTCCATACTAGGTTTTTATTAGTTCAAATTAAGGAATTCCTTAATTTGAACTAATGAAAGCTTAGTTCGAATTAGTAAAACCTGCCGGTTAGTTCGAACTAAGCGCTTAGTTCGATCCTTAGTTCGAACTAAGGATGTTATAGACTAGGATTAACCCTTAGTTCAAACTTAATAAATTTGAATTAAGGGCAGTTAGTTTGAATTAATGAACTAGACTAATTCCACTTAATGTTAAGTTGAATTAGTCCACTTTGTTAATTCGAACAAATAAGTGAGTTTAGTCTGAATTAAACTCAAAATTATTAGTTCAAATTACCAAATTTGAACTAACTTTTCCTTGTGTAGACATAGCCAATGTGTTTACACTGCCAAACAACTGCAAAATTAACTGCAGTTTTAGCACAGAAAATCATACTAGTAGGCCATGAATAATATTCATACCTGGTTGATATTAAAATATTAATTCATCACATAATTTTTATATTTTCCTCTTACACCAAATAACTATTCTGTGACTTAAATGCAGCCTCTGATAGCAAATAAATCTTTTCTTAAAATTTCACACAACAGTCAACTAAATTCTTGTTAGAACATACAGTGTTTATCCATGAATCACCGGGAATGAAGATGAGCAACTTACATCATATTTTCAGGTTCTGTTGCACAAGCTCCTACTGCTTTGGTGACATTCACAAGAAGTGCTTTATTGGTTCCAGTAAGTAAATTTACTAAGGGTGGGATGCCACCACATTTTCGGATAATAACTCGATTTGCTTGTTCTTGACAGCATTCTCCTAATGCTCCAACTACATTCACAAGGACTTCTTCAGGTTGATCAGTTAGCAGTCCTACCAAAGTTTCTATGGCTTTGTACTCCCGAAATCTAAATGTTAATAATAAAAAAAACAAAAACATCATTTCCATTGTATTAAGGTTACAAGATAATATTTTCATTTTATAAACAAATTGCTTTGCTAAACAATTGCATATGTAAATCATTAAAAACAGTTAATGGAAATGCAATGTATAATGAAACAATTGCTCACATTTTGACTTTTTCATATTTCAGTTAACACATTCTTTAAAATTGAAAACAATAACCATTTATTCCCAAATTAACCACTCACCATCAGGAATCCTAAATCTCCTACCCCTAGTATTGGCATATTCCAACGTAAAGCTCATCCTTAATGGATTGAAGAGCTAATTAACAATTAAAACATGACAAAAACCTGAATATATATATGAAAGGACAGGAAATTTTATATGGATACCTGATTTAGAATAGCACTATAATCCACTTAAGTACAGTTGTAAATTTTAAACCTTGATTAGTCTTATTTTTGGCAGAATTAAAAGCTAATAGTTTGCTTGATTTTATTTCCACTGATAATATTGGAGACGACTAGTTTGGGGTTTTGTGACCATATGGGTATGTATGTCTAGTGCATGTGTTCACATGTTATCTGTTTATTTATTTTATACTGATTAATTTATTTTCAGAGTTAAAGTTAAAATCCTTGGGCCAGATCCAGTCAAACAGCTAAACTGCACTAAGCACAGATGTGGGGTATATTTGTCAAAGTAGCTTAAAGCTGACTCTCCAGATTCTCCTACAGACTGGTCCTCCTGGTCCCACTCTAATTTACATTAAGCTAAAATGGCCACAGGGGTCTGAAAATGCAGCCATGAATTAGTAAGGCTCAATTAAACCTCAATGGCTTTTTCCTGCTATAGTAGCAGCAAAGGAGGGAAGTGCCGCAAGGGCTCTTTCTGCACATCCAAAAGATCACATTTACATTGAAATGAATGTCATTATTTTGGATGCTTTTCCTAGAAATGTTTGTTCCTAGCTCAGGGCCAGGTTATAAAGTTTCTGAATATGAATAGTGTTCGGTTCACTGAGGGCTTATCTATATTTCTCTATATAAGAATGCCACAGTGTGGCAGATCAATGGTCCATCTAGCCCAGTGTCCTGTCTCTGACAGTGGCTAGTGGCAGATGCTTCTGTCAGTTGGAGATCTATGGATGCCCAGAGCATGGAGTTGCATCCCTGGCAATCTTGGCTAACAGCCACCTATCTTCTAGGAACTAACTTAATTCTTTTCTGAACCCAGCTATACTTTTGGCTTTTACAACACTACATGGTAACGAGCTGACTATTCGCTGTGGCAAGAAGCACCTCCTTCTGTCTTTTTTAACCTACTGCCTATTAATTTCACCGGGTGACCCCCTAGTTCCTTGCATTTTGTGAACAAGTAAATGACATGTCCCTATATGCTTTCTCCACAACTTTCATGATTTATAGACTTCTCCATGAGAAGTAATTCTTCCACTGTACTCTACCCTAATTAGGCCTCAACTAGAGTCTTGTGTCCAGTACTGTGTGCCTCATTTCAGAAAAGATGTGGACAAATTGGATATTGTCCAGAAAAGAGCAACATGAATGATTAGAGGTCTGGAACACTTGACTTACGAGGGAAGATTGAAAGAGCTGGGTTTGTTTAGTCTGGAGAAGAGGAGACAGAGAGGACATGGTAACTGTTTTCAACTACCTAAAAGGTTGTCATCAGGAGAAGGGAGAAAAATTGTTCTCCTTAACTGCTGATGATAGAATAAGAAACAACAGGCTTAAATTACAACAATGGAGGTTTAGGTTGGACATTAGGAAAAAATTCCTCACTGTCAGGGTGATTAACCACAGGGATAAGTTGTCTAAGGCAGGCTGTGGAATCTCCATCATTGGAAGTGCTTAAGAGCAGGTTAGATAAACATCTGTCAGGAATGGCTTAAAAGGGTACTTGACCCTCCTATGAGTGCAGGGGATTGGACCTGATGACCTTTCATGGTCCCTTCCAGTTTCTGTGATTCCATGATTATATCTTCCCATCTTCTTATATCAGTCAGTTTTCCAAGATGAACAATCCCAGTCTTTTTTAAATCTCCTCATATAGAAGCTGTTTCATCCCACCATAGGTGGCGGATATCAAAGGCCAGGGAAAGGTAAACCTTCCCCAGTGTACCTGCTGTCACGCCATCAAACATGTGAGCCATGGTGGCTCCACCTCTTCTCATCCTTCATGGGCATGTGGCAAGCAACAGAATCACTAGGGGGCTGGCCCAGCCAGGATTTCTCTAGGCACTAGTAGATTCGCTGGGGCATGGGGGCCTATTCTATTTTGGCTGTACTTGGGAGTAGCTGGCTGCTTCATTCAGTCTCCAGAGGCAGTCTTAGGGATTTTGGGGCCTGGGGCAAAAGACAAAGATGCCCCCCTGCCATGTGTGAGGCCCCATCCTTGACTTTCGCCTCCCCCCCCGACCTCGCCAGGGCTCCCAAGCCCCCCTCTCTCCACTAGTTCCCTCTGTGTCCTCCCTCTGCCCCCCTGCTGCTCTACCTCCCCCACTGTGCCACCACTCACTCCAGTCCCTGCACCCTCCTCCTGGTCCCCTTTCCCCTCTGAAAACTCCATGCTTTTCACCCAGGCTTCTGCAGACTCTGCTTCCAGACTCCTCACTGCTTGTGGCTTCCCCACTGTTCCCTCTGGCCCCTACAGCCTCCCCCCTGGTCTCCTTAAGCCCCCTTCACCCCCCATCTACTGCCCGATAGCCCGGTTGCTGCCCACTCCAGCTTTCTGCTGCTCCCTTGGCTGGTGCACATTTGGAACGTGCATGTAGCTGGATATTTAAAGGGGCTATACTTACAGCACAAGCAATGTGAGGCCACTTTCCACTGGGAGCCCTGGGCAGCTGCCTGCACTGCCTACTCACTAAGCCCATCTATGTCTGGCTGCGGCTGGGCAGTGCTGGCTGCTGTGCTCCAGTCATGCACTAGCTGGGGCTTGGGGGGGAGCTGCTTCACTCTAGTCAGGAATCCAGGGTCTGTTCTGCTCCAGTCAGGGCTAAGGGGGGATTTGGGAAGAGGAGGGGCTGATTGGGACTCTGCCAGCAGGTGAGAGGGTCTGTCCTCAGATGGAAGGGGCAGGGCCTTGGGCAGAAGATATAGGGCAGACACGTCTCCCCAAAGGGGAAGTACACCACCCATGCATCCCATTAACCATTTTCATTGCCCTTCTCTACACCTTTTCCAAATCTAATATATTATTTTTTAGATGGAGCAGCCACAATTGCACACAATATTCAAGGTATGCACATACCAGGGATTTATATAGTGGCATTATAATAGTCTATCCCTTTCTAATTGTTCCTAATATTCTGTTACTGCTGTTACACTTGTTTTTAGCACATTGACTCCAAGATCTCTTTCCTGAGTGGCAACAGTTAATTTAGAACCCATCGTTTTGTATATATAGTTAGAATTATTTTTTTTCCAATGTGCATTAGTTTGCATTTATCAACACTGAAGTTCATCTGTCATTTTGTCACTCAGTTACCTAGTTTAATAAGATCCTTTTGTAATTCTTCCCAGGTGGCTTTGAACTTAACTATCTTGAGTAATTTTTTATCATCTGCAAAAGTTGCCACTTTTCTCTCCACCTCCATTTGTGTATCATTTATGAATATGTTTAACAGCACAGGTCTCAGTAGAGATCCCTGGGGGAACATTGCTATTGTCCCCTCTCCAATGTGAAAACTGACCATTTACTCCTACCTATTCTTTCCTAGATTTTAACCATTTACTGATCCATGAGAGAACTTTCATCTTATTCAATGACTGCTTAGCTTGCTTATGAGTCTTTGGTCAGGGACCTGGCAAAGATCTTCTGAAAGTCCAAACACATTTATGTCCTGCCTACATTCCAAAGTTAGACTGACATAAGCCACCATGAATTGAGCTAGTTGTGCATGTGTCTCCACTTAAGGTTGTCTCCCACCAATATAGATTCTCCAGTACGCTGACGTACTAACATCATCTCCCAGAATGGCAATGAGCCATGGCCATTGCCAACAGAGTGAGATCAATCCAACATAAATGTAAGTACTGAGTTACCTATGTCAACCGTAACAGCCCTCCAACATCTGTCCCACAATGCCCAATAATGACTGCTTTGGTCACATTTGTGACCATCACACAGGAGTCATGGAGAGGGAAGGACCAGCCCTCATTCCCTTTATAGACCCATGAATTTTTTAAATGTCTTCTCCTTATTGTCCAAATTGGTAAGTACAGCTAGCAGCTCTTCACTGATGTGTGCAATTGTCCAGCAGACTAGATTGACTACTTGATACAGATGTGCTCCAGTTTGGAGTAGACAGGAGCTACCGAATCTCTTGGGCCTATGGAAAGAAGAGGCTGTGCAGGTACAGCTATGGACCAGTCACAGAAATGTGGACATCTATGAGCAGATTGCATGGGGGATGGAGGAGAAGGTGTAGGACAGGATCAGCAGCACACCTGTGTGAAAGCAAAGAAACTGCAGCTGGCATGCCACAAGGTCAGGGAGTCTAACAGTCATTCTGGAGCTGAACCACACAGTTACTGCTTTTACAAAGAATTGCATGCCATACATAATGGACACCACATCACTACCCCTCCACCACCACTGATACTGAGCCACAGGCTCCTAGTATGAACAGCTGGGGTGAGAAGGAGGCAGAGGAGGACGTGCAACTGGGGAATACAGCTATGCCATCAGCCAGGATCTGTTTGAGACTCTATCACAGTGCAGTCAGTCTTAGCAGTTGAGTATGGGTAAACCCAGTGCAGAGCAAAGAACCTCAGATAAATGTTGAAGGAGTAGCTGTGTTAGTCTATTTCAGTAAAACAAAGAAGTCCTTTGGCATATAAATTTCTTAGTCTTTAGAAGTCCCACAGAACTCCTTGTTTGTTTTTTTCAGGTAAGTCTGTACAGTTA
The DNA here is from genome assembly GCA_007922195.1 of Podocnemis expansa. Classification (NCBI taxonomy): domain Eukaryota; kingdom Metazoa; phylum Chordata; order Testudines; family Podocnemididae; genus Podocnemis; species Podocnemis expansa. The sequence goes on from ML681964.1 coordinate 47,352,017, forward strand.
TTTTTGCACTACAAGGATGGTAACCTAACTTAGCAGGACATAGCTACTGACCTTTCATTAACTTACTTTTACTGCAAGACATAGCAGTACAACTGAGAGAAGTAGAGCTGTTATTTGCTTTTCATTCCTTTGTGCAGTTAGGTTGGAGTGACCAGGTTTACATGCCTTTGAATCCTCCTGAAAGGTTTCGATGACATTTTTGTGGAGATACTTTGCAATCCTCTCCCACAGGTTTCTCGATTGCAACCTTATTTCTTTCTCTGAAGTGGAACATTTTCTCACAATTCTTGATAACTAACTAACTTTGTCAGACATCCTTGCAGTAAATAAGCTAGCAGCATATGGACCCAGGAAGCTTCAGCAGGCCAGCAGCAACGTTCAGTGCTACTATCCTATACTCATAGCTTTATGCAATCAAATGCTTCTGTCACCTCAGCCGTACTGTAGTCACCAGAGCTGGTGCTTTGAGTGGTGCTATACACCTGCACTCGGAAGCAGAAATGTCAATGAGTGTGTCTTGTTTAAAACTTTCAGGAAGCAGGGGGAGGGAGTTCTGCAGTGGCATACCAATGGTTCCTGGCACCTGTGGGTCAAGTCTACATATGCATCCTCCCATCTCTCGCCTCCCACGCAGGGCAGGAGGCATCTCGGTACTGCTCCCTAGTTGCCCTGGGGTGGAGAGTCTGTATATATGGAGGAGGTGGAGGCTTAGGGGTTGCAAATACAGGCATAGCTCTGCTGTTCCTAACCCTGCACTTGCCCAGTGCATGGTGCTCATCTCTCCCCATGCAGCTCTGCACTGTCTCTAATGAGACAGTGTCTCCAACCAGCTGGGAGGGGGGGTAGGGAGATGGGTCAGCCTTCACAATGCACAACAGGGGCCCAAATGGTACCCCTCAGAACCTCCTGTGCTCCCTGAGAAGGGCCAGGCCACCCCACCCTGTGCACTTATCTGCAGTTCCAGCCACACAGCCCTGGACAACATGAGACTATCTCCCCACCTTGGTCTCAGGAGTGGGACTGGGCTGGCCCTTCATAACACAGGGGAAGAGAAGCACTGAGGGTTACCCCCAGTGCCTCCTGCTTCCCCCACCTCCCACAAATTGTGAAGGGCCTCACTCTCCCTGCACAGCCTCCGGGGAAGGGGTGCTCAGCTAGTGCCCCCTTGCAGCCTGACACCTGGAGGACTGACCCCCCCCCAGCCCCTGATATACCATGGAGTTCTGAATCTTAACTTTCTCTTTCTATCATGAGTATATGGATAATGGTATCTCTGTGTGTTTAATCTGTAGCTGCTGCAGTTGTTGCCCTGAGTAGTTTCTCTCAAATAGCAGTAGGTGGTGAAAAGACTATGGAAGATATGTTTGTTAAGAATTTCATTTTTTTTCTTCAAGCAACCAATGTAATGATCAAGTGTGTGGCTTCATATGTTGTGAGGTGTCACATCACATTACTCTTTTTTCTTATGACTGTTGGTGGGGACACAGTAATTGCATGTGGCATAATCATTGTTGTGAAAGAATTCTGTGAAGAAAAATTGGCAGAAGAATTCTTCTGGTTTGGCATAAGCTGGTGTGAGATCAACTTTTGTGGTGAGGCAGAAATTCAGTTCCTCAGAGAATACAGACAATTCGCCTCCAGTTATGTGTAGTTTTGATAAACTGATGATGATACAGCACCAAACCCTGATGGAAAACTTGTAAGCATATACTTACTATTATGATAACAAACACCCCTACACACACCTTTCAAGATCCATGGGTCCTATCCATACCTATCATACTTAACATCACAATGTGGCATGTACCTCATCTAGAGTAGTAAATGCCCCAATAACAACTATGTGGGTGAAACCAGATAATCATGAGACTTTTGAATGAATGCATGTAGAAAAATGATAAAAGACAACGCTAACACATGTGAGTGAACACTTTTCACAATGCTATCACTCCATTTCTGACCTTTCAGTCATCATTGTCAATGGAAATCTGTACAACATTTTCAAAAGACAAGCTTGGGAGCCTCAATTTATAATTTTGCTAGACACTAAAAATCAAGGACTTTGTTAAGACACTCAATTCATATCTTCTTACTATCATCTGTAACACACCGACTACATCCCTATGTCATTCTATGGCTGCTGACATATTAACTGGTCAAATCACCATGAATGGTCTCTTACAAAATATGTTAACTAGTTATCCTGAACAATCTGATCCAGCTTGTATTTAGCTGTGATGCTCTGAGTACCATTCCCAGACCTGAAGACGATCTCTGCATTAAAGTAAAAACTTGTCTCTTTCACCAACAAAAGTTGGCCCAACAACAGATATTACATTACTCACCTTCTGTCTCTAATATCCTGTAACTGACATGGTTACAACAACGCTTTAAAGCAGTGGTCATCAAACTTTTTTCTTTGGAACCCAGCTCCAGGTCCTTCTGCCATAAGGCAACCCTTCCATTGTGTGTGGGGGAGGATGGGGCGCCCACCACCCAGGATCAGCACCACCTGTCATGGGAGCGAGAGAGAGGCACCTCCCTTCCCTGAAACAGAGCTGGCTGGCTGGGGAGTGAGGGCCAGCCGCCCCACCTCCGAGGAGCAGCAAGGGTGCTGTGACCCAGTCCCTTTGGGTCTGCAACCCGGTACTGGGTCATGACCTGTACTTTGATAACCACTGCTTTAAAGTATTTTATTAAGGTCATATTTTCAATACCTACCACTCTTCATATCACTTTCATTATTAAAATCTCAGATACCTATTTGGATTTTTGTAGTACACCCAAACTTGCAAACAGATTCATGTGGGTGGACACTTGCACATATGCAGAGCCCACTGCAGTCAGTGGAGTTAAGTGTAAACTCAAGGTTTCAGCTAAGTGGATCAGCCTGGAGGATCATAGCCTTATGTTGTAAAACTCCTTGAGACAGGGACCTTCTCAGTACTCAACAAATAATATACAATATAGAACGGTTATGTACCTTTCCTTAACTGTTATAAGATATAAAACAAACAAGGAGTCTGGCAGCACTTAAAACACTAACAAATTTATATATCACATGAGCTTTTGTGGGAGAAAATCCCACTTCATCAGATCCTTTGAAGATGAGAGAACTTACAGAATAGGAGGAAAATAAATGTAAGGGAGTTAAGTCATGGGATCCAGTCACACTAACAGCAAATCAATGCAGTTGTTAAGATTCAAACACTAGGAGTGTTTGAATCTTAACAACTGGGAGTTTTTGAATTGTAAGAACTGCTTTGATTTGCTCCTCTACATTTATTTTCCTCCCATTCTGTAAGATCCCCCATCTTCAAAGCATCTGACAAAGTGGGATTTTCTCCCACAAAAGCTCATGCAGTAAATAAATCTGTTAGTCTTTAAGCGTCACAAGACTCCTTTTTTGGAACTTAGTTGCAACTTTTTTCTCTGAGTGATTGCACATGCCATTCCACTGTAGGTTACTCACAAGTAGTTTGAGCAGAGGTGGGTTCAGAGTCTATTTGAACACAGATTGCAGGATCACTCATCCAAATTGGGCGCTGTCACTAGACTGATGAGTGATGCCACAGTAGAGATAATCACATGGATCAAGACAAAGTTACAAATCTCCAGGGTGGGCACTTGAGCCAGAAAGCCCACAGAAGCTGCCTGTAATACAGCCAGAAATCCAGAAGAAGATTCTCTGACTGGACACTGGATGGTCTTCTACTCTGTTTGACAGTGATACAGTTGTGAGGATGACCTAAAAGGCCTTGTCCAATCCAGATAAAAAGCCAAAGACCTTTTAGCATTTGAAGAATGGTGTTTCAATTCTCACTTACTTGAATGAGGCTGAAGAAAGAAGGTTGGCAAGAAGTTTTCTTCATTAATGTGATATTTTGAAACTCCCTTAGTCAGGAACCTTGGATGAGGTTGAAGAAAACCTTTTCCTTGAAGAATACTGTACAGGGAGCTTCTGATACTAAGATTTGGAGTTCTTCTCTCCCAGACAAGATAGTAACAAAGAGAAAGTCACATTCATAGGAAGATGTAAAAAGGCACAAATATCAACTTTGTTAAAACTAAATGGCTCTGCTGTAGAACTGAACTAGATTTGTTGGTATAACCTGTCCAAACCCTTTAAAGTCTGATGGACATAGGGTTTGAAAAGATTTAGTGTTTATTCATTGAAGGGTGGAAAGTTGAGACAGCCACCAGTTGAACTTTGATGGAGCTACAGGCTAGTCTTTGTTTCTGGAACAGAAGATAGTTCGGGATATGAATATAGTTGGGTTTCTTCCCTGCTCTGGAAGGAAAGGGGTTAAAAACCAAGCAGAAGGGAACAACCAATAGGAGTAGGAGGCTGCAGGGCCAATCAGGGCCCAGGAGCCTATATAAAAGGAAGGTAGCAGGCCCTCCTCTGGGCAGTTTTCCCCTGGCTTGTGGTCCTGAAAGATGTACTGTTGAGTTGGTTGTGGAAGACAGGACCAGGAACAGCTCTGGTAGGAATGCTGGGGTTTAGTTATAGCCCAGACCCTGATAAAAGGGCAAAAGGTACTTGGGAGAGGCATGGACATGGCTCAAGGGACCCACCGAACTGTGAGTGGGACTGAGTTGGGGGTTGAGACAGTGCCTAGTCGGGGTGCATAAGGTCTCCGGGTTGGGGCTGGAGAGGTGGGAGGCCCTGGGTCCCTCTTGCCTCTCCCTCACTCTCTGTGTGGGATGATTGAACTGGCAGCCATTGACGCAGACCAGGCCAGCCAGAATTACATGGTACCTCGGAAGGGGAGAACTGAAAGGGGTGTGGCCAGAGGGCTGAAGTCTGAACTAGAGTCCGTAACAAGATGGAGCACAGACCACAAGATGGGACAGCCATTTAAACAATTCCTAAAGACCATCACCAGAAGTCACCCATCCAATGGGTCATGAGTTGACACCTGTCTACAATGGAGAATTGAAACTTGTTTTGGGTGAATGCCTCTGCATAGGTCAAGTGGTGAGTGGCAAGTTAAGCAGAAGTTGAAGGCTTGCTACTGTTTAGTAGAATTCCTTGAATTTCTTTAGAGTAATCTTGTTTCAGGGATGTCAGCCATGAAATATCCATGCCATCAAGCAGAAGGTCCATAGGTTGTGATAGAAGAGGCAGCCTTTGTTGGTAGGATGTCATGTCCATATCTCTTGGGAGTGGCAGAGGAGGTCTGACCAATAGGTCTATTAGAGTCAAAAACCAACAGTGATGAGGCCATGGTGGGGCTATTAATATAGCATGAGTACAGTCTTGCTTGACTTTGGACAAGACCTTGAGCAGGAGAGGAATTGTACGGAAGGGATACAGTAGGCCTTTTGACCACATACAGAGAAAAGCACTTGTCAGACCCCTCCCCCAACCCTGCCCCTGCTGTTACCAGTGCAGGAACAAAACAAAACAAGATGACTTTTTTGTTTTCTTTTGTTGCAAGCAGGTCCATCTACAGAGTATCCCCAGCACTGGAACATGATCTTCAACACACAAGAAGAAAGGACAACTTATGGTGATTTGCAAATGATCTGCTCAGGTGGTTGACCAGAGTATTTTGAACTCCTGGATGGTAAGCTGGTTTCAAGTTGATGGACCTGGCTATGCAGAAGTTCCAAAGTGAGATCACTTCTTGGCATACTTCCATCAACTGGGCTCTCCCCTGTTTGTTTACATAAAACATGGCTGTTGCGTTGTCTGTGTGCACTAATAAATTAGGCCCTGTGATGTATGTGCAGGCGGTGTTCCATATAAGCCAAACAGAAGGCCTGCAGTCCCTGGATAATCATATGGAGACTTAGCTCTTGGGAAGATCAGTGACCCTGAATCTGAAAGCAGTCTAAGTGAGTTCCCCAATGTAGACACAATGAATCCACAACTAAGGTGAGTATCTGTTGAGGAGGAGTGAAGGAGACTCTGGAGCAAATATTCAACAGGTCAATCTGCCAGTTCTGGGAGGATAGGAATCCAGCAAGCACCTGAACCACCCTGTCCATATGATGGTGAGTCAGAGCATAAACCTAGGCTAGCCAACCCTGTAGCTCTCCAAAGTGCAATCTGGCATGTTGGATCCCATAAGTGCACTCTCCCGTGTGCCCTAGAAGTATGAGACAATTACGAATCATAGTGAGAATATGCATCTTTAGATGTAGTGCAGTGCATCACATTGCTTGGAACCTATGCTGAGGCAGGAATACCATGGCCAGAGCAGAATCCAGGACCATCCACAACAAACTCTTTTTCCTTTGAATCAGAGTCAGAACAGATTATTCTGTATTGATTATGAGATCTAGTGTGTGAAAGGTTGACTGGATAGTGACTACTGGAGAGTACATGAAACCTGGATAATCCTCTCACTAGTCACTTGTCCAAATAAGGGAACATGTGGATTTCTGATCTTCACAGAAATGTTTCTACTACCACCATGCATTTTGTGAACATGTGAGGAGCTGCTTAGAGGCCAAAAGGCAGAACTGTGACTTGGTAATGGGATTCATTGATCATGAATCTGAGGCATTTCTGTGGCTATGATTAACTGCCACATGGACATAAGCATCCTTTAAGTTGAAGGTGCTGTACCATTCCTCAGTTTCTAAGGAGGGAACAACAGATGCCACCCAAAATTAGGTGGTTGTTTAGTTGCCTTAGATCTTCCATAGACCCGAGGTGCCACTTTACTTTTGGGATTAGGAAGTATGAGGAATAAAATAGCTTTCCTTGTCAAGATGTGGGAACTTCCTCAATGGTCATCACGAGGAAGAAAGACAGGACCTCCTGTAGCACACGTTCTTGTGAGAGTGGTCCCTAAAAAGGGATGAAGAAAGGGGGGTAAAAAGAGGGGACAGAAATAAATTGAAGGGTGTATCCCAGTTCTACCGTGTTTAGGATCCATTGGCCCAAGATGATGCAAGACTAAGAATTTAGGAAGTGGAATAGGTGGTTAGCAGAGATAGGAGAATAGAAATATGGTACTCGGGGAAGTGGTAGGCTGCTCTCAACCAACAGGTCAAAATATTTGCTTTGAAGATCCAGTTTGCTAAGGTGACAGTCCTAGAGGAGGAGGAAGGTAAAGGATCTCTCTTATAACTTCTATCCCTCTTTCTCAGTAGGTCCTATCTTTATGGCATGAAAGGGTGGAACTGATGAAACTACTGCAGGTGGAATGGTTTTCTCTTTGTCAGTGGTGTACAAAATCCCAGTCACTTAAGGGTCTCCCTTGAATCTTCAAGGCCATGATGTCTCCTATCCAACTTTTCAGAGAAGAGCAAGGGGCCTTCAGATGAAAGGTCTTCAATGGCCTCAGCTGGAGTATTGCATCCAGTTTTGGGTGTCTCATTTCAGGAAAGATGTGGACAAATTGGAGAAAGTCCAGAGAAGAGCAACATGAATGATTAGAGGTCTGGAACACTTGACTTATGAGGGAAGATTGAAAGAGCCAGGTTTGTTTAGTCTGGAAAAGAGGAGACTGAGAAGGGACATGATAACAGTTTTCAAGTACCTAAGAAGTTGTCACAAGGAGGAGGGAGAAAAATTGTTCTCCTTAACTGATGCTGACAGGACAAGAAGCAATGGGCTTAAATTATAGCAAAGGAGGTTTAGGTTGGACATTAGGAAAAAACTCCTAACCAATTAACCACTGGAATAAGTTTCCTAGGGAGAGTGTGGAATCTCCAAGATTGGAAGGTTAGGCAAACACCTGATAGGGATTGTTTAAGGTGGTATTTGATCCTGCCGTGAGTGCAGGGGACTGGACTGGATGACTTCTCAGGATCCCTTCCAGTTTCTGTGATTCTATGGTTTGCTGCACCATGGAGGAAAACTTGATGACTGCAATCAAAATGAGTACTGCAAAGTATACTGAAAAGCACAGATTGTGTCACAGTGTCTGCCACATCTAGACTTGCTTGTAAAGCTGAGCAGGCCGGTAATTAGGCCTCATCCAGTACAACAGTGAACCACCTGGCCTTTCTGAACATCTGCTCTTAAACTTTAGGACATTATCCCACAGACTAAATTGAACCAACTCAGCAGAGCCTCTTGATTTGTGATTTTCGGTTGCAGAGTTGGCTCTAGGCATAAGCAGATTAAGCCATTGCTTAGGGTTCTGACCAGCTCAAAGGGGCCTCATTCACTGTTTATTAAGTCCTGTGTCTGTGGGGAGTAGGGTGTCAAAATATTCCTCTTTAGGGAGACCTCAAGGGCTAGCATTGGCAGTGGTCAGCTATAAACCTCCTATGGAATATATCTTCCTTGCTTCTTTCCCTGAGGCCTGATGTCCCTCTCTCTCCTTTCTATTTTCTGTCAAAACTACCAGGGAACCCAGAGGCAGTTTGTTGTAAAAATGTTCATATCCTTGGGAAGGGATGTAATATCTCCTTTCCACCATTTTATCTGTGGGAGGAAGGGAGGATGGAATCCAGGGCAAGTCCACCCATAGAGGCATCCCAGGCGGTCGCCTAGGACGCTAGTCTGTAGAGGGTGCCAAAGGCTGGGCTGGGGCTGGTGCCAGCAAGCTTCCTGCTCTGCGCCACCAGCATTGGGCCACGGGCGGGGAGCTGGGCCTGGCTGGGGTGGCAAAGCTGCCACCAGCATCAGGCCAGGGCTGGGGATCCGGCCTTGGCAGGGGAGTTTGGCATGGGGATCCAGCCTTGGCAGGTGCAATCTGGGCCGGCAGCCAGCCTGCCACCTGGCCGGGCTTGGGGGGGGGCCCACTATCTGGCCTGGCCTGGCCTGGGCCACTGGGGGGGGGGCACCAAAATACTTTGGGCCAGCCCTGATGGAATCTGCCATAAAGTAATAGGCTATATTAGTCTAATTAATAGGGAGAGTTACAATAGAGGGACTTACAGATGTTAAATTGTTCACTGATCCATGTGACTTTTCATGTACCTCCTGTTTGGATACCCAGAGCCACAACTGCCATTTTAGTAAATACTGATGGGCCCAGAAGACAGTCATGGGGACGAGGTACATGCTATGACTTCCACCTCATCTGGCAACAAACCCTAAGAGGCTAGTGGGTATTGAGGTCTCTCATCCAAACACTGCACAGGAAAATCCCACTCTAATAATTTTTCTTCACAGACTTTCTAAGATACAACACGATGACAAGAATAAGACACATCTGGCTGGATCTAACCTGTCTTGTATGATATTTATGCTACAGCACAGACATTGTATTTTGTGTATCTATTCATATCAGTTCGTATTGTGTTTTCTTTCTCTGGAGGTATAGGCTTCCCCTCTTTATTTTCCCCATAGCCCTTAGTTTCCACTGAAGTCAACAAAAGTGAAGGGTGCTCACTACTTTCCAGAAATCAGGTAAATTTGTATTGTGCTTCTATTTTTGTTTTGTTTGTTTTGAGGTTTTCTTTCTGTTTATTTAGGAAAAATAACATAATCTGCAGTGTACGCAGTAGGGTTAGGAGTATTTTAGTGAAAGACGATCTTTAGAACTCTGTATTACTATAATAATGCAATTAGCATAGATAGCATCCCAGCAAAATTTTTCTGGTTCTCTGTTCCTTTTGAACAAAGTGAAGTTTCTCCATGAGAAAACAAATTAATAGCACCAGACAATAAGGAAACAGCCAAACAATTTAAAAAATATCAGCACAGAAGGAACACATAAATGATTCATCTAAACAAATCCAAAGGCATGGGTAAAATGTAAAACCATCACAAAACCCACAGACAGGCCACTTCACAGACCCTGTACGATGAAAACTGCTGGTAGGTTCAGGGTGATGGGAGGCTCATTAGTCATCTGGACTAGGGCCAACATTTGTGTGCATATCCTTCTGATCATGCAATGCAAGTGTATACCCCCTCAAATGTAGATTATTTATGCTGTAAATAATAATAATTTGCACACATGTTTATAGTTGCGCTAAAACCAGACAGAATATTGAGCAAATAAAGTCTTCTTTAGTGGAGTTCTTATGTATCCATTTTTCCAATCAAAGGAGCCATAGTATCAAAAGATGCAAATAAAATATGCATGTTTGACAAAATTAAGTTGTTACCCGTACTTTGTCACATTTTCTCTGCTGATTGCACACTTCCAGATTGCTCCTGTCACTGCTGCTAACAGTTGTTTATTTTCAGAGTTAAAGAGCAGAGTAGCAAGTGGTTGTAGGCCTCCATGATGCCTAACTAGGTCACGTGTTTCCTCATCTTCTGCACACTACACAATAAATTAAATATACAGAATATTTAAAATACATAAAATAATGCCCCAGGAACTCTGCTGTATCACCACAGCAACCGGTATCAACTGATAAGGAATTTTATGTGATTATTTTATTGATTCAAATACTTTCCAAATATATTTTCTAATTTAATTCATATTATATAATTAATAAATAGCTGAAGGCAAAGAACCGTACATAACAACAGAACACAGTTCAGGCAATTGTTCAAAAAACAAAAGCACAGATCCTTGCACAAAACATACACACAGAAAACATGCATGCAACTAACACAATTATGCAGGCAAACTGCAAAAGGATAAATGTGCACACAAAAGTCTAAAGCAGTGAGCTGCTGTATGAGTAATTAAGTATGAATTTTTGGTATGGGCATCAACATTGCCTGTTGATTTCAGGCCTCCATTCCTAAAAAGAGCCTCTTAAATCAAGAAGCAGGAAAAAAAAAAAGTACATATGATATTTTTCATTCATCAATTTTTGATACTTAAAAGGCATGTACTCCTCATTACTATATACTACACATTTTTTATTACAATACAGGCAAAGTTTGGAATTTTAATTCCAAATTACTTAAAACCTGGCAAGGAACAACAGCAACAAAATCTGAAAATTTTTCATAAATGATAAACATTGTTAAAAACACTCCATTGATACCCTGATTTTTTCTTTTACTTTATCCCTCCACTCCCAAAATTAAAACTGATCTCGAGAGACATAGAAAATCTTTCAGCTCAGAAAGTAATTATCAGTGAAGATATAAAGCATTTAAAATAGAAGTTTAGAATGAAAACTAATGTCTTAGCCATAATTACACCAAAGCTAGCTGTCAAAGAATGCACATCTGTGCACCCTTGGGTTATGATCTATATGATTTTTCTGTTCACTTGTGCACTGTGATTGTGTGATTTGATGCCAATTACACTGTGAAAATTTCTTTACTGATGCTCATAACTTAGACTATATGACGACTATGGTATCGTGTTTCCTGCAGCATCATGCATGTGCATAGATGTGTAATATGTTTTCCATGGCTCAAAGGGGTGGGAGACAGAATGAACTCTCTCCCAGCATCATGCAAACAATGAAAGCAGCAAGCGAGCAAGTATCTGGAGGATGCAACAAAGACTATGCTAATTGAAGTCCTTGGCTCAGACCAGATAAAGAGATCACCTCTGCCCAGAAAGGGAGGGTCGAGGGGTTTTGGAAACAGAGAGAAACTTGAGATGATTTGAGGCTTTTTGTCTGGGAAATTCCATCATTAAATAACTTTAAACAAGATCTGGACCTTGCCTGGTCTCAGGCGGAGACTGACTGTACGACCATCTGACAGCGGAACATCTTGAGCATAAACTTGGACTATTAGGTCAGTTTAGGTAGAGATATTAGGTTACTACATGTGTTTTACCTTCTATTTCCCTGTGGTCACTCCTGACTCATTTATATTATAAGTCTCCCTTGACTGGCCATTTTTTCACTTAAAATTATAATCTGATCAATTAACTAGTAGTTGTTCTATCTAAAGCTACGTGGTCTTTAGAGGGTCTGAGTGAAGAAGGCTGGGTGCAATCAATTTCTTTGTTAAATAGACAGACATGAGCATATGGTGACAGGGAGCAGGTCCCAATCCCTGTAAGACAGTGGCTACTGGTAAGGTAACTGGGGCCAGGGGACTGTCCCTGAAGTAGCCAGAGGATATACACCCACTGCTTGGGACTGATTACATGCAAGAGGTTAGAGTGGATTGACTCAGGAGTGAGTAGTCACCTTGCAAATCGGGGTGAATTGGGGTTCATGAGTGGGAATCAGGGGGTTGCAGCAGTACATTGGCTAGAATCTGGGGAGCAGCCTTTTACTCCACCACAATGCTGTAACTACCATAATTGCTTTCTAGAGATTTGATCCTAAAGGGCATTGAACACACACAATTCTTACTGAAATCAACCAGCACTGAGTGCTCAAATTCTGGATGAAAACATTGTCTGTTGGTTTTGTACCTGATATTTGCAAAACCAGGGGTTAACACTACAGATGTTATTAAGATACACCTATTTAGGCCTCAAAGCTGCAATTAGCTCTGCACAGGCTGATCCCAGCACTAACACACAGCCACACTGATATCAGCAGGCTCTGCAAGGGGTATAGGGGTCCGCACATGTAGAACCAGTTACAGAATTTGGTTCTCACTTTCCTGCTATATCACCTATCTTAAGTGATATGACATAATAACTGTTAGCGGTTAGAACAGCCAACTACTTTACCCTATGACAATTTTGAAATGCAAACAGGTCATGAAATCATAATCTCAAATGTCTGAGGACAGTAGGTGGTATCATGGAGTCTGAAAATACTAAAGAGATTACAGAAGAAACATACTGTCAGAGCAGAGTTGTGACAGAACATACTATGATTATTTTTAGAGATAAAATAACTAATAGGTACACTACAAATATCACTTTAGAAGTACAACAGAAAAAATAAGAAAATTTAAAAACTCAGAATCACTAATATTTTTTCAAGTAGAACTTTACTATACCACATATATAAGAAATCTTTAGAGTGTGTACTGCACGAAAACACAGAAACACTAGAATTAAGTGATCTGATCATGAAAATTGCACTTTTACCTTAAAGATAGCACTGGCACAATGCATCTGAAGTTCCTCATTTTCACTACTCAGATTTTTCACAAGGCTCTCAATCATCCTTTCTGTCTTGATTGCAAGTCTGTAACTTGGCTACAAATACAAGTTAAATTTTTAGTTACATATATCATCAAATAAATAAGATTGCTGTCATCCTTAAAACTACCGCACTATTCATGTAGCCCTTAATCCTGCAAAGACTTGTGGATGTGATTCACCTTAAGCATATGAGTTGTTCCATTGCCCTGAATGGGAAAACTGATGTGTTCAAAATTAACCAGTTAACCAGGTTCTTTGCAGGATTGTGGTCTTAATCTCTTCTGCTCAATCTCAATACATGTTGTCAGACTTCATGACTCTGGAAGACATTCAAGAGATTTACTTCAAAATAGCTAATGCCTTCTCAAGGCTCTCTTCCTTGTTATTATTGTGAAATATTATGCAACAAAATCATATAAGAGCAGAGCTACTGTTACCTACTTTCTAAAAAGTGCCATTGGCTGTCTTACCTATTGTGAAGGTTGCCTAACACTTCCATTATAAGACCCTTTTTTCAATTCTTATAACCTTGACAAACTTTAACTGTTAGGTGATTTTTTTCTTTTAAAAGATTTAGTGCTTCCATGATGTAGAGTAGAGACTTGAAATGTGGCAGAGGGGTGGACTTTCTTCAGGGATGTTCCTTAATGCCAAGCACAAGGAAGCCAAACTATGATACAGTCTTTAAATTACATGGTCATGTAGTATTTTTCCATAGGACCATTGTCACATTAAATTAACAATGGACCAAGGTTGCATTGTGAAGAAGTCCTAGTCTACACTGTGAAGATGGGCTGATGGAAGGCGACTTCCATCAACCACATAATGTATGTGTCTCCACTGCCAGGTCCCTTTTACTGAGCTAACTCATCAGAAACATCCACTTAATTAATCCACCTTCACAAGAGGCTTAGCACTAAAGATCAAAATAGACAAGTCAACTGAGAGGAAGTGTAGGTGGAGCATTGTGTAAGTGGACATCATTGGCCTCTACCAGGTATCCCACAGCCTAAAGAAGACCTGACTGTTGATTCTTATAGGTCAGTTCAGGGATGTCACTGACCTGAAAAACAGGTCAGGGCCGGGGCCCAAGCCCAGGCCAGACACTCCCCCTGCCCCAGGCCCCCGGTGCCAGATTGGGCTCCTGCTGCCACTGGTCAGTGGCTTGACCCCAAGTCCCCAGCCGGGATTGGGGCTGGATCTGCCCAGTCCCAGGTTCCCAGCTGGGGTTGGGGCCAGTACCTGATCCTGCTATCAACAGCAGGTCCAAAGTCCCACCTGGGGTCAGGGTCACAGCTGGATCCTGCTGTCACTGGCTGGCAGCCCAGCCCAGGGACCCTGGACGGGGTCAGGGCTGGTACTGGATCCTGCCAGTGACAGCAATCCAGCCCCGGGTCCTTAGCTGGAGTCAGAATCAGCACTGGATCCTGCCACCACCAGTGGACCCCAGGTCCCCAGCCAGGGTCCAGGCCTAATCCTGCCACCACCAGTGGCCTGGCCCCAGGGTTCCTGGCCAGACTTGGGCCACTGGCTCTGGGACTTGGGACCCATACCTTGTGTGCCTGCCACCAGCAACTCCCATGAGTCAGCTGGGAGAAGAGTCTGTTCAGACACGGCTCTGATCAAGCAGAAGAAACATAGATATCTAGGAAAAGATCTCCCAGGACATGATAGAGAAAAGGTGCAACAGGGACCTGCAGTGGTGCTGTGTGAAAATCAAAAAAATTAGACAGGCATACTGAAAGACAAGGAAGTTGATCAGTCATTCTGGTTCTATACCAAAGACATTCTGCTTCTATGAATAGCTGCATGTGATTCTCAGTGGCGACCGCATCACTGTTTCCAAATGCCGAATGGATACCTCCAATAAGGAAGAGGAATGGGGGATAGGAGAGTGGGGGATTCATTCTCCCTGAGATCCAGAAGCAGTTTTTAACCCCAGAGCAGCCCAGCCAGTAGCAGGATAGCATCATGTCTGCTGCGATGCTGAGAAAGGTATCTTGAGTGAGTACGGAATTTCGAAGTGTTGTGGTTACATTTTCTACTGCAGTGGTTTTCAACTGGTGTGCCACGGCATTCTGCTGTGCCTTGAGAACTGTCTGAGCGTGCCATAAAATTTTGTAGAAAAGTAATGAAAATAAATTTAAAACAAGCAGTTTCCTCTTAAACAATATGCTATCCAATTACAACTCATAAAACTTGTGAAAATTAATCATTAAATTAAAAGCAAAGTATCGCTCTTTTGATTCTAAAAAGTGAACATTCTAAATGCAGGTGGCCAAATGGCAAAATTGAGATGATGTGTTTTTTTTCCTGTGGATTTGAAACATTAATGCATTTGATCCTTCTTTAGCTTGCTGTATGCACTGTGTTCCAAACCTCTCTAGTAAGACTGTAACCATAGTAAATGTAAGCAAATTTGACATTTATGAGCAATCAATTCAGCTGAAAAAAAAATGGCTGTGCCATAGAATTGCTTGTCTTTTTGAAGTGTGGTGGGTTCCTGAAAAGACTGGTAACCACTGCTTTCATGAGGTCTGTTTAATATGAAAAAAAAAATTAGGTGGAGTGGGCATCACCTGCCCTATTGGTCCTCCAACTATCAGAGGGTTTCCCATGGAAAAGACTTCTTGTGTGTGCAGGGCTGGCTCTAGAATCCTCCATGGAGATCTACAGAAAACTTTCATGGAGCTACTCTGCAATCCTTTGCTGAAGGTTTATAGGGAGAACTGCTTTATTTCTTCCACCACTACATGACACGTTCCCACTTCTCATGCCACTCCATTATTAAATCTGCAGGCATCATTGTGGAACACAGCATAAATGCATGAAGCCCAGGTCTGTATGTACCCTGATGCTTGCAGCATCTACTCCCTTTCTGCCTGTGTTACTCTAAGGAGACTAATATCATATAGGGTTACCTAGGGAAAATGGTGCAAGTTTTCACTCCACATGTTCTTACTGCAAACAGTAGTGCATATGAGCTCCCACCCACGGCAGTTTCCAGGTCCCTCAACCACAGCTTCCCTCACAGGAGGTTATTTTGTTTGGCAGGGGTCTGGGTATGGGTATTTAATGTGTTTTCTCCTGGCTGCCTTCCCCTCACCTCCAGAGCAGCCTCAGAGAAAAAACACTTTTTGCGAGATTTAATACTGCTTCCTAGTCATGCTGCTGGGGCCCTGCAAGGACCTTGTCCACAAGATTTTCTCTTCCTGACTATGATTTCCCAAAAGCATAAAAAGGCTATCTCAGATTAGAAACCAGGAAAAGCTCAGGATGACATACTCAACAAGACTTTCCGATGAAGACAAAGTACAGCAAATGTGGAAGGCGCCCAGAGTGGCTTAATAGAGAGCTCTGCACTGAGCTGAAGCATAAAAAGGAAGCTTACAGGAAGTGGAAGCTAGGACAGATGACTAAGGAGGCATATAAAGACATTGCTCGGGACTGCAGGGATAAAATCAGAAAGGCCAAAGGACAAACGGAGTTGCGGCTAGCAAGGGATGTGAAGGATAACAGGAAGGGGTTCTACAAGTATATCAATAACAAGAAGAGGATCAGGGATGGTGTAGGTCCCTTACTGAATGGGGCAAGGTATCTTTGTGACAGAGGATGAGGAAAAAGCTGAAGTGCTCAATACTTTTTTTACTTCAGTTTTCACGGTACGGTCAGCTCCCAGCCCACTACACTAGGTATAGTAGATTGGAAAGAAGAAGAGAGTCCCTTGGTGACAGAAGGTCAGGTTAGGGACTACTTAAAGAAGTTAGATGTGCACAAGTCCATAGGGCCGGATGAACTGCATCCGAGGGTGCTGAGGGAGCTGGCTGATGAGATAGCAATACTGTTGGCCATTATCTATGAAAATTCATGGCGAACAGGGGAGTTGCCAGAGGACTGGAAAAAAGCAAATATATTGCTGCTCTTCAAGAAAGGGAAAAAGGAAGATCCAGGGAATTACAGATCTGTCAACCTCACCTCAATCCCTGGAAAAATCATGGAGCAGCTTCTCAAAGAATCCATCCTGAAACACTTGGAGGAAAATAGAGTGATCAGGAACAGTCAGCATGGATTCACCAAGGGTAAATCATGCCTGACCAACCTCATTGCCTTCTATGATGAAATGACTGGATTTGTCGATGCGGGAAGAGCCGTTGATGTGATATACCTCAACTTTAGCAAGGCTTTTGATACAGTTTCCCACTGCATTCTCATTGGCAAATTAAGGAAATATGGGTTGGATGCGTGGACTGTAAGGTGGATAGAAAACTGGCTAGATCAACGGTTTCAGTATGTAGGAATCAATGGCTCCATGTCTACTTGGCAACCAGTAACGAGTGGTGTGCCCCAGGGGTCAGTCCTGGGGCCAGTGCTGTTCAACATCTTCATTAATGACCTGGATGATGGGATAGATTGCACACTTAGTAAGTTTGTGGATGATACCAAACTGGGGGGAATGGTAGACACCCTGGAGGACAGGGACAGGATTCAGGAAGACCTAGACAAACTGGAGCAGTGGGCCAATAGAAATCTCATGAGGTTCAGCAAGGACAAGTGCAAAATCCTGCACTTGGGATGAAAAAACCACAGGTACTGCTACAGGCTGGGGAGTGATCAGCTAAATAGCAGCACTGGAGAAAAGGAGCTGGGAGTCATGGTGGATGGGAAGCTGGATATGAGTCAGCAGTGTGCGCTTGCTGCCAAAAAGGCCAATGGCATACTGGGCTGCATCAGAAGAAGTATTGCCAGCAGATCGAGGGATGTGATCATTCCCCTCTTTTTTCCACTGTGAGGCCACATCTGGAATACTGTGTGCAGTTTTGGGCTCCCCGCTACAAAAAGGACATGGACAAATTAGACAGAGTCCAGCGGAGGGCAACAAAAATGATCAAAGGGCTGGAGCACGAGCCCTATGAAGAAAGACTGAAGGAACTAGGCTTATTTAGCCTGCAAAAGAGAAGACTGAGGGGGGATTTGATAGCAACCTTCAACTACTTGAAGGGTTGCTCCAAGGAGGATGGAGCTCGACTGTTCTCAGTAGTAACAGAGGACAAAATGAGGAGCAATGGTTTCAAGTTACAGCTGGGGAGGTCAAGACTGGATATTAGGAAAAACTTTCTTACTAGGCGAGTGGTGAAGCATTGGAATAAGCTAGCTAGGGAGGTGGTGGAATCTCCGTCTTTGGAGGTGTTCAAGGCCCAGCTGGACAAAACCCTGGCTGGGATAAGCTAGTGGGAGGGGTCCTGCTTTTTTTTGAAGGGGGTTGGACTAGATGACCTTGTGGGGTCCCTTCCAACCCTATGATTCTATGAACACTTTTGGAACAGCTAACATGGAACTAAGAGCTTGGAAGATTTCATTGTCCAAAAAACTGTACATGAACATGGGGAGCAGCACAGGAGCATGAGCATGCCACACAAGATGATGAGTTCCAAACAGGTAGCCATGTTAGTTTAACTCAGTAAAACAACAACGGAGTCCTGCAGCCCTTTTAAAGGCTGACAAATTTATCTATTTATTTGAAATATTATATTAACTAAATTTGTCAGCCTTTAAAAGGGCCACATGACTC
The DNA here is from genome assembly GCA_007922195.1 of Podocnemis expansa. NCBI lineage: Eukaryota > Metazoa > Chordata > Testudines > Podocnemididae > Podocnemis > Podocnemis expansa. The sequence continues at coordinate 47,370,479 of ML681964.1, forward strand.
CTTTTTTGTTTCACACAATCTGAGATGCTGTGGACATTGAGGGAATCGATCAGACATGTTCAGGCCAATGACAGAGCTTCATGAACAGCAGCAGCAGGACAGACTCCTTCCATAGTCCCTGCAGAACTTGCCAGCAATCATTGACTCATTCCCAAGCCTCCACCGCCAAGTCTTGCAAAAGGAGGGTGGGCAGGGAGCAGTATGTGTTCCTCTCAACACTGGGGAAAGGTAGTAAGAATAAAGGGCAACCGTTCTAAGACCTTTGAATGTGCCGCCTTCTGTGCTTGTACAAAAAAGTTGTATTTGTTCCTCCTCTACCAGTTTTATTACTATGGCTGCTCAAAATTAAATTATTTTCCTTTCCCTTTATTGGTACATGTGTGCAATACAAGTCAATGTTTCTGTAATAAAGTACTCGTTATTTATTACAATTATGGGAGGCTGTGGGGGAGTGGAGGTTCAAGGGCACTGATGCAATGGAGGGGATGGTATGGGAAAGCACAGTACACATAAGTAGCACATATTACTGTGCCTCCTTACAGAACCATGTTTTCAATGCCTTCCTGAGGTGCAGAGGTCATTGGTGAGCTCTCATTGTTGCACCACTATCTGGCTGTCCAAAGTTTGCAGCCAGTCTACCAGGCTCCATGACCTTTTTCTCCCAGACGTTAAGAAGCACACAGCAGGCAGGGATAACTCTGTGGATATTGCCAGGGGTTAAAGTATAATTTGGCGGGCCCTGGAACCCTCCGGCACAGGTGATCCCCCTAATACCCATCTCCAGAACTCACCCCCTGCCCCAATACCCACCCCCACACAGCCACCCCCAGACAGACATACACACATACACACACAGCCACAGCCTCCCCCAGACAGACAGGCACGCGCTCACACACATACACATACACACACACACATACCCTTCAGCAGACCCCCCCCCAACCCCTTTCCTCAGCTGTTTGCAAGCTGCTTGATCGGCTGGGAGCTACTTCCAGCCACAAGCTGCTCTGCCTTGCAGGGCGGAGAGTCACAAACTCCCAGCCTGCTGCAGCTGTCTGCTGGCTGGGCTTAAGGTGGAACAGGCTTTAAGGTGGAGCCATAGGAATGCTGCATTCCGGCTGCTCCTGCTGTTTTTAGTGGTGCCCCAGAAAGCAGTGTTCCTGTGCACTCCTCTATTTTCAGGGGCCCCGGAATGCTGCCAGCCTAAAAATAAGGGGCTCTGGAACTGTATGCCAGCACATTCCCCCTTACTTTAACCCCTGGACATTGCTTTCCCTGAGGTTTAACCTAGTGAGCAAACTGTGTCAACAATCCTTTAAATCTACAACTGCACAATCCATCACTATTCTGCACTTGCTCAGACTATTATTGCTCATCGCTGTCCAGCTGCCAAGCATACAGCTTCAAGAGCCAAGGTAGCAGGGGTAGCCTGGGTCTCTCAGAATCACTATTGCCATTTCAGCATCATCAATAGTACTTTTTGGTCTGGAAAGAAAATCCGTTTCAGCTTTTTGAGCAGACCTGAGCTTCTAAAGATGCACATATCATGCAACTTTCCTGACCATCCCACACTGATGCAGGAGAAATGTGCCCTGGGATCCACTAGTGCTTGCAACACAGCGGAAAAATATCCCTTCTTTTTTATGTACTCTTTGGCAAGGTGGTCTAGTGCTAAGACAGGGATGTGTGCCATCTATCATCCCCTGCAGTTAGGGAAACTTAACATTGTGGCAAAACCATCCACTATGTCCTGGACATTTCTCACATTCACTATTCTTCTTAGCAGAAGTCTATTATTGGCCCTGCACACTTGGATCACAGCAGCTCCAATGGTGGATTTACTGATCCCAATTTGATTTCCAGTTAACCAGAAGAAGCCTGATATTGCTAGTTTCCACAGAGTGATGGCTACTTGCTTGTCCACTGTCAGTGCAGGTCTCCTGTTAGTATTCCTGGGCATTAGGGCTGGGGAAAACTCTGTGGAAAGTTCCTGCAAAGTAACCTTATGCATTCAAAAGTTCTGAAGCCACCGGTCATCTCACAGCTTCATAACAATGCAACCTCACCAGTCAGTGTTTGTTTCCTGGGACCAGAAGTGGCACTCCACTGTGTTCAGTGGCTGTGCAACAGCCAGTAGTAACTGGCAATCGTTTCACTCTGTGGCTTGTAGCAGGGCTGCCTGAAAAACATCACAATTTTTCACATTGTGGCTCCTCTCTCAACCCTGGAAATACCGCGGGCTAAATCATGAGGTGTTTGTAATGCTCATGAGAGTGCGGAGCTGAGTGGGCTCCATGTTTCTTGGGCAATGGCATATGTGCAGCTGAACAAGGGTTTAAAAAAATGCAAAAAAGTATTGCCTTGATTGTTCTTTGTATCAGGGAGGAAGTCTGCATCATGGGACTCTGAAGATCTTCCCAAAAGAAACAGTGTCGCATTTGCAACTTTTAATTTCCTGGCTTTTATTGGTTTAAATAAGATATTTATTCTACTGAAACACAGAACCAAACTGTGCTCAGTTAAACTAATAAAATTCTGCTGAAATTCACTAAGTGGAGTCAGACCAATGTACCCAATTTGTAATGGAAATTTGGAAGCAAATCATACTTTCCTTTACTCCTGCTGAGACTGATAAGATATCTATAATGTAAACTATTTTAACTTTTGTTATGATGGGATCATCTTCCTGTTCAGTGAGTCATCAGTATCCTTATACGTGTTTTGAATTCCCACATATTCCTCCTCAAGAACATTGCTGTTTCCAGTTCAGCTTTCTGCCATTTAAATCATACTATAGGACCAGGATGTAGCTGAGAAAACTTTCATTAATTCATTTTTCAAATTTCTTGCAAGAAAACCAGATATTTTTGTCAAATATATAAAGTTTACAGAAATGAAAGTCATGAACCATATTTGTTTCATATAAATTCTCTCACAGATCTTTTGTAAAGATTGGGCTTGATAGCCTTATAAGTCACGATCTTCATTAAAAAATAAAAACAAAAAAAAACAAAAAAAAAGCCATGCTATAAGACAGCTTTCACAATACTCACTCTCCAGTTTTGCCCTTTAGATGGGACAAAATTACCTGCTGGAATATATGGTGTCCTACAGCATTCTTCCACAAGGAAGGATGCCCAGGTTTAGTTATTTTAAATCATAATCTGAGTCATGAGTTTAGAAAGTTTAGACGTAGACTGGTTAAAATATGGATACATCTACACTTATTCTGCACACCCACGTAACACAGTTATAAATAGCAGTATATTCAGTGAGGCATGGCTTAGGCAAATAGAATAGAGTGCCCCACATGTCTTGCATCAGGGTATCCATCTTCCATGACTCTCTATATGCTCAACCAGTGCTTCCCATTGACATTGCTAGTTTTAGCACTGTAGTGTCCCTCTGCCATGCACTGCCAGAACATTCTTCTGCTGCCTCCCCACCATCAGTGCCTTTTCCTGCTGTCTCCCTCCTGTCAGAGTCTATTCCCACTACCTGAGTCTTTCACTTTCGTGGGTAGCTCACATATAGCACATATAGCTACAAACAGCCGAAGTGGTAATAGTCTTACCTCCGATGCACACTCTTGTAACGTCCCCACCACGGGTGTCAACATGTTTGCATGTGGAGACTTTAGCAACCGAGCCAACAATGGAATGCCTCCAGCCCTACGAATTGCTTCTTTATTCTTGGTGCTTTTGCTACAGCTCCAGAGTGCCAAAGCCCCACAGCGTGCTACTTCAATATCTTTTGCCTGATGTGAAGTTAGATTCACTGATCCGATTGGCACACAATCCAGCAGCCCAACCTGAAAAACAAAACAAAAAATTGTTTAGTGTATTTAATGTAATTCAGGAAGAATCAGTGCTTAATTTGTGCCAAGACTTGCATTGGCTGGGCTCTGGCACCTCAAGGCTTGGCAGTTCACAGCCTCAGCACCTCCAGGCTTGCTGCATCAGTTAGGAATGTGAAAAAAAATGCTTGAGCACCAGCACCTAATTGCTTTAGCCCCTGCATCTTTTTCATTACAAATTAAGCACTGGGAAGAATGTAATTATAGTGCATTTTAATGATACAATAATATAACTAATTTTTTATCCAACTAACAAATGATTCATAAAGTGGAAAAAAATAAATTTGGTAAATATGCTGATATGAATATCTACTTACTAGTCTCTTGATTCCTCCATGCTGTCTTACTGTCCTCCGTGCTCGTTTAAATCTGGCAACATTAGCAATTGTTTCAGCTGCCAAACATTTCAGATCCTTATCTGGGGAATCCAGTATCTTCACCATAATTTGTAAGCCCCCAAAATCAGCAATTGCACGTCTGATCTGTGAATTCTGACTAATTTCCTTCAGGATTTTTAAAGAACCAATCTAAACAGAGGAAGATATTAAAGATGAAGCATTATTTAAGAATATAATCATTTTAGCAGCAATCATTTGAAATAAGTTATATATAACATGTTCTCTCTATTCACTGGAAATCATTAAACCACTCTTCTTCATACCATACATTCCATGGGTGCGGAAGGTGGAAAGGGAGAAGCATTCTAATATTAGCTAACATATACACAATTCGATTTATCTAGACAAACTTACTTACTTTGCATTTAATTTCTTCTGTATCAAGTAAATTAATAAGTACTTCAAGACCCCCAACATCTCTGATGGCCAACTGACAAGTTTCTTGAGCCAGGTTGAAATCTCTCATTGAACATAATGCAATTACTGTAGCTGTCTGATTACCACCCTAAAATGATATAAAAATAATTATATAGCTATAGAAAAATACAATCTTTCTATTACATGAACATATTAAAAATAACCTTATGTATCAGTTCTTGTTCCTGTACCATTTAACATTTGTATCAGTGACTTGAAAGAAAATGCAAAATTATTACTAAATAGTTAGGAGGTGATACAAAAATTGAGAGAGCAGTAAATAACAAAAAGGACAGTTCACTGATATAGAGCAATATGGATTGTTTGGTAAGATGTGTGCAATCAAATCCACATCTAAACCACTAAATGTGTGTTTAAATACTGTATAGTTCTATATAAGGTCACACATCTAGGCCAAAGAATGGTCAACTATCGCCTGGGAAACGCTGAAACTGGAAATGTCTGAAGACTCAAAGTGAACATGAGCTTAGAGTACAATGCTCTGGTTAAAAGTGTTCATGCAATCCTTCAGTGTATATACAGGGGAATATTAAGTAGGAGTAGGGAGGCTATATTATGTCTGGAGTCACATGTGCTACTTTAACTGAAATAGCATGTCCAGTTCGGCATCCATTGTCCATTGCTGATAAATTACAGAGTGTTAAGAGCCACAAAAACAATTAAAAGGGTTAAAAATACACTTTCTACAGAGAAACTCCAGGAGCTGTATTTATTTAGCTTACCAAAAAGAAGAAATTTGATCACAGAAGGCACTTCAGTTGACCAGACAAAGGCACAAAAAAAAATTAATGACTGGAAGTTTAAGTTAGACAAATTCAGATTAGAAATAAAGCACATGTTTTAACAGTGAGGGTAATTAACCATTAGAGCAATTTACCAAAGGCTATGGTGGATTCTGCATCACTGGAAATTTTAAAATCAGAATTGGATGTTTTTCTAAAATATATGTTCTATCTTAGTTCTGTTTGACAGAAACAGTAATTAATTTAGGGAAGTCCTCGGGCTAAGGATCAAAATGATCCGCTTTGGCCTTAACATCCATGAATCTATAAAAACCTTATATGTTCAGTCATCCCTTTGAACTCTATGAAAGTTTGAGTTTACTACATCTAGCTCTGAAACTCGCAGCTCAAGTCCATGGCTCTTAATTGAAGCTGATGATATTGCAAAAGATTTTGAATTTGTCTGCTCCAAAAGAGGATAATCTCCTAATCCATGCCTGACATACTGATATTTGTAAACTAACTGGAAAAGTGGATTATGATTCGTAATCTGAAATGAATAGAGTTTATGAGAACTTTACTTTATAGCTGCATATTATGCAGCACTTCCCTTAAAATAATAAAACCAAAGTGCTAAATCAACTATAAATAATCTGAAAAATACCTAACTCAATGTACCCTACAATGGCCATCATAAAAGTTGACTGGAAAAGCATGAGAAAGCAACCCGAACATGTGATAGGATTTCAAGTCAGAAACCTACATGGACAAGCTTGTTTTGTTAATCGATGAAGTTGACACAGATGAAGTTCAAAGGTAAATTTACATCAGTTTCTTCTAACTAAAAATATCCAGATGCAAGAATTCACCCTTACAGAAACTGCTCTATTACAAAGGACATACTTTGTGTTGGAGACATTTATCTTCTATTGGGAATATGAGTAAAAGTAAGTAGAGGTATCAGTCCCAGGATATGAGAAGGCTGTGAGAAAACATGTTGCATGACTTACACAGAGCTCTTCAGTAAGCTCAGAAGCTTGTCTCTCTCACCAACATAAGTTGGGTCAATAAATGATATCACCTCACCCACTTTCATAGAATCATAGAGCTGGAAGGGACCCCACGAGGTCATCTAGTCCAACCCCCTGCCAAAAAAGCAGGACCCCTCCCACTAGATTATCCCAGCCAGGGTTTTGTCCAGCCAGGCCTTAAACACCTCCAAAGATGGAGATTCCACCACCCCCCTAGGTAGCTTATTCCAATGCTTCACCACTCGCCTAGTAAGAAAGTTTTTCCTAATATCCAGCCTGGACCTCCCAGGCTGTAACTTGAAACCATTGCTCTTTGTTCTGTCCTCTGTTACTACTGAGAACAGTCGAGCTTCATCCTCCTTGGAGCAACCCTTCAAGTAGTTGAAGGTTGCTATCAAATCCCCCCTCAGTCTTCTCTTCTGCAGGCTAAATAAGCCTAGTTCCTTCAGTCTTTCTTCATAGGGCTCATGCTCCAGCCCTTTGATCATTTTTGTTGCCCTCCGCTGGACTCTCTCTAATTTGTCCATGTCCCTTTTTGTAGTGGGGAGGCCACTTTGTTTCTCTAAAAATAAGTCTGATTATTTGTTTAATCATCACTATGGTCCTGACACCTCAAAGCAATTAAGCATGGGCCTATCTTTAAGCAGTGGGTAAACCTACTGAACATAGTACATTCTATACCAAAATACTGTATAATGTTTCTAGAAGCTTTTCTAGAGAAGTGTTTTTTTTTTCCTGACACATCATGTAGTTGGCCTGTCTAAATGATAGAAAAGGCTACTTCTTCAGGAAACAAGATGACTGCAAAACTATAGTGAAAACTGCTGTCTGCAAGTTCAAAAAGATTAACTGCTGTCCTTTAACAAAACATATAATCATCATAGCATAGCTCAGGATATAGGCTATATTTGAAACTAACTTTGTTTTATAAAACCTTGAAACAGGTGTTTAAAGATACATGTCATTTCAGTTCTTTACATATATGTAAGGAATGTATGTCTAGCACTCCAAGTGATATCTTTTTCTTTAAAGAACACACTTGCTAAACTGTAACTATACTTTGATCCATCATGCATTAATTCACGCTACACTTCTCTATTACATATGTAATGGATGACATATGATACTTGATATGTTCCAAGTATTTAAAAACACCAACTCCTTTTTATCCCATATTAAATAAAAATAAAACAGAACACAAAAAATGTAAATGTATTTTGGTTCTCTGCTTCTAAATTGCTTACACAGCATCATATACATTTTTCAAGTGAAACCACAATAAAATATTTTTCATATGTCCCAAAACATTAGTGCTACAGCATAACTAGTACTACTGATGGCCACAATAATTATTTCTCTTTTTTGTAGTTATCATTACAGCAAGTCATACAGTCTAGATTTTAACAAATGTGGAAATAGTTACCACCCTATTAAGTTTATACAAAATTATGTTCTATCCTTTGAAAACTCATGTGTTGGACACAAACAGTATTCTGCTGGCACTTCACCAATCAATTTTAAGGATTTAAATTAAATGCAGATTTAGTTTAAATTAGTATCTCTTCCAATATAATGATATAGTGTAAGTATTTACGAATTAGATGAAAATAAAATATAAATTGAACAACAGGATGTATGATGTGCTAATAAATAAAGCATTTTCTAACCAGTGTCAGTGTAGTAATTAGGGTTCTTAAGGCACATGTCACACAGCTGAGAATTACCAAACTAAAAAAGGGCCACACGAAAAAACTTTGTATAAAACAGAATCTACTTCAAAGTTTGTCTTTCCTTTGTTTTTACTTTTTAAAGGATTTAATGGAACAACTTTTAGAGTTCTACAATGTAATAGTAAAATCTGCTTAAAAACTTAACAGAATGTATCCGAAGCCATCTCTGTTAGAAAATTATATGACCAGCATATATAAATTTGGTGTTCATGGGCCTGATCGCTCCTTTTGTGAGAAAACTGATGGGAGAAAGGACTTCTCACTGAGGTTTCCTTTGTAGAATTTTCTCCACAATTGTTACATTGAAGGCAGATCAAGGGGCCTATCCACTAACCCTGCAGATTCCCTAGGATCAACACAGATCCATATTGATGCCTCATCAGTACAGGGAATGGGGTTTCAGAGGCCTCCCCCAGCCCTTCCATGGCATTAGGGCTTCTTCTATTGTTGTTGTCTACTAATGCGCTCTGTCCCCACCTGAAAGGTCTTCTCAGCTACAGAGAGCTACAGAAATGTAATAGACTGTGGCTGTACTATCTTTTCCTTCTTAGACATAGACTAGTAGAGTTTAAGGCCTCAAGGGAACATTCAGTCATCTAGTCTGACCTCCTCTACATAATAGGTCATTACATTTCACCTGTATGGAATTCTATAACTTGTGTTTGGCTAAAGCCAAAAAGAGTCCTTCCAGAAAGACTTCCAGTCTTGATATGAATACAAGAGATCACTCCCCTGGATAGTTTGTTCCAATAGCTAATCACTCACACTGTCAAAAAGAGTTGGTTGCTCACATGTAGTAACTCTGTTCTTTGAGATGTGTGTCCCGTGATGCTCCAACTAAGGTGCTGCGGCGTCCTGGTACCAGCTAACGGCGTTTCCAAAGCAGATGTGTAGCAGGCTGCGCTTGCACAGAATCAGCACGTGACCCCCCCCTCAGAGCGGCTTAGGGCGAGCGTGCCTGCATCCCCTCAGTTCCTTTTTAACATGTTTGCACCTGTAGCAAGAAAGGACAAGAGGGGAGGATGGAGGGTGGTGGAGCATCACGGGATACACATCTCGAAGAACAGAGTTACTACAGGTGAGCAACCAACTCTTCTTCTTTGAGTGATGTCCCGTGCTGCTCCACCTAAGGTGAGTATATAGCAGTTATGCAGGAAGGTGGCAAGATGTCCTGAATGAAAATAGAATCTTCAGACCCATAGTCACATCTGTCGCTGCAGCTAGATCTAAAGCATAGTGGGATATAAATGTATGCGGGTTGGACCAAGTCGCTGCCCGACATATGTCCTCAATGTGTACATTATTTAAAAACGCAGTGGTTGCTGCCTGTAGCCGGGAGCTTTGGCCGCCCTCTGAGCCTGAGCCAGCAAACTGGCCCGAACGCCCTCCCTGGCCAGACTGGGGAACTACAACCCTTAAGCCCCGGAAGCGGAGGGGCGGGGCCCGAACAGGAAGGGGAAGTATAAAAGCCCAAGCCAGAAGCTCAGTTGGGGCTGAGCTCCTGGAGGGGAAGGTTGGGCTGGCCTGCAGGGAGCTGGTGCAGAGCAGACAGGCCCGAGCTTGCCGCAGGTTCGCTAACCAGTCTGCTGAACAGGCTTACGGCCCACCTAGCCTCCCAGGACTGGGCGATTGGGAAGGGAACCCAGAGGCCGCTGACTGGGGAGGCCATTTGAGGGCAGGCTGGTCCTCGAGGCGATGAGCGACCGCCGAGCCATACCCCGGGGAGGCCGAGGATCCCATAATCTACAGTCCCTGTGACCTGGAGGAGCTCCCTTCAGCAGACGAGGAAACCCCCGCCAAGCGTGGACCCCAGGACCTTGAGGAACTGCCCCTGGCTGAGGAGACCGACGGGTATGGACCCCAGGACCTTGAGGAATTGCCCCTCGCCGCGGACTCCGCAACCTACCCGGACCTACCTCTGATAGACGCAGAGGGATTCGGGGCGATCCCCCAGGCCAGCTACGAGGGGGACACGGAAGACGCCTACCACCTCTGGAAATAGGTACCCGGACCTGAGGAGCGGGTGGGTGGAGGAAGTGGCCCAGGGAGGGCAGTGAGTTTGGAAGGCCCCGTGCCAGCGTGTTATGGTTGGGGACCCCGCTGGCCCAGTGACTCTCCTCAGGGTCACTGGTAGGGCCCTGGGCTGAGACGCAGTGGAGCGGGTGGGCCTGCGTCTCCCTTCCCCCACCTGTCCTCCCATGCAGCCTAACCAGTAGAGGCCCTACGGAAACCCCGAACCACCCGGACTTTGTGTTGGTCCACCCCGTCCAGGGGGCCGGGCCACTAGACTTTGTGTTTGCCTGCCCCGCCCCGCCCCGCCCGGGGGCCGGGCCACTAGACTTTGTGTTTGCCCGCCCCGCCCCGCCCGGGGGCCGGGCCACTAGACTTTATAACAGGCTTGTGCAGCGAGGGCTCAAGCCAGGAACCAGTCCACACCCAGGAGGGCTGCCTTACCGGCTAACTTCCCCCTGCATTACTGACAGGAGGTGCCCTCCCGCCTGGCCAGCGGCGCCGAAGGCCTACACTGCCATTGCTTGAGTAGAGTGAGAACGGATTCCTGACGGAATCTGGCTATTCATGATATTGTAGCATGTATGAATGCAGTCCCTTATCCATTTGGAAAGCCTCTGATTGGAAACAGGTTCTCCTTTTTGTTGTTCTGCGAAAGTGACGAAGAGTTTATTCATTTTCCAAAATGGTGTTCGATCAATGTAGAAGGCGAGCGCCCTCCTTACATCCAAGGTATGCAAGGAAGCTTGTAACAATGAAGTATGGGGTTTTGGGTAAAACGTTGGAAGGTGTATGGCCTGATTAATGTGAAAAACAGAGACTATCTTGGGTAAGAAGCCTGGGTCAGGATGTAGTGAGGCTTTGTCCCTGTGAAATACAATATAGGGAGCGTCGCATCGTAAAGTGTTTAATTCTCCCACTCTCCTTGCTCATGTTATGGCCACTAGGAAGGATACCTTCATGGACAGATAGTATAACAAACATGTGGCCAGCGGCTCAAATGGTGGCTTCGTGAGAGCCGTAAGGACGAGGTTGAGGTTCCATGGGGTTGGGGCAGGACGAATGGGCAGAAACCTATTCTGTAAACCCGACAGAAACCTTTTAATTATGGGTTGGGCAAATAGTGATGAATTCTTTGTAGGGTGAAGCGCTGATATCACCGATAAATGAACTCTCATGGAACTGTTGGACAGGGCTAGGTGTTTCAAGTGGAGAAGATAATCTAATATCTGTGGTATGGTAGTCTTGTAAGGTCGGAGATTATTATCCATACACCATGCGGTAAAACGGCACCACTTGTGCGAATATGATGTTCTAGTAGACAGTTTCCTACTATTAAGTAAAATATCCCTGACCTGCTGAGAGCAAGAATCCTCCATTAACCGGAACCAATTAAATACCATGCTGTCAGATGAAGCCTGCAGATGTCGGGGTGATATGCAGGAGTGTTCGATTAGTACAATAGATTTTTGATTAGTGGCAGATGTATCGGTTTGCATACCAATAGATCGATAAAGTGTGGGAACCAAAACTGTCGGGGCCATGCTGGAGCAATTAATATCACCGATGCACGATCGTGTTTGATTTTTCTGGATGACCCTGGATATCAGAGGGATTGGTGGAAAAGCATAAAGAAGGCCCCTCGACCAGTTGATCAGAAAAGCATCGCCTAATGTCTGAGGTTCGTTGTGGGTCCTGGAGCAAAACTGAGGACACTTCGAGTTTGCTGCCGTCGCGAACAGATCTATTATTGGGTATCCCCATCTGCGAAATATGTCGTATATGACGGAATTGTTGAGCTGCCACTTGTGTGTCAAGGGAAACACCCTGCTGAGGGCGTCTGCTGTAATGTTTCATATGCCCGGTATGTATATGGCAGAAATAAGGACCTGATTGTGGATGCACCACATCCAAAGCCTCACCGCTTCTGCACAAAGAGAGGGGGACCTTGCTCCACCTTGACGGTTTACATAGTAGACACAGGCACTGTTCCCTCTAAGTTGTGCGCGTGTGCGCATGCACACAGGTCATGAAACCTGCACACACAACAAAATAAAGTGCGCACAAAAAAATTCAATAGTGCTAATATTGTTGCTCACAAAGAAATGTTTTTGCACGCACAAAGAAATTGTTTGCGCACACAGTCTACAAGTAGTTTGAGGGAACATTGGACACAAGCCATGTTGTCTGACATGATGGTTACGGCCTTTCCGGAGATGGATGGGAGGAAGCGTCTGCAGGCATTTCTGATGGCTCTGAGTTCCAGTACATTTATGTGGAATGATGTCTCTAAAGGTGGCCATCTTCCCTGCGCAAACTGATCAGCCATGTGTGCTCCCCACCCTGTTAAAGAAGCATCCGTTGTTGTTATTTGGTGCAGCCATGGTTGTACGAATGGGATGCCTATCGAGAGGTTGCGTAGGTCCTTCCACCAATTCAACGAGGTTTTGATCTTGTGTGGAACCAACACTGTCTTTTGCAATGGATGGAACTGTGGTCTGTAAACAGCTGCCACCCACACCTGTAGGGTCTGCATATGCAGTCGTGCATTGGGGACCACTGATGTGCACGCTGCCATATGAACTAGAAGTTTTAACAACGTTCAGATAGTGACCAATGGAACAATATAAATATGATCGATAAGGTCACGAATTAGTAGTTTGCGCATCTGAGGTAAGTATGCTCGGGATGTTTTGGAATCTAGAATAGCACCTATGAACTCTATAGACTGAGTTGGAGTCATGATGGATTTTTCCACACTTATTTTCAGACCAAGCTGATGAAATAGCGGTGTGATGACATCCATGGCGTGAAGACAGAGGTCATACGAGGAGGCCACAATCAAACAATCGTCCAGGTATGGGTAGATCTTGATACTGCGGGTATGGAGATGGGCTATAGCCACTGCTAGCACTTTTGAGAAAACACAAGGTGCCGTGGATAGGCTGAAGGGAAGCACTTTGTATTGGAAATGTTGTTTGCCGGCGATAAATCTCACGAAGCGCCTGTGGGAAGGATGTATCGTTACATGAAAGTAGGCATCTTTAAGGTCGAGGGCTGAAAACCAATCGCCTTCATGCAGCAAGGGGATAATAGTATTTAAAGTAACCATTTTGAACTTGTCCCGTTTAACAAACTTGTTCAAAGGTCTTAGGTCGAGTATCAGTCTCCACCCTCCTGACTTTTTACGTGCAATGAAATAGCGTGAATAAAAGCCCGACCACTGCAATTGTGGGGTACTGGCTCAATAGCTCCCAGCTGTAGTAATGTCGAATCTCCTGCTGAAGAGCTTGTACATGAGAGGGGTCCCTAAAGAGGGACGGGGTAGGGGGGTGAGCAGGGGGTGTAGATACGAATGGGATAGAATATCCAATTTTAATTATTTCTAAAACCCATTTGTCTGTTGTAATACTTGACCAGACGGAAGAACAGTAGGATAACTTAAATTCAAAAGTAGATGAAAGGAGGTTTATGCTGCTAGAAGGTCGGGTATATTCAGACCCTCGACCAACACATCAGAAATGAGGCTTTGATTGAGGTGGTTGGGATGATAAAGCAGAAGAAGCCTGTTGAGGTCTTGCTTTATGCTTATAAAATCTAGTCTTAGACCTGTGTTGTTGGTCAAATGGTTTAGCGTCTGATAGGGACGAATATTGGGGTTGATAGTGCTGCTAGAATGGGTGTGATCGAATGTTAGATCTTCCGTTATATGCAGGAAAAATACCAAGGGTGTGTAAAGCTGACCTTGAGTCTTTCATGAAGTGTAATACCTCGTCAGTTTTAGAAGAAAATAATTGATGTTTGTCAAACGGTAAGTCTTCGATTTTATTTTGCAGTTCACGCGATAGAGCGGCTGGTGTGCAACCAAGAAGCACAGCAGAGGACCACCACAGCAGCTGTCAAGTGTGCTGCTGTGTCAGCAACATCCAAGGACATCTGAAGGAAGGTACAAGCTGTTAAGTGACCTTCTGTAATGAGTGCCCTAATTTGTTCTCTCTTAGGGTCTGGTGTGTCTAAGGTAAGTTTAGATGTAGTTGGATAACAGTGCTGCATAATTGGTTAGTCTAATCAGCAATGTGGAAAAGGAATAAACCTTTTTGCCTATAGAATCCACCTGCTTCCAGCCCTTATCAGAGAGCGAGGACTTAAACGCAGGTGGTTTGCTCCTCTGATTGGCAGCATCTATTACTAATGAATTGGGAGGAGGATAAGAAAATAGAAACTCCATGTCCTTTGGAGGAATATAATATTTCCTGCCAGATCGCTTGTTAGTTAGGGGAATGGTAGCTGGGGTCTGCCAGATTAAATTAGCTGGTTCTATGATTGCGTCATTCATGGGGATCGCAATCCTGGCCGAAGTGGTTGAATGTAATATTTTAAGGAGTTTATGTTGCGGTTCAGCAACTTCCTGCAAAGGAATATCCAGGTCCTGAGCCACTCTCTTAAACAATTCATTAAATTGTTTCAACTAGTCAGGAGAATTAGCTGGACGTTGTATGAACGGTTCCTCCTCCACCTGAGAAGCTGCCTGAGAGTGCTGAATGGAGTCATTGGATTTTATTGTCTCAAATGAATGAGCTTGTTGAGCTGTATTGACTGAACTATTTATGCTCCCAGCAGGGGAGGTATGTTTTCCCTCATGAGAAGTGTGGCGTGGCTGCCTGACTGGGGGAGAAAGTGAATGCCTGTCAGATTGAGATTATGAACGATGACACTTTGAAGAGCACCGTGAATGGCGATAGTGCTTGTGCCTGTCTGAGGCATACCCATGAGAGGGGGTAAATGATCAACAGCAGCTATAAGCAAGACAGGGCGAAGAGCATGCAGACAAATAGCGCAATGCTGCATAAGGTCTATGACCGTGTGTGGAGAGTCTAGATGACACGGTCAGACTCAGTGACCTAGATGACAAATGGCTGTATCAGGAATTCGGGGATACATGATGCGCTTTTTGTGAGCGCTTTCTGGGAGGTGAAAGTCGCTCCTGAGGCAGGCTTTTGAAGCCGAATTGGGCGCAGTTTGTGCAGGAACTGGTGGTGCTGTCGGTGCGGGCATGCTGCACTTATCCTGTGGCGGCGCCACGCTCGCTGGTGCTGGCGGTGCCGCAGAGCTATTGTCATGTGGAACCATGCCCTGATCTTTCAAAGAGCTCGGCTCCGTCCAAGCACTACCCGCGTGGTGCCGATGACTTGACTTTGAAGTAGTGTCCTGCCTCCGCTTGGAGACGCAGGATGACACTGATCTCGAATCACCCGAGGATCCTGTAGCCTCTGGGGTGTTCAGTTTTGAAATTTTATTGCCCAGTGAGCGCCCCTTTTTAGAGTTAGAGGTTGTCTCCTTCTGAGACGTGTCTGTTGGTTAGTAGTCTAATTTGGGCTCAGAGGCAGACACTGCCGAAGGGCAAAGCGACTTTTCCATTAGTAAAATCTTAAGGCAAAGGTCTCTATCCTTCTTCGCTCTGGTACTAAGGTTTGCACAGTGTTCGCACTTCTGAGGTACGTGCGCTTCACCCAAGCATCTGATACATAATGCATGTCCAGCTGAAAGAGGCATAGCCTCATTACATTGTGAACACCTTTTAAAACCCAGAGACACTGGCATGCTACGACCACAAAGTGAGTCTTATTTTTTTTGTTTGTTTTCTAATAAAGATGCAGGTATAATCAGAGAAATTATGACTGAAACAGGGTCTTCTTTTCTCAACAGGAGGCCAGAAGAGCCGGAGAAGAGCAGGGGAAGGAAAAAAAACCATTAGCAGTGACAGACGGTTAAAAAGAAACTGAGGGGATGCAGGCGCACTCGCACTAAGCCGCTCTGAGGGGGTTGCGTGCTGATTCTGCGTGAGCGCAGCCTGCTACACATCTGCTTTGGAAATGCTGTTAGCTGGTGCCAGGACGCCACAGCACCTTAGGTGGGGCAGCATGGGACATCACTCGAAGAAGAACTTATGCTTAATTTCCCATTTGATGTTGTCTGGCTTCAGCTTCCAGCCACTGGTTCTTCTTATGACTTATTCTGCTAAATTTAAAAGCCTGTTAATGCCTGAAATTTTCTCTCAGTGAAAGTACTTAGACATTGTAACCATGGGTGACTGGTGGAGCTACCCCTAAGGAAGGCTGGCTCCCCATCTCTTCTCTCCCACCCCCAGGCCCTGACCACACTCATTCCCTGCTTCACTTCCAATCCTTCCCAGGCCCCCACTCACCACTGTGTGAGGTGAATACCTGGCTTCCTGACTGAGTTTACCTTGCTTCCTCCCAGGCCAGCATGACCTGCTGTCCACCAGTCTGTCGGTGACTCGGTGCATGCAGGATGGGAACCAGCTGCTCTAAGATGCCTCAGCCTATTCCTCCCTCCCTGGCTGAGATGGGGGCAGTGGGAAGTTACCAAACAGACCCAAACATTTGTAGGGCACAGGGGTGCATTAAACAAACTACACAGAGCTTGGGAGAGAGGCAGAAAGGTTGGACAGGAGGACAGAGGGGTTCAGACAGCCATGCAAGAAGAGATGAGCTGGGGGGAGAGAAAAAAACCATACCACAGCAGCAGGACTTGACTGGCCAGACAACCTTTCTCCATCCTGAGCTGATGCCAAATGCTCTCACACTTCCTGCTGTGGTGCTGCTCTGTAGCAGCCTCTCCAGCGCAACAGGGCATGGCTCTGTGTAAGCCCTCCCCCTCACCATGTCACTTGCTCCTTCCTATCTCCGGTACTAGAAAACCCTAGACACCCTCTCAGTGCTGAGTGCTTCTAAAACACAGTGCTCTTCCCACAGAGCCCAGTCAATCTCCCAGTATTGCTATCCCACCCTTAAACATCTTGTCTTTTCCAGCATGTCCCCAAACTGCTGCCTTCACCCATAGTCTAGCCCCCATTCAGTTCCCTAAAGACACGTCACCCAAAGCTCCCCAGCTGTGTTAAGTTCCAAAGGGGTAGCTTTGTCATTCTAGTTCAGCAAAACAAACAAGAGTTTTGTGACACTTTCAAAGACTAACAAATTTATTTATCACAAACTTTTGTGGGAGAAAATCCCACATGTTTATTTTGCCCAGCTGTGGTGTTCCCCAAATGCTTCTGTGCCCAAAAAAATACCAACCCACACTGGTATGAAAAATGGATGCCAATGCTATGTTGTACCCAGCAGGCTCAACCACCACCTCACTTTCTCCCACCCTGCCATGCTAGCCCCCTTGCCACATGTGCAGTGTCCCCTCCCCACTCAGCACCTCTCCTCACCATACATACCCTTCCCCTAAGGCCCTGCCACCCTCCCCCATTGAGCTAAGAGCTCCCCCTTACCCCACCACTTGAACAAGTGAAAAAAAAAAACAAAACGGGAGAATATTCACTGCTCACAGGTGCCCCCTAACTGCTGCCAGCTTGCTCCTTATTTTTTGGGAATGCTTTGAAGGGCTCTGGACCAAGTGGAGGGGGATCTATCCTCCCAACCATTTATTGCTCAGTTGCCCAGCCCTGCATAGCTGGCACTGGCCCTGAGGATTGGACATCATAGTGGTGCCTGTCCCTCCAATATACTGAGTGATCCAATTCTAGGCCAGTCCTGCAGTTGCTTGGAAGAGAAAAAAGGAAATGGCCCACCCTCTGAACAGAGCACAAAGCTGCCCTGGTGGCATCTTGTCGTGTCTAGCTCTCTAGCCGCTCACTTTGACAAGCGATGATGGGACTGAGCCTTAGTGTCCCCTCTTTTCCCCACACACACTGCTGTTCTGGCAATTTGCTCCAGCATCAGTGGGAAGATGAGTCTCATAAAATCCCAGTCTCCTTTGATCCAAGAGGAGTGAATATGAATGAAAGGTTAATTAGCACTTCTAAAGCATCTTCCATCCAATGACCTCAAGGCACCTAAGCAAAAACAACAAATTAAACTACACAATACTTCTGCCTTCCCAGCATATAGGGCTGGGAAAGAGGTGGGGCCACCAGAGTCAATCAGGGAATACACAGCCTTCCCCTGCCTTTATTACCAACTACTCATGATTGTAATCAAGTCATATGTCTGTTTTCTTTTTTGGGAAGCTAAAGAGACTGAGCTCACTAAGTCTCTCATTGTAAGGCATTTTCTTTAGCTCTATCCTCATCATTTACCTTTCTGCCAGTCTTTGTGTCATCAGCTAATTTTATCAGCAGTGATTTTATAAATATAATTGATGAAAATGTTGAATACCATTGGGACAACTACATGTTCCTGGAGTACACCAATAGAAACACACCCATTTGATGATTATCCACTGATAACTATTTTCTGAGATCCATCAGTTAGCTGGTTCTTAATCCATATAGTGTGCTGCACAAACCTGCCTTTCTGCTCACAACTCCCCAGGCCTGCTAAGACCTTAAGGAAGGCTACATCCCACTTCTGGCACATCAAAAGATAGAAGGAGACTGGGACCTAATAAAAAAACTGTATTAGAAAATAGTTAACTGCTCAATTGTTATTGAAGCTGGGTGCCGTACTTTGAGGTTCTTTAAGTCATACATGAAAATTTCAAGTGTGAACATAAGAACAGACGTACTCTATCAGACCAATGGTCTATCTAGTTCAATGTTTTGTCTTCTAACTGTGGCCAATGACAGATGCTTCAAGGAGAATGGAAAGAACAGTGCAATTACCAAATGACTCATCCCCTGTCTACAAGTCCCAGTTGCTGGCAGTCAGAGGTTTAGAGAAATCCAGAGAATGGGGTTGCATCCCTGACCATTTTGACTAATACCCATTGATGGAAGTGTCCTTAGCCTCTGTTTGCTAGAAACTGGGAATTAGCATCAGGGAGTGGATCATTTCCTGATTACCTGTCCTCTTGATTCCCTCTGATGCACCTAGCATTAGCCACTGTTGGAAGACTGAAGATTGGGATAGATGGACCACTGGTCTGACCCAGTGTGCCTATTCTTACATTCTAACAAAGGGGTTAAATGTTATAAGGAAGAAGTCCTCCATGCCCCTCCCGAACCCCAGTGGCTCTAAGAGCTTGGCTACATGGTATAACAATGCATGTTACAGGGGTGTATGATTTCTAAAATACACTAACAGTGCACACTAATTGGACCACGTAGACTCTGCTAGTGCATACTGAAAGTTCCTTAGTGCCAGTAGGGAGCTTTTAATGGGCATAGATGGGTTCTACCTGAAACAACTGGTGCACAACAGTTAGTGCGCTTTAGAAATCTAAGCCTGTAATGCATGCTGCTGCATTGTGTGGACAAGTCCAAAGTACCAGAAATTTTTTTTTGACCAAAACTATTTGGCAAATTTGCAAATAGTTTCAGGTCAACTGAAACAGTTTTTCCCCATGAATAAACTATTTGTCCAAACATTTTTCCCTGCTCTAATTAAAATAATACTAATATTTATTTCTCATACAAAGTCAGCATTTGCCAACAGTTCCCACCCTTGATATCTATTGTTAAATGATGACCTTTTCATAATGACCACTGTAACTGTTGTTATAAAATGGGCAGGTTAACGATAAAAAAGAATTTACATTTTTATGTTCCATTCTTTCCTTTGTTACTGCTCACATCATCTAACAAACTAAAAAGATTCAAGCCAAATACTGGAGGTGGGAGTTCAAAAGGTTTTCAGATGTCGTGGAGAAGAGTGTGGTATAAATAGATTAGATATTTAGTAGCCAGAGCTGCAAAGTTAGCCAAATACTTTTCTTGGAACATGACACAGAATCATCTCTCGTACAAGTATTACTTTCTGCCAAGTAACTGTCCACCATGGTAGCTGAAGAGCAGCAACATTCATTTGTTCAATTGCAGTTAAATTACCCATCCTTACCTAAAAAAACAGGTGTTTGTTGTCAGTCATGCTACAAATTACGTCTGTTAAACTATCTGTAGGATTGCAAGTGTTGAAAAGGGAACAACCCTCTGGCACAATACTAGCCTAGAGGATCAATGTGAATGCAACTTACCCATGTTAGACAAAGGTTTCAAGCACACATTAATAATGTTGCCCCCTTGCAACCTGAGAGGGTAGTCAAAGTTGGGACCCTGGGGATGTTCCAGCTGGGAGCAGAAATTTGTGATAGTCAGGTATTTCTTTTATGCAGCTTTGTTTATTTACAAAGAATGTAAAAGTCCTGTGTGTGAACACAGAAAGAATCAAACAAGAAATAGCGTGTTTTGCTCATCAAACCAAGAACTCACATTTCAGCCTACACCCCTGACCCAAAAATTTCTGTCCATGTTTATTAAGGATTGCCCTGACTCCCCTTCTTGCTTCTCCCTCTGCCCACACCCCAAAAGCCTTCTGGTTGTCCAGTCCAAAAAATCATGGATGAGTAGTTCACAATCCCCTTTTGTTCTCTGTGGAGGGATTGTAATTATTTATCCTGAGAGTTACATTAACGGAATGGTGCATTCACACCTAATCTCAAAGTGGTTTCTGATCCAACTAGTCACAAGTATCTTTCAGTTATGTTTCCTTAAATGTGTGTCATATTCCATTAAATTGTTCTGATTTAATTATGTTTTTATCAGAATAGACGTACTCTACTCTTCTTCAGGCTCTTACAGAAGAAAAGTAGAAGATAATAAAATGTATGGCATTTTAATAGAAATTACATTATGGTACTATCATATTTAAGTTATAGATAATGTAGCTCTACAATGAAAATGAATGATACCATAATATTAACTTTTTGGATGAGACAATTATTCTGTTCTTGTCTGGATTCTTGTATGCCCCAATGTTAAACATTTAGGGACAGATTTCCAGATATTGTTCCCAATTTTGTAGGAGATAATTAAGTTGCTTTGACAAGTATGCTCCCATAAGACTTTGTGTCTGTGGTTGGTAATTCATATCTAAATCCATAACGTGTGTGTAGAGATGTAACCACTTAAGTAGCAAATTATGGGTGTAATTTTCATCCACCACTATTTCTGCTTCGAAAAGTTGAGGTTCAGTTAAGGGTCAACAAAATTTGCCCATTAAAATCTAAGTTTTCAATTTTGTAAACAATTAGTTGTTCAGATGTATTCTGAGATGCCAAAAGCCTTACATTACTTCTGTAATTATCACAAGACTTGTAAACCCCATTATTTTATATTTTTAGTGAACAAGATACAGCTTGAATCATACGTTACTCTTCCTTTTAAAATATATTAAATATTACTTAGCACTTAAAGAACCATTATATCCACAGGTTAACTTGCATTTTAAAGTGAAGTTTTCAAAATTAACTAAAAATACCTTTCAGCTACCCACAAAATATTAAATATTTTGTAGTCCAGATATGATTTATTAAATTAATTTCAATTGTTATAATTAATATTAGCTTACCATTAATTTGGAATGTTTCTAGCTTCATTATAACTTAAAAATGCCACAGTTTTTCCATTCTGTAGTTCAAATACAAACTTAGTTGGTTCTTTCTAATTGTTTCACATTACGTTTTGAGTAAAACTTCTACTAGCAACATCAATGTCATCCTTAAAGGCCATGAATGTAAAGATAGCTCTTATGAAAGAGCTGCTGTTTACACCACTGTTAAACTGCAGGGAGTTTAGGCTGCTACATAAAACTCTTTAATCTTTCAGGAAGAGAAGTATGAATCTTCATTTACATTAGGGGGGGAAGGGGTAGATATTTTTAATATGGCAGATTCCCTAGGGAATTTTTAATATAAAAAGCTTAACAACTCAGATATCGTAACTCTCTTTTTTGAGGACCAGATTGTGACTGGCCTTTTACTTATACACCGGTATAGCATATAGGGAGCATGTCACAGGGCAGCCCACTTAAAGCACTCTCCAGAGGGAGACTGCAATGGGACAGGTGCATCTGCCACAGCTTCCCTCCTTCAGAGTCACCACTCTAGTCTATGTCAGGGTCTCCTCTCTCCTCTTTGGGACTCGTTTAAAATATAGTGCAAACAGTCCACAACAAAAATCCCAGATATAGTTCATTTCTTACATGCAACGTAAGTAATCTTTAAAATTCCACACTGACACATCACATTCCATGCTCCCGTATCTTCCACAGTACCCAGGTTCATCTTCAGTTCTCTTCTGTCTTTCTACCGGGACAGCCATCCAGCCCTTCCAGTGGAAGTGGAACCCTCCTCTTCCAAGCAGAAACCCTCACAGCCTCTCTGTCAGGAATTCATTCTCACCAAGGAAGCATCCCTTACTCCTCCTGCCCTCTCATTGTTCTGTTGAGTCCAGCACTTCAGCAAGGAGATATCAGCAAGTAAGTCCCTCTGCAGCACCCTGCCTTCAGAACCCTCTGGCCCTGAGCTGTGGCTCTCCAGCTTAAAAAGTCAGCAGGCAACTCCATCTGCTGCTCTCTGCCCTAGAACCCTCTCCAGCCCTGCCTCTTGGTTTGGGAAAAATAGCTGGAAAATCCTTTTTGCTGCTCTCCTCTCTTTAGGCTTCCACCAGCAACCACCTAGAGCTTCCTTTAGGGACCTATTACAATATCCTGGTCTCTAGCAGCTCTCACGAACCCTTTTCCTGACTGACTCAGCCAGCTCTAACTTACCAGATCTCTCTACCCTCTAGAGCACAGGTGCCTTCTTTGAAACTTAACTGGGAGCTAGATGATAAGTCACTGGTGCATTGCTCTCCCACCTCAAAGGGTATGTCTACACTAGAGCCTTAGGTCAACTTAGGCTTCCATAAGTTGACCTAAGGAAAGGTCTGTCCACATTGGGAAGTTATTAAGTTGACTTAAGTGTTTCCTTAAGTCTACTTAATAACACCACCTCTTAAGGCTGACTTAACATTTAAGACTACCTCATTAAGTTGGTTTAAGCCACTGTAGGTGAGCATAGCCCTTAAGGGACCTTATTAAGTTGACTTAATAAGATTGACTTAAGCATTAAGTTGACCTAGCAGCTGCCAGTGAACGTGGGCAATCTACAGGAGCTTGGAACATGGACTCTCTAAGTTAACTTAATGAGGTCAACTTTAAGTTGACTTAAGTTCATCTTGTTAAGTCTACTTACCAGAGCCTTCAGTGTAGATATACTCAAAGAGCCCATATCACCCATGACAGAGACTCCCACCCCCTCATATACGCCATGCAAAGAAAAGTCATGTCTTCCTTACACTGAGGTGACACAAGAACTCCCCACACCATGCTCTTCTGGGACTGCCTTGCCTACTCTCCACCCCAGCCCATGGATCAAGCCCAACGCAATAGATCATACTCAAAAACATAGCAGGAGGCCTGCATCCCCTGCATTCCAAAGAGATTTAAATTTTCCCTCTCTTCTCATTCTTTGTTACATGTTGTAGGACAGGAAGATTTAAAGGGCTAGGCTGCATCACCAGCTGCCTCCTCCAAGATGGCTCTGGCAGACTGTCTGGGGCTAGGACATATTCAGTTAGAATTCAACTCAGAGCCTTCTTTGGGGAAGTGCAGGTGTGCAATAAGACTAACACAGGACCCCTAAACTAAGAGGCATCATGATCTACAGGCCTGAGCACCAGAGGCGGCCTTAGGCAACTGGGGGCCCTAGGTGAAAGCCCTTTATGGGACCTCTATGGGCCCCCATTGCCACTCTAACCACTCCCCACACAGTCCCAACTCCCACAGGGGAGGGAGAAGTGGGGGGCTGCAGACTGCCAGGTTCAAAAGCTTTGCTGCCTGCCTGCCAGACTGGCCTCTCTCCAGCGGGGTGGAACAGCGCTCCCTGCCTACTCCCAGCCAGCTGTGCCTCCCCCTGGGTACGCGCAGCCAGCTGGAAGTAGGCAGGGGGCACTGCTGTGCTCCCGCTGGAGAAAGGCCGGTCTGGCAGGTGGGTGGCAAAGCTTCTGGTCCTGGTGGTCTGCCGCCCTCTGCTTCCCCACTGCCCCACCAGCGCAGGGCTAAGTGAAGCAGGCAGCTGCTACCAAGCCCCCTTACAGTTTGGGGACCCTAGGCAACCGCCTGCTTTGCTTACCCAAAAAGCTGCCTCTGCTGAGCACTGGCCTGAGACCCAGGATACATGGGTTCTGTATCTCCCCCGGATGACTATAAGGACAATGATAATGACCTACTTTTGTCATGCTCTTATATCTACTGGGGAACTGTTCTCTAGAGCTAGGCATTATTTTCATTACTACTGAATATTCAAATTATTTCATGGTTTTGAAAAGAATAAATGGTGAATCCATAACACATACTTATTTAGTCTTTAATTCAAATGCAGAGATCATCAACCACAACACCAATGCACTGTTCTGTCTAACACAAGAGAAGCCTGGTTCTGACTTCCCATTCAAAGGTAGTGTAGCATCACTGAGATACCACTGAATGAGGTACAGCAGTGCCATTTCTCACACCTCAGTAACTGATGTTTCTTTTCAAAACCCCAGCTCCCGACTTGCAAGAGACTTAGGCTCTTAGACTTGGAAGTTTGGAGGCAGTGCAGAGAGCCAGAGCACGGGCTGCAGAGCTGGCAGGAGCAGCTGCTCCCCTGCTGTCTGCTGCACAGACTCCCAGGTGCTCAGCTGGGAAACAGGAACTTTGCTTCTCCCGTGTGCTGGGGGGACTAGACTACCTCTCAGCATATGCAGCAGTTGGAGTATGGCTGCCCTTCCCTAGGAGGCAGGAGAAATGGGAAAGGGGAGCCAGCCAGTCACAGGAGGATATCCCCGTAGGCTGAAGTGTTTTTCCTGAAACCAGTAAAATGGTCTGGAAATCCATAGCCTATCAGGGAAACCCATAGAACTGGCAGGTCTGGTTTGTATTGGAAGTGATAATGTTGTGAAGGTCTTGTAGGAGTTTTGTATATGAACATGCATCCTTCATGTAACCTTCTCATGAACCGTGGTTTACTTTTTTGTCCTTCCAACATTTACTTGATTCAAATAATTATATTGTCTAACTTGGCAATCTCAGGTATTTTAATAAAGAGTATTTTAGTTCCGCTTTAAAATGTACAAAATATATGCCTGATCTCTCTCTCTCACACAGATTCTAAAAAATTATGCTTATGCTTCTATGCAAATATCTTTATATGTACTGAAACACTGTAAGTGCTTGCAGATATACCTTCTCTTATGTCAGCCTTGTCATGGACACTTGCCCACATGAACAAGTATGCCAAAAAATCTACTTCGTCTGGCCAGAAGTACAGTGTTTGTGCTTGAATTATAAATTAATTCCATGTGAAAGTTAAACTCATGCTTTGTCAATAAAGAGTTTCCACCACTGTCTGTGGTGTGGCACCTCATTACAGCATCTTTTTTCAGCTTTATCTGACTCTTTGGATAATTGCCGCTTAATGCAGATATCAGCCGCCAGTGAGTTGGTTTTTTTTTAAGACTGTGTACTTTCCAATTAATTTAAAAACCTGGGTGATGTGTTTGTGTAAGTATATATTCACACATAGATAAGCATTCTGAATTTTCATAACAATACTGTTGCTTTATGGAGATGGACATTAAAATTGTTCAAGTATTAATAACTTTTTGAAAGATTTTCCTTTGCGGATGAAATTTTTCATACTTGCTCTGTATTCAATAGTGATTGTTGTTGACAAGTTGAACAAGATCTGTTCAAGCTATTTATAAAATATAGGAACATGAAAAATAATCCTTTCACTTTCAAACTGCTTTTTCAACCTGGTAATTCAAAATGGATTCATACATACATATGTTGACCAGTTTACCTGTTAAAAAAAAGTTACTGTAATTGGGGTTCTTCAACATGTGATGCAGAGATGTATTTCATTTTGGTATGTGAGTGCGTAGCACACTGGAGCTGTAAAATTTTGCCTAATAGTACCCTTAGCAGGGAGTGCTCATGCCATGTGCTCATACTCCTCTACCCAACAATATGAGGCAGCACCATCTTGATCCATCTTCCATTCCTCAGCATCAAAAACCCAAAGACTGGACTCTGATACAGAGAAGATGGAGGGTGAGTCATAGAATACATAGACATCTAAAAGAACCACAGTTAGAGTAAGTAATCATTTCTTCTTCTCTGAGTAGATACAGCAGCATGTTCTGTGTCAGTGACTCAGAAATAGTACCCACCACAGGAGGCAGGGCTCAAACTCTACTGAAACAAGGACTGCCTTCTCAGTAAGATGCAGTAATTACATAATAGTTTGTATATGTATGTATGGACACCCACATAGCAGCTCTGCAAATTTCCAGTATTACAATATCACTGAGAAATGCTATTGTGCTTGCTTGTGCTGTCATAGAATGAACTAGCACCTCCTGAGGAGGGGTAGCTGAAGCTGTATCATATGTAGTCTTGATACAGAATGTTATCTAGCTAGAGATCATCTCTGAAGGGACCACTTGCTTCTTCATACAATCTGTATATGACACAGTCAAGATGAAGCACAGTTTAGTCCTGTCCAGACAGAAGGCTAGACATTGCCTGACATCTAATGTATGGAGACACTGTTTCTCCTGAGGTGAACATACCTTAAGAATGGAGACAGGTAAGTATACTGCCTGGTTCAAATGAAACAGGGAAACCACTGTAGACAGAAATTTTGGGTGTGGTCATAAAATTACTTTGTCTTTGGAGAACTGGGTACAAGGAGGCTCTGCCTGAGATCTCACAGACTTTTCTTGCAGATGTTATCACTACCAGGAATGCCATCTTTTGACACAAAAGCAGAGAGAGACAACACACCCAGTGGCTTGAATGAAGGTCCCAGTAAATCGCTAGGATCATGTTAAGGTTCTACATAGCAACTAGCTCTTGGATCAAAGGATGGAGACAAGGGAGCCCATTTAAGATGCTTGTTATCATGGCTTTGGAGAAAAATGATCTTCCCCAATGGGAGCATGAAATCCTGACATCAATATCAACTGCACTTTCATTGAACCAAGCACAAGTCCTGATAAATGAAGATGCAGCAAGCACTCCAAAATGTCCTCAACAGAAGACAGTGTCAGCTGAAATCTATGAGTCAACAATCACACCAAAAACCACTTCCATTTCATTGAATAGACAACTCTAGTTGAAGGGCTTTCTACTGTTGAGCAGGACCTGTGGCATGGTTACTGAACATTGCACTTCCTTTTCATTCAACCATGAAGCAGCTATGTATCGAGATGCAGGGAGCTGAGCACAAGATATATGGTGTGACTGTGATTCTGTGTGATTAAGATGGATAGAAAGGAAGCAGTACAGCAAGCTGAACTGACAGCTTTCATCATGCCAGGGCAATGAGAATGAGCTTGGCTCAGTTTGCCTTCTTGAAGCTGTTCAAGCAAAACACATACAGGACAGCTGACTACCCGCTGAGATGCAAAGCAGACAGTGAGTCAGACTGAGTTCTCCCCAAGAACACAACAGATCATATTTCCTACTGTTCTCATAGCAAACAGGTCAATCTTCTGAATGCCCCAGCCTGTGAAGATGACACAAACAATACTTGTGTTTACAGAGTACCTATGACTTAGGGAAAAATTCCTGCTGAGATGGTCCATGAGATGATTCTGAACTCTGGGCAAGCTGTCGACTATTGGAGTCATACTCTTCTTGATGCAGAACTGACACGACCTGATTGCCTCTTGGCAGACCATCCTGGAGCATGCTCCCTCTTGCCTGTTCACATAATATATTACAGTGGTAATGTCAGCAAGCATGTGAACCACTGAGTGCCTCTTATGGCCCAGAAAAGCATCACAAGTATTGCAGATTGCCCAAAGCTCCAGCATGTTGACATGAAGTGAGGACTCCTACTAAGACCATAGGCCTTGCTCACACCTAGCAGTCAGGACAGTTGTTTCACTGCAGATAAGACACCTTCCTCAATCCCTGAGAGACACTGCCTTCAGCTGCAGCACAGGAGTTGGTCTTCAGCTCTTCCACACCAGCTATTATGTTTATTTCCCCTGCTGCAAAGAAACCCTCATCCACCTCCTCAGTGATTCCTAAGATTACCTCATCCTCCTTTGGGCTCCTCTCCAGGACACATCTTTCTATGCTTCCCTAGTAGGATCTGTGCCTTGCTTAGCTGCATCCCTCTCTCTTCCTGAGGTAGCACCTTCAACTAGAAAACTGCTCCCATTCCTTGAGCAGTTGCTGGGGTCTCAGCCTCTCCCTCCAGAATCCTAGCATGATATCCCTTCTTGCTACAGGTAAATATCTTGGCAGTCTTAGCTAAACAGAATGTATCACTACTATGAAGTAGGTCAAAAGAAATTCCATTACTCCCACAACCAAATTGCTTCTAAACTTTCCCATTCTAAATGAATTTCAGTTAACGGCACAAGGAATCTGGCTGGACCACTGCCACACTGCCATTTGGCCAGATAACAGGCTGGAAACTAGGAGCAAACTCTGCTTGATTAGATAAAGCTGATTTACTGTGCCTTTCCATCCCAGACACTCTCTGCCATTGATTTTGACCACCCTGCCACATTTCATGTCTGTCTGTGCAGAGCCCTATCTTACAGAACTAACATGATAAGACTGCATTGTGTGATACGTTCATGCTGGAGGATTACAAAAGGGTGTTTGAGGACAGATATGTCAGCACTATAAGACCCTCTTCCTTACAGGCAGGGGGAGGTTATTGCAGGTTAATTGAAAACACCTGACACCAGTGAAAGGCTGCCTCATGCCTATTAAAACTCCACCTCTGCTAGAGGGAAGGTGGAGAAGAGAAATACAAGCTACTGGAAGGCTTGGAGCAAGAGCAAGAGCAAGAGCAAGAGCAAGAGCAAGAGCAAGAGTCTCTCCCTAGGAGGAGAGCAGGAGAGGGAAACTCAGACACCAGTCTGGGGAAAGACTGAGGCTGCTCTGACCCCACAGCACACTACTAGAGATACAGCTGGGCTGAAAACACCAGGGACAGGTTCTGCCTGGAATCTAGGCATCACAGACTTACTGACTCACTCTGTTCATGTGGTGGAGTGGCATTCCACCAGCCCAGACTAAGACCCACCTGGAGCATTGTAGCCAAGAAACACTGGAGGAAAGGAAGTAAAAGATTAGTCTAAGGAAGGGTGGACTTATCTCAGGCCTGTCCCACCACGGGAGATAACTGTTACCTGGCAATGCTGCAGGGGAGCTTTCCCACAGTAGCTTGAGAGACCTCTGTGCTCAAGATGGTAGAATTTACATAGGCTGTTGGTGACCCCTGCTTGCTGCCAACCTAGGATGGAATTACACTGACATCTTTTTTTTCAGGAGACTCAAAATGGTGATTATAGGAATGGGTTTGGGAAGGTGAATGCCAAGCCTTACCCAAGGATAAAATGGGAACTCGGTTTCCCATTAGGTTTAGACTCCTCTTTCTGTGATTTGCTCACAATAGATGCCTGGGTTTGCTAAAAGGCACCAGAAGCCATCTCATCCATGTTGTTTATATGCATGTCTCACTGTTTAACATTATCTTTACATATGCTTAGGAACTGCTCCTGATCGCAAGATGAATCATTCTGTCTAAACTGGTAATATCTTTGCCATCCACCTCCTTTCCCATCAAACCCTTGATCTGCTTTACATATTCATATTACTTATGTTAAAATCCCTCTTAAGATTTCTAAATGTCATCTGCTAAGTTTCTGGGATGATTTTAAATTGCTTTAAAACCATCTCTTTGAATTTATCATAACTCAATTTATCTTTGAAGCATCTTCTAGCAGCACCTTATTAAAGATAGCCAGAACTTTACCACTTAACTTTGCAACAAAAGTGGCAATTTTCTTGTCATCAAAAATGATGTAAATTACATACAGCCTCCCAAAGATTAAGTACTCTGCAGTATCACTTGTTTCTTGGCATGCAGGACACAAATGTTCCCATTTGTGGATTTTTGGACTGGTGGGAGTCGGTGAAGTGGAAGGGTTCTGCTTCTGCTTCTCTCTCTCTCTCCCTTTCCTCATCTTCCTGCTGGTTTAGCTCCTGAGCCTGTGTATGAGCCAACTCCATAGCTTACTTCTGGGCTTCAGCTTTGTTTTCTTTCTGCTCATCTTTCTTTTGTTTCAGCTTCAGACCCTGAGACTCCATAGCCCGAAGTATGAGTTTTACTCAGAACAAAAAGTTGTGCATATCACCCTGCTTGTGATGCTTGTGACAGCATGCAGACCCCTTGAGATTCAGCCTAAGAGCTATGGAACTGCTGGGTTCCCTTATCACCTATTTAGCTTGAGGTGAGCCCTTCATCTCATTCTGGCTGGTGACCACAGACAGCCTCAGTGTCAACCATTGGCACTGGTGAATATGGGGGTTTAATGGTGTTGTTTATAGTGCCCAACATCTATAGCAGATTCTACCAATACAAATTAAAAGATATGGAATCACAGAATCATAGAAACTGGAACGCACCATGAGAAATCATCAAGTCCTGCCCCCTGCATTCATGACAGGACCAAATACCCTTTTAAAATATCCCAAACAGGTACTTGTCTAACCTACTTTTAAACACTGCCAGTGATGGAGATTCCACAACCTGCCTAGGCAACGTATTCCAGTTATTAATCATCCTGACAGTTAGGAATTTTTTCCTAACGTCCAACCTAAACCACCCTTGCTGTAATATAAATCCATTGCTTCTTGTCCAATCATTGGCAGTTAAGGAGAACAATTTTTCTCCCTCCTCCCTGTGACAACCTTTTAGGTATTTGAAAACTGTTATCATGTCCTGTCTCAGTCTCCTCTTTTTCAGACTAAACAAACCCAGCTCTTTCAGTCTTCCCTCGTAAGTTAAGTGTTCCAGACCTCTAATCATTCGTGTTGCTGTCTTCCGGACTTTCTCCATTTGTTTGCATCTTTCCTGAAATGAGGCACCCAAAACTGGACACAGTACTCCAGTTGAGGTCTAATTAGGGTGAAGTAGAACAGAAGAATTACTTTTTGTGTCTTACTTACAGTACTTCTGTTAATACATCCCAGAACGGTGTTTGGTTTTTTTGCAACAGCGTTACACTGTTGACACATATTTAGCTTGTGGTCCACTATGACACCCAGATCTCTTTTCACAATACTCCTTCCTAGGAAGTCATTGCCCATTTTATATATTAGAAACTCACGAAGAGATGGAGAAGAGTCAGTTAAACCTGCTGAGGACAGTAACTGAAGCACTGGACAGTGCTGAAATTTTGATTACACTAAATTAATGGTACCACTGTTGCTAACATTAGTGCAAGCAAACAAATGAGAGCACCAATGCAAAATCTGTCCTATAATTTTCTAATTTGGCAAAGTCGTGTATTTTATAGTTGTATTAAAAATAACAAATAATCCAATGAAAGTTATTAATAAATTATGTTATTTAAATTCCACTGTAAGCTTTTAAAAGAACTCTCCCTGCAGGAAATGAATAATTGATTTAAAAGTGTCACTGGATCATGTTATTTTTATTATGTAATACGACAACGGCATTATAAATAGATATATACTACTATTTATTTTCAACAATCTTTTTTTTCTTTTGGGAGATTCCTATTTGTCATACATTTTCTTTTCAGCTAACAAACATTTGATAAAATATAGGACAACATTAGGATTACTTTAATAATGTATTAATCATAGTTAATGGAAGACTTTAGGCAAAATATTCATAAAGAACACATTATTTAAATTTTATATAACGTAACACAAATAAATAGATGGATTTATACTACGAAAAGAGCAACTAAAAAAAAACCTTGAAAAAGGAGAGGGAGATGGGAACATCCAGAGTTTCAGAATCATTGAAACTCTGAAAATTAACTAATTTTCAATACCTGAGGTGTTGGCATTTTTATAATAGAAAAAATGTTAAAATTTCTTTTCTTACCTTTATGTATTTTACTAGTTTCTGAATTTGCCAGTATTCAGATGGCAAATCAGTGTTTCCTTCCTGGTGCCGTTCAGGCTGTTCTTCATCTTCCTCACTCTCAGAGGAACTTTCACTAATGTCATCAGATTTTTCTGACACTTTACTAGCAACAAAAGACAAAATAACTTAAAATATCTTGCTATTCACTAATTTAAACAGACATGTAAAACAGATTGGACATAACAGTTTTGTTTTAATCTTCATTGGAAAAAACATTCATACTTAGATTTATTAGCTGTTGAACAAGGTTACAGTTACCGCATGTACTGAAATACTACAGAAGAATGGAATTAAACAGAGAAAAATGAATATGATATACCGTTTTGAAACTGATTGTCCTTTAATAAGTCCAGGGGAAAGGATATTGACTTTTTTCCTGCCTTCTGGAGCACTATGTCTGGGTTCTCTTTCTTCTTTGATAACTTTGTTCGCAGCTTTGTCACTGAAAAAATTGTTTTGGTTAAACACCTTATTTTACAGTTAAAAATATTGTGTCTGTTCTTCAATGTCACCACAACAATATCAATATATGAGTGTGTAAATTAATCAGTGTAATGATCTTCATTAAGAAGTTACACTGTTTAAATTGATCAACTGTGGCTATGTCTACACTAGGAAAAGTTAGTCCAAATTTGTTAATTTGAAATAATAAATTTGAGTTTAATTCAAACTAAACTCAAACTTATTAGTTCGAATTAACAACATGGATTAATTCAAATTAATGTTAGTTCAAATTAGTCTACTCTGTTAATTCAAACGATCTGTCCTTAGTTTGAAATTATTAAGATTGAACTAAGGATTAATCCCTTGTCTACATCGTCCTTAGTTTGAACTAACAATCGAACTAAGGGCTTAGTTCGAACTAACCATCAGGTCTGACTAGTTCAAACTAAGCCTTCATTAGTTCTAATTATAGAATTCCTTAGTCTGAACTAATGAAAGCCTAGTGTAGACAGGTAATAAGTTAGTTTGAATTAAGCCTCCTTAATTCAAACTAACTTGCAAGCGTGCACATAGCCTAAAATACTTGGAGTTCTTTACTTAACATTTTCAGTAGGACTAAAAAGAAAGAGTATTGTAAAAATTAGAAATAGAAATTGTTGGATTTAAAATGAAGAGATTTTATTTAGGTGCCTACATTTCTATTCAGACTCAGTTTTGAGGATTTATAGAACATCAAGACTTGTCTAACAACATACAGTAGAACTTCACTGATTATTTGTTTGTTTTCAGCAGTACCCAGTGCTGATTCCACATAGAAGTCTCAGACCTTGCTCCAAATAATTGACCACAGGAAAAAAAAACAGGAAAACAAAGATAATCAGTAGAGGAGGAGTAGAGGTCAATATTTTCAAACCTAGTTACCTAAGGTTATGTTTCTAAATCCAGAGTTAGGCACCTATATAAAATGGCCTACTTTTCCAAATGCTGTAAAACTGCAGTTCCTTTCAATTCAGAAAGAATTTATGGGTGCTCAGAACTTCCAAAAAACTGAGCTACTTATATTTAGGTAAGCAAACCAAGATTTAGATGGCTACATTCTGATACCCCAAGTTGAAAATTTTGGCCACAACATAAGTAAAGCAGTCAATGTTTTAACTGGCCATATAAAACACTTTTTAAAAAAAAAATTTTTGACGTATATAGAAGCTCAGACTCCAAGGACAGTGGACCAGGTAAGCCCCTATGACTATGTAAATCAGCTTATAGCCATGACAGCAGAAGTCCTTTTTAGGAAGATCTGAATGAGCATAGATAGGAACCTTTTCAGTTTGCTAATCTGTGGTTTATTAATCTCATCAAGATAAAAACCAACAAAAGTTAATGAGATCTCATTAACATCCTTTTATAGGTTCATAGATTCCAATGCCAGAAGGGATCATTGTGATATGCTATCCTGACTTGCTGTATAACATAAGCCACAGAATTCCCCCAAAATAATTGTTTGAACTAGAACATTTTAAAAAAACTCCACGCTTTATTTTAAAAAGTTGCCAGTGATGGAAAATCTACCAAAACCCTTGATAACTTATTCCAATAGTTATTTAGCCTGACTGTTAAAAATGTGCACCTTATTTTCAAACTGCGTTTGTCTAGCTTCAATTCCAGCCATTAGATCATGTTATCTCTTTCACAACTACTCTGAAGAACCCATTATCAAATATTTGTTCAGACACTTACAGACTGTAATCAAATCAGCTTTTAACCTTCTCTTTGTTAATCTAAATAGATGGTGCTCCTTGAGTCTCTCTCTATAAGGCATATTTTCTAATCTTATAATTATTCTCATAGCAATTCTCTCACCGTCTCCAGTTTATCTGCACCCTTCTTGAAATGTGGGTACCAGAACTGAACATAGTATTCCAATAGTGTCACAATGACAAGTACATCAATAAAAGAACCTCTCTACTCCTACCTCATATACGCCTCTTTATGAATTCCAAGATTACAGTAGCCCTCTTAGCCACAGCATCACACTGGGAGCTTCCATTGAGCTGATCACCAATCATGACTTCCAAATCTTTTTAATCACAACTTCCCAGGACAGACTCCCCCATCTTATAAATATTGCCTATTAAACTGGTTAATCCCTGATATATACACTGACATTTAGTCA
The DNA here is from genome assembly GCA_007922195.1 of Podocnemis expansa. NCBI lineage: Eukaryota > Metazoa > Chordata > Testudines > Podocnemididae > Podocnemis > Podocnemis expansa. The sequence continues at coordinate 47,405,046 of ML681964.1, forward strand.
TATTATAGGCATATTGTTTGTTTGCACCCAATTTACCAAGCCAACCAGATCACTCAATATCAGTGGCCTGTTCTCTTTGTTATTTACCACTCATCCAATTTGTGTGTGATCTGGAAACTTTATCAGTCATGGTTTTATGTTTTCTTCAGGATCATTGATAAAAATGTTAAATAGCATAAATCCAAGAGATGATCCCATTGGAAACCAAATAGAAATGTGCATGCTTAAAGATGAGTCTCCAAGTACAGTTGCATTCTAAGCCTTATTAGATAAGCCATATTATTAATATAATTTTATATTGTTCAAGTTTAATGTTGTGCAGTACCAAGTCAAATGCCCTACCTACAGCAACACTATTATCTTTATCAAGCAAACTTGTAATGTCAACAAAACAACCTAGTGAGTTAGATTGACAGGATTTATTTTCCAGAAATTCACGTTGATTGGTATTAATTATGTTACCCAATTTTAATCTTTCTTAACTAGGTCCTGTATCAACTGCTCCATTATCTTGCCCAGGATCAATGTCAAATTGACAGTCCCACCATTACCTAGGTCATCCTCTCTGTCCTTTTTAAATATCGGCGTAACATTTGATTTCTTACAAAGTTTAGAACCTTCCCAGCAAGGCAAGGCTTACTGAACATCAAAAATTAATTGCCCAGTGAGTTCCTCAGCCATCTCTTTTAAAACTCTTTAACAGAGATCTATAGTGAAGTCTCATACTATTCAGACTTCAGTACTTATACAAAATATAATACAGTAAAGCTATATTTACCAATATAGGCCTATATCCTGTAAAAGTACTTGAAAGATCGTGAGGTTCTGTCCATATGGGCCCCTTTACAGGGTCAGGCATATAATATGCAGAGCTGTCCCTGGGAGGGGCAACCACCCATGGCCCCACGGTTCTATGCGCCCCGTGCTGTCCTTCCTGAGCATGGCAGTGCAGGGCCTGCACTGCTGTCCCCCATGGCCACGCTGACCCCTGCCCCATCCCCACTGCTTTTGGTGCAGAGCTGAAGGCAGCGAAGGAGAGGATCGGGACTGGGAACAAGCAACTGGCTTTTGCTCAGGGCTGGCCTGCCCCACTCCCCAGAACAGGGAACAGCCAGCCCAGGGGCGGAAAGGGACAGGCCAGAGACCAGGCTCTGCTCTCTCACACCTCCCTTGGTCTAGCTATTCCTCCCTGGGGGGGGGGGCAGCCCAGAGGTGAGGTAGGAGAGCAGAGCCCAGCCCCCAGACCAGCCCGCTCCACCACCAGGGGCAAAATGGCTGACTCAGGGGAGGGGCAGAAGTGTGGAGGCCAGTCCCTGGGTTGGCCCACCCTTCCCTCCCCTGTGCAGGAGGCCTAGGGGTGTACAGGCCCACTGCCCCAGTCCCGCACCCCCCTAGGAATGGCCCTGATGGTGTGGCGGGTCGGAAAGTGTATTTGAGACTAAAGAGCTGATAAAAATGATTGTTATATGCCCTTCTTGTCCCATACTAATTAAAAAGAACTCTGACTATCAGCTTTATAGCTCAACCAAACAGGAAGCAAGATCTGTCAGTTGCTGTACCTACATCCCCCTCCAGTCACTTTTCCCTTCATAGGTTTGCTTCCTGCATACTGGAACCATGGAACATAATGATTACTTCTTCCTACTCCACTAGCCCTTTTCCCTTCTTTCTTTGTAGGGAGGGCAAAAAACTGACAGCAAAATGAAGGAGACAGAAGAGGGGGGAAAAAGAATAGACTTCATAAAGAAAGAAGTGAAGCAACAAAGAGAGTCATTCCTTTTCTACTTTTCATAGTCCCAGCACCCAGAGCTCCAGAAACAGCTGAATTCCACCAGAATTCAGTTACTGGCTAGCCAGCTAATGATGCCTTCTCCCTGAGAAACAGTGCTTTTGCTGACTCTGACACACATTTGTTACCTGCTTTATTGGCCATCTTTATAGAGACCTTCCAACAAGGTCCTACTCACCATACTGCACAGCCGTTTCAGATAGTACCAATACAGCTGTTTCCCCAGACTCCAAGGACACTGGACCAGGTAAGCCCCTATTCTGGAGGTTCCCATCTAGATGTGCCCATAATGATTATGGGAAGTTTGGGTTTCATTTCTGCCTCCACATCCCACACCTGCAGAGGGTTTTATTTTGTCCTCCTTAAAGTGTGATTATTGGAAGGTATTAATACACCTCTGGTCTCTGTAATAGCTAGACTCTGACCTTCTCACCTAGGATCCTCTTGTCCTGATGTCCCAGGACTTCAGGAAGACTCCCAGATCTTGCTGGGGCAGTCCTTGCCTTTCCTCTAGTCCCAATTTTATACCTTTTATGCAAGCAGGATGCCCTAATGACTCTTGGCTGATCATATGTTTGCATATTTTACAGAAGACAGACACTCATTATTTGCACCTCTCCAGCTAAAATGACCTATACTTGGTCTCTGACCAACATCCTGATGTGCAGGAGGACATGTCCTTTATCTCTATACCACTGAGGCCTCATCCAATCCAGCAGGCATGCCTGTGGGTTGCATCCAAGATCTGTCAAATGTGACTCCGCCTACATCATGTCAGCTTCAAGTCTGAAGGGATGAGGCATCCACTTCCTCCTTCTGCAAGGTGACCTCCTAGTTCTCCCCTCAGACACTCATCCTTGACTCTCACTTGTGCTAGACATCAGTGGCAGATTCTGATTTCAGAAAAGAAGGCTCATCTCTATTGTAAGTCAACTCTCTTCTGCGTCTTCTACTGTCAGATAGGATGGCAGAAGAGGACTACAAGAAATAGTATTACCCATGAGCCATCTTCCCTTAACAAGTTCTGTAGGAGCAGGGCCCTGAATTTTATTTTGTACTTTTTAATTTATTTTCAGCTAAAAACCAAAAATCAGACCTATGATGTGCTTCCAAACCATTAGTCTGTATTAGCAAAGTCTACTATAAAACTTAGTTTTCAAATAAATACATACTCTCGGGAATCAGCAAGGCCAACCTTCTTCCACTTTAGAGATGGTTCTAATTTCTTGTCAATGGGTTTGCTTTTTACAAGAGGACTCTTCGTCTTCTCAAGCACATTCTTTTCTGAATAATCATAAAATTTAGGGGATTGGCCGAAGTCCTCAGCATCAACTATTTCCATATGGTGATAATGCTTTTCATACGCTGGCTCTTCAAAAAAAGTATAATCCTATTAAAAAATGGAGAAATGGTTTGTCAATCATATTGCCACATGAATAATACACATTAAAATAAGTTATAAGAAGAAATCCTAGGATACATTACTTTAAACAATTGTATATGCCATATGCGAAATGTTGAATGCCTTTAATTTAAATTGCCTTTAAAAGAATGCAGCACCCATATTAATTTGAAAATTCCTACCACTACATTCAAACTGAAATGTGTTTAAAAACAAAGAATTAGCTAAATTTGGAAATTCTTGAATTTACTCTAAATGTGGTTTTTGTCCTATTCCTAATTTGTAATACCAGCAGTTTTAATGGTCTAATCCTGCATACTGTCTCACTCTGTTTTAATGAACTACTTGTATACAGGCTATTTTCAGACTAAAGAGCTTGCAGCATCAGGTTCTTAGTTTTAAAATCAGCAGTAAAATAATCCACCCTGTGAATGAGTGCTGATTAACGTGTTCCCTATTTGGACAGTGAGGCTTGAAGAATTGACTCTACCTCCAATAAACCTGACATATACATCCTACTCTATCACATGGTTTGGAGTCCTTGTTGACATTATAAAATATGTAATCCCCAAAATTAACAAATTTAATGTTAAAAATAAGTTAATAAATGTGATTAAATTAGTTTCAAGTTTCATGTTAATACTTTAAATGTAAATATTTTCTATGCATTTTTTTCTGTTTTTGCCTTTGAAACAGTGTTGTTACTACAATATCATGTAGGGAACCAAAAGATCCCTACAAAACCAAAAACTGGCTTTGTTTAGTACCATGTCTTTTCAGAACATCCAGAACAGACTATCTACTGCTTCTTGTCAACTCTTATTTTCCACTTAAATAAGCAGCTTTGACAGGAAAGATAACTTATGGCCTTTCATTATTTTTATACCACCTGTCAGTAGCATGTCACTGCTTACACACATTCTTTTAGGTACTTGGTCCAAGGCAGGTTTAAAGAGACTGTCAAAGCATGGCCTGCCTCCTAACAGTCCATGAGGGGCACTGAGTGTCCCATGCACCCTGATTCAAATATCTAACCCTTAACTAATTCATGTTAATTAACAGATTTTAGAAGTGTAATCTAGACTAGGTACATCGCCTTTAACAAAAGTTAAAATGGTCAAATTACAGCTTAAGGGGAATCCTGGTTAGGCTATAATTTGCCCATTTTAATGCAAGTTAAAGGAGTATGCTTCTTACAGCTCCCCCATGCTAAGATTGCTAACATGGAATAACAGCACACCTTTAAACGCTAACCTAGACAAAACCAATAAGATAATATAAAAGCTGATTGGCTTTGCAATATATATGTGCAGTAATGAACTCCTTGAAGCTATTACTCTTTGAAAATGCATCAAAGTTATTGCCACTAAAGAATAATTTATTTTACCTAAGAGAATCACTCATAAAAATTGAGATGCAATTTCACTACATTTAGACAGAGAAAAATGCAGTGGCTGTCAAGACACATCAAAATCTTTGGGGCTTTTTAGTTAGTTGTTGCTACCTAGCTTTTTGTTTTGAGAACCAGAATACCTATTTATTCCAGATCAGCAGAAATAATGGTACATTTATTATATACACAAAATTTATAATGAATTCACAGATTCTGTCTTTTTTAAATATACAACTCTTTGGAATTTTCACCCTACTAACAGGAATGTTTCCAGTATTTTTTAAATTCTATATCATTTCTATTCTTCAAGAGTTCTAAGCCGGAAGCAGTCAGCTCACTTGCCATTAAAACTAAGAATACTACACCTAGGCAATACCAACCTTTATTAAAATCTATGTTCTGAATGTTGACCCTACCTATCTAGAACTCCCACAGGACAATAAAATATTATCCTGCTTTCAGATGACTAAGCTGATATACTTCATATTCCTCAGTATAATAGTTATTCTATACCAATAGAGAATACAGAGTTAGAAATGATTAATCTGACAAAACTGAGGAAAGGGAGGATTTACATTTGTGGAGTAGATACATTTATTACTATAGCAAAAATATTGATTAAACTAAGAAAAACTTGTTTTATCTAACCAACAATAACGTCAAAGATGTGCCATTTTCAACATGAGACAATTCATAAAATTACTACCATTTTCTACCCTGGGTGACAAATGAAGTTAACCCTCTTTCAAACCCTGCTACTGCAATAATCATGACTAAAAATGTTCATGCAACACAATACTTATGAATTGTACATTCATATTTAGCTATAGTTTTAAAGAATTATTTTGCCTAAGTGAGGATGTAGAATGAATTTTAAAACAAGGCCCAAGATGTGTCTAAGCTAGACACACAAAAAATGTGTTGCTCAAAGAACTGATTACTCTTGAAAATTTGGCTGCTAGTTATTTACTCATTTCACCAAAGAAAAATTGAGCCCCATAAACATGTGAAAATGGACACTAAGAATTTTCTTCCAGCTAGTTACATTTTTTGATGATAAATAATTTGTCCTCCATGTATGATAAAAATATATTATATTATTGCTTTGTGAAACAGTAATTAGGGTCTTGCTGGCTGTTTCTGTTATGAGGATTTTTTTTTTTGCAAAAAAAAAAATCTACTAAAAATGTACAAATTACAAAGAATGTATATTAAGTCTTGTTTCCCTGAACACAGTAGGAATCAGGCAGGACACAGTTTTCTTAATCAATATTCCAAGACTTTTTTCCAGCCAGGATTTTGTCCAGTAAACTGTCGCTCTTAGCTTACTCTCAGAGTCACATTGTTAGTGCTTCTCTAACTGTTCATGGCTTTCTGCTCCTTATCTATCCACCAATACATACTGAGTTCTCTGCATTTGCATTCAGCCCCAGAGATATCTCTCCACCAACATAGCTCAGCTCCTCATCAGCCATGCATATGGCTTGCATTTTGAATGGTGGTTCCTATTGTTTCAGCTACTTTACCCCAAAAGGAGCTTAAATGCTTCTGACTTTTATCCCAAATGAAAGGCGGCTGTTACATCTACCAGCTGCAAAAAGGTACCATGCAACTCCCTTGGACAAAAGATAAATGAAAGGAATTCCTAGATCCTGCTAAACATTGCTCAATAATGTACTGTGCTCTCAAAATCAATTACAAATTAATGTTAATGAGTTCTGAAGGAAATCCGGTTAAGCATTGGGAAGGATGGCAGTTATTGTGGCTCCAGGCCTGGAGGATTATACAGTATTCTTCATTTTGGCATGCAAACATTAAGATTCAGACACATTCCCAGAGTGTGCAGTATCAACAACAAAAGATAGTGACATTTTTAGCCCAAAGAAGTGATCTCTTCTTCCTGTTTCTACTGAAGGACGTTAGCATATACAGAATGCTTGGAGGCAGTTCCCTCTCAGTATGTCATGAAGCAAACTTGTTCCAGACCTTACATACTGTGGATTCTATTTCTGTATCGATAAATGTCATGCATTTCTTTCTAACCATTTAAAATCCTACACAGTTTAAAAAAAAAGAACAGTTACTCATTGCAGCAAGAATATTTTCCCTTATAACAACACTCCCCTAAAATATGAAAAAATGCTTATTAAGTAAACATGGTGCTTGTAATAGGTGCCAGATTGACTGTACAGGAAATTGTAGCCATTAACCAAAGAGCAGATACAGCAAAGGGAGTAGCAATGCAAGTTCTGTATGTTATACCATAAATGATTTCAACCATAAAATGGAAAAACTGCTACCAGGAGCACATAGATCAGTTTCTATATCAATTCAAATCCTAGACCTTTCTGCTGAGAAAAGCTAGGAAAGGATGACACTCAGAGTTCTTACTAAAAACAACAAAAGTCCCATGGCACCTTAGGGACTAACAAATTTCTCTGGGCATAAGCTTTCATGGGCTCCAACTCTCTTCTGACAATGCATCCGAGAAAGTGGGTTGGAGCCTACAAAAGCTTATGCCTGAAAAAATTTGCTAGTCTTTAACATGTCACAGGACTCTCGCTGTTTTTGCTGTATACAGACTAACATGGCTACCCCTCTGGAACTTGTCACCATGCAGAGTTCTGAATGGTACCCATCTTTCAAATGAAATGTAAAACTGAAGTCCTGAACCTTTGTTGAGATTAAGGCTACAAGTATACTGCAAGCCTCTTGCAATAGCATGCATTCTGTGTGGCTAGACAACAGTGAAGAGCAGGTTGTGTCCACACTCTGGTATGTCAATGAAAGGTTCTAGCAGGGAGGAGCATTGGTGAGCAGCCAGAGCCGTTAACTGTTCCCTTCTCTCCAGCCAGAACCCTTCCCCACTGCTGGAGACTTTCACCATGGTAGGAAAGTCTCTGGCAGATCACTGTGGCAGGAAAAGGCTCTAGTGGCAGGCAGATGCCAAAGTTCTTCCCTGCTGCTAGAGGCACTCACCACTCCTGGAGCATTTCCCTCTGACAGGAAAAGACTCCAAGAGCAGGGAGGCAGTGGGACACTACATTGCCTAAAATAGCATGAGTTGATATACCTCCTGGAAGACTTCTGAGTACGCACAAGGGCACACATACCACTGTTTATCAAACACTGCTGAAGGGTACATACCCAGATACATGCTCACAGGTTAAGGAGTGTCTTTACCCTATTTGCCAAAGTAGTGCTTCACCATCTACATGCTAGGTGGCTTTGTAGCGTATATTACTCTACTTGCCTCCAAAATGAATGTATAGTCTAGATGTACGCTAAAGATCCTACAGCACATTTTAAAAGGAGAAGGCTGTTAGCCTTGGATATATTTTAATCTAAATACTAAAGTTCTGCCAACCTAACTTCTTCTACAGAATCAGTTAGACATGATATTCTTCTTTACTTCCTGTCATAAATTGTTGGGAAAAATGCTTTGAGGTACTTTTAGCTGAAAGGTGCCACATAAACCTAAGGGGGTATTTTAAAAAACCTAAATTCCTTAATGTCTTCTGACAACTTTAAACTTGTAATTAATTTTAGTGTCAAGTTACAAACCACTGAAAATCTAAAAAAGGAGGTCTGTAAATAGGAACAATGAAACAAATTCAACAGCACTGGCACTATTGGAAGCTATTTTAATAGGTAAAATGTCACATTTCTTACTCCAGGTAATGTTGCAGTCTAAACAGAAGCCAAACACTTAATATTAGAACTCCTGTAGCATGGTGCCAACACATGCTATGTGAGCTGTAAACATACTGACAAGGTGGTATTTTCTCCCACAAAAGCTCATGCAATAAATACATCTGTTAGTCTTTAAGTACCACAGGACTCCTTGCTTCTTTTGCTGAACTAGACTAACACGGTTCCCCTTTGGAACTTGTAAACATACTTGAACTTCTCAACTCTGACATTTAAATCAAAGACAACTCTTGTAACAAATCAGAGATATCTTTGTATTGGTCAAAATGAACAAAGTTATAAATGTAAATGGTTTTGATTACAGAAAATACTGTCAGAGAAAGTTGATATTTTACTTTAAAATACATTTTCCTGTTTTAAAACTTCATAAGAAATACTACCAAGTTGATGAAGGATTACCAGAAATTTTTAAGTAAAATTAGGAAATGAGCTCACATATTGATGGGATACAAATTACAACAAAATGATTTCTTGAAATAATCAGGCATGTAATTTTTCTTTAGACATGAGTATAGGAAAACAAATGGTTGATGATACCAAGTATGAACAATTATCAATCAAATGCAAATGGTATGTGTTACAAGGCTGTATTTTTAGATTACTACTCAGGGTCTAGGGTCTAGTGAATTGCACTACAAATGCCATTCCAATGTTTCTCATCTTGTGGTTTCCATTGTCCCTAAAAAGCTACTATTCAACACGGAATGTGTTTTAATTCATTTACAAATTTTATTATTCTTTTTCTCTTTGGGCACGTGAGGTCAATGGGACAGCTTACTTGCAGAAAGCTTGAGAAGGTATACATCTTTTTCAAGTGGAAACCACTTTGCAATGGGAAACACCACATTAAGAGGATTCCTGGAGTCAGCTATGTCCAGAAAGAGTCCATTGGAAGCAAGCCACCAGTAAGCAAGGGTGGGCTTTCAGGGGCACAGGATTGTTTCTGAGCCATAGGTGCCCTCTGTGAATGGCCCTGGTCATGTGTAAATCCCTACTGCATCTGTACGATTTGTGGTTTCATCCCAGGGCTCACACTGCAGATTGGCAAGACTGACAGTTCAAAATTAGATCACTGACACTTAACGATTTCCTTATGCTTTTACCATAGAGATCTAGCTTATTACTTCAAAAGAGACAAAAGGTTGATAGAGTTTTAAAAACAGCTGTACAACACAGAAATCTGTGGCATCAAGAAAATTTGATGGTGTAGAGTATTCAATTTATACTGTTAACTGTTTAGTAATACCTGCACAACTCATTCTGACTCAGTCTCATGAGAGTTTTGCAGTATCCTGCATTTATAGCAATAAAAACTATACCTTGTATGTTATAAGATTGTATCAAACCACACCTATTGTGGGAGGCAGCTTATAACTGCAGATGTTTGAAAACTGATAGCATAACCATAAAACTGCAGCTACTATTTGTTCAGTAATAGTACCTCACAGCATTTTCCCTAGTAAGTTTTATCAAAAGAAACATATTTGGAAGAAAAACCAAATTAACATCTAGACATTTCATCTTCTAAAAAATATTTTTATCTAGTTAAAAATATTAGAAAGGCATCACCAAAAAATAATGTAGTATAAATACAGAAATCATGGATTTTTTTTACACTTACTACTTCACTCATGGACCAGTGAGAATAAAAATAGTCTCTCATTGTCATCATTTGATGTATATGAACATCTTTAGTATAGGGTACTAAATAAGCACAAAGAGATAAAAGCATTGGAAATTCCTGGAAATTCTGCATTTAATTTTGGATAGTCACTGTAACCACAACAGAAAACAGTTTTGTAGCAGATTTTTACTAACTTTCTTTAGAGACAACACTGTGGAAATCTAAAAATTGTTTTGTAAATCAATTATATAGCCATATTTGTATTGTAGACAAATTTGATCATTAGGTGTAATTCTTACAAACAGTGTTATTTGTCACTGCGATACAAAAGACATGCTTGCCCTGTAAAAACTGCTGCTGGCCAAGCAAGGCCCTGAATGCACACTTCCCTTAGCTTGCTCTATTACAGCTCCGAAATAAACCAGTTACTTCCAGAGTCTTTAAACAATGCACCCTTCTACTAGGTTACAATTTATTTAGTTCATACAGCTTCCATCAGAGATCCACTTCAGGCTCCATGGTCTTAAACAGCCCTCTTTGTCGGATATAGTGGGTTTTAGTCAAGCTACTCCCTCCTTGGCTCAGGAGGCTCTCTGCTCACCTTTTTGAACTGTACTCATTACCTCAGGCCAGCTGTAGCTTTTAAATAGCTTCTCCTTCAGCTGGCCCATTTCTCTAGTTTCCAGGTTCAGAGAGGTCAGCTGACGACCTCCTGCTGATGTCTCTCCATTCTGAGGAAAGAGGCTAAATATATACAGCCCAATTCTCCAGCTCATTCCCAATTGGTTGGGAAAGAGGAGAGCACTGCCCCACCCACACTGAAAGACTCTTGGTCCTAGGTTCTTCAACAAACAATAACTGCCTTTCTCTCAAACACTACATAATTTGGGGATTCTTTCCTTTCTGCCAATACTTCTTAATTCCTATATCTTTTGCATACATCAAAGCTTTCCAAAATCTTAAAACGCAATGCCATATGATTGGAATAAGCTGACTGCTAGGCACCACTACCTATATCGGAGCAGACTACATCATAGCACATTGTGTAAACAATATCAGAATATACATACCTGTTTAGCCATATTTTCTACAAATTTCGGTGATCTTTCTCTTAAAAATGTTACAAGATCTTTATATATGTCACTTTTTCTTTCATAATCAATATCAACATTCTCCTTTCCTTTACCCTTAAAAAGGAACAAAATTTTGAATTATTATTAATATTGTCTTTTATGAAAGGTTTCCATGAGTAAGGTAAATGCTATTAAGGAACATATGTCCCAAATCTGTGATGATCTCCACACCTCAGACCTGTTGTGTCAACACAAAATGCCAATGAATATAAAGGGATTTTAGAAGGGGTACCACGGTCCACTCACATCAGTGATTTGCAGCAACAGGGTCCTAAACCCAGTCTTTCAAGTAGTTAATACTGTATGTGATAGTCTGTTTGTAATCCCATGGAAAGGGACATCAAGGGCATTGGGGAAAAACAAGTGAACATGAGCCTCCAGTATGCTTCCATGGCTTAGAAAGCTAAGACGTATAACTAGGTAACTAGCAAGTAAAAATAGGAAAAGGCTATTACTATTGTATATGACATTAGCAGTATCATTATGGGAATATTGTGCACGGTTCTGATGATCTTGCTTTAAAAGGGATGGTGACAATTTAGAAAGGCTATAGAAAAGAACTACAACAATTATCTGAGACCTGGAAAGCATGCCTTACAGTGAAAGGCTATAGAAGCTCATTCTGTTTATAGCTGATCACAGAAAAAGTAAAGCAGCAACTTAATGTTCTATAACCTCCTACATAGAAAGAAGATGTCTGACAGTGGAGTGGTCTTCAATTTAGCAGAAAAAGGCATAGTAAGAGCTAATAGCTGAAAGCTAAAGTTAGGCAAATCAGACTAAAAATAAGACATACATGTTTGACAATAAGGATGATTAATTATTGGAAGGAACTATTTACTGTGGGGATGTGATTGATCCTTCATCACTTAAAGTCTTAAAATCAAGAACAGATGTTGTTCTAAAAGTTATGATGTATCTCAGCCAGAAGTTCCGGAGTTGATGAAGAAATTACTGGATGACATTTTGGTTATGTCTATGTTTAAAAGCTTAGTTCGGACTTCCTTAGTCGCAGCTAAGCACTTCAAAGTTAGTTCGAACTAAGCATGGTTTTTGAGTTCAAACTAACTTTTTAGTTCAAACTAGCTGTGCTTTTTTTTTAGTTCGAAAAAACTTTTTAGTTCAAACTAAAAAAGTTGTGGCTAGTTTGAATTAAAAGTTAGTTTGAACTAAAAAACTGCACATAGTTTGAACTAGCGTGACTACATTGTGCTAGTTTCGACTAAATTTCAAAATAAGTTTGAAATAAGCAGCTAGTTTGGACTAACCAGCTGAACTAACAAGTTCAGGGGTTGGCAACCCCTGGTGCCTGTTTAAAAATGGCACGGGGGCTGAGCTTGAGCAGCACACAGCACCACTCAGGCTCTCCTGCTGTCCCCGCTCCCCCAGCGCTGTGTGGCTGGGTGGCAAAAGCTGCATGCCACTGTTCCAGGCTCCAGCTGGCCACACTTTCCCACTGGGGAGCGTGACCAGCAGGAACACAGAAATTGTGGTGCGTGGCTCCTGGCCCCTTCTGACCACAGCCCCTGCTGGGCAGGGCTACAGGGGAGCGGGGCTGGTCAGCCTGCCCACTTCTGGCTCCGACTCCGGAGCCAGAAGCCAACCACCGGTGGAGGTGGAAGCCTGCCCTGGCCAGGACCTGGAAGCCACCTGTCAGTGGGGGCAGGCGCCAGTCCTGCACCAGAGGCCTGGCCCTGCCCCCTTCTCGCCCCGTCCCCGGCACCTGGTGAGGGTGTGGTAGGCAGGGCTGGCATGGGTGCCAGCAAAGATTGCTAACCCCTGAACTAGTTCGAACTAAGTTTTGCTTTTAGAGGAGTGTTAGCCAAGGCCAAAGGGCCACTGGATCTACTTTGAAACTGAACAGGGATATTCTCCTGACCTGGCTCTAAGGTGGAATGACGGGAACCATACATCACTCATAGCCCCAATTTCATCTTCAGCCTCTTTCTGGACTTAAGGGCCAGACAAAAGTTACACTTTTGTGGGACATATGACTCTCCTAGGCGCTAAAAGTACTTGGAGTATGGCGTTGCTAACAGGGCTCGCCACCTGAGAAGGCAGCATTCAAAGACCAATAACCCTCCCAAGAAAAGCATGGCTTCCCAAAGGGAAAGAAGAGGAAAAAAATCAAACTTCTTCACTACTAAACTAATGTATACTAAAAAAAACCTAATAGACTAGACTGAATTCAACTAATAGCTGGGAAAAATAATTTAGCCAAGGCATACTCAAGGTAGATACATTAAAACTCAGTCTTGGCTAAGACAGCTGAGAAGGAATCAAAGATAGTTTGCCCATGTAGTACTGTACAGCCTTGGTGCGATGCATGAGGACTTGCATGGTACCTGTGCGGGGCCAAATGGACACTAAAAAAAAAACGTCCAGTTGAAGGTGTGCGTGAAGCACCCATGTGAACAGTACTTGAAGAAACATGGGTTCTACTCTCTGTTCTGTCACTGCTTTCCTATGTGAATTTGGGCAAAACACTTAATTAGGAAATGGAGATAACTGCTACATAATTAAGACTGTAAAAGCATTTGCACTAGAAGTCCATCTTTTGCCAATCCTCTAAAATCCATAAACAAAGGAACATGAGAATCAAAAGTACTGAGTTACGTTATGGCTGTGATAAATATGTTTGTACAAGGAACTCCTGAATTCTAACATCTTAAATGTATTCTGACATCCTTGGAACCCAAAGAGTCAGCAAACTTTTTTGCTACCTTGTAGAAGCTTCTCCTGTCACTTCGGTGGAAGTGCTTCGCATGCTTAAAGGTAAGCACATTAATCAGTGTTTACTGTGCATGAGTAATTTTTCAAGTTAAGTAATTAGACTCTAATTTTAATCAGGAGCACCCCTGGCCTGGGAAAAGACTTGGGTCTCTGACATCAGCACTTGGGACTCGAGCCCCATAAGCCCGGTGCCAGTGACACACCTGATTTTAAATAAATAGTAACATCAGTATGAATCATACAGAGATGCTAAACTCATTTTGGGTGATGTTTACATATGGCTAATTGAGGAGCTTTACATATGTAACTAGCATCACTGAACTGAACCCAATGGGACTACTCACACGCATGAAGCTACAAATGTGTGTTTTTACAGGGTTGCGTCTAAAAGGCAGAGAAGACATAACATTTGGGAAAAGCCAAAGTTTGACATAATATTGGTTCTTTTGTTTCTAATACTTATTGTTATTATGAATTCATATAGGGTAACACTCAAATCATATTGCTAAGCATATTAGATTAATGTTTCTGACAGAGGATTACTGACGATTCAACATGGTTACAACAATGCATGAGTTTGTATTACAGTGGCTTTCTTAGCAACCACAAGAGTTTTTTTAAGAATGAAAATGTAGAAGATAGACAATATGATATAATCCAGAAAGAATGTAATGGTACTGATCTTGCCATTTTTCAGGATTCATTAATAGGTCTCTTTTATACTCAACTTACTTTACTATAGACAGTATGAGAGAAATGCCATGTGTATAACAAGCACTTTCTAGGCTGCTTCACATGTGTGGTAACAAAGTAAATTAAGAAGTGGCATAGAAAACACTAAAATTCACTGTACAGGCAAGAACAGAAAGAGAAATAATGATCTCTTGTCAAAATGAAAAAAATATAAGACATCATGCCATGATTATTTTCTCTTGTTCTGTGGTACCACCAAAGTAACTCTTCAGCTCTTGATTGAATAAAACTGCCCTAAACTTTCATTAAGTCATCCTTTTTTATGTACTCAAGTTTCCGTTATGCAACATTTACTACTTACTCCATTTAAAAACACTCCTGCTGTGCTGCAAGTGATGTACAAAGGATCAGTGTCGTGTGGTTTAGCAATCAAATAACATATTTCCCCATGGACTTGTCTCCAAGGTGGGGCTCGACATCCATTGGAGAATTCATAATCTGCAATAACAGCGTATTGTCACTTTCAAAAATATATTGCTATTTCTAATAATGAGACCTATATAAATTTTTAATAATAAAATTCACACACATTAGGGTCCCAATCCTGCAACTGTCACTTGTGTGAACAATCCAAACTTGTTTAGGACTTAATTCTGCAAAATATTAAGCACTCTGGCATCGTTCAGCAAACCACTCAAACATATATGCAGCATTTCTCAGAACCATGTCCTTACTTAGTCCCACACATAGGGATTATTTTATATAAAGCAAGGTACATATAAGCCTCATATCTGTAGATGCATGCTGCTTTGTTTTATTACTTAAAAATAGAAATATACTTTTTAAATCAGTAAAACAATTTAACAACTACATGAAAAAATCAAATATATTATATTTAATGTGTATGTGTAAATGTAAAACACGATAAAACTAAAAGATTGAATTTGAACCTGATGCATATTCAAGAGATTCCAGCACTGTATCTTCTCCTTCTCCAGAGAAATGTTTGAGCAGATCTACTTCATTTTTTATAGCAGCTGGAGTTAATCTCACCTCTCTGTAATTAAGAGAAAATGGTCTAAAATCTATTAAACAAATATATGTTTTCAAAAATTAGAAGAATTTACACATGGATTTTTCTCTTTCCTTCTAAAATGAGTTTCAACATAGCATGAAAAAAATTAAAATAGGAAAAAGGCTATGTGGTAAAGGTTTAGTTTCACTGCTAAAATGAAATCCTTATAATTATTTGATAAATTCAGTGTCTAACATGTTCTTATGACTATATGAACAACTCTGTGAAACTCTTTTACTTGCTAGTGTATTTATTTATTTATATAAAATTAGATTGAGTTGCTTCCAAAATATAAAATATGCATATATTTGTATATATATGTACATAATACACACATTCATACTTACATATGTATTATATTGTCAAACCTCTAGAAAACATCTTTCATTTCCATAACTTTTTCTGGCTTTCATAAATCAATAAATATAATTACTTTCATACCTTTTCTGAGTGACTTCTTCATATTGCATCAAAAGCACATTTCTAGGTTAAAATAAATGTAATTTAAAAACAAAAGAAGTCTAAAAATGGACAAAGTTTCATTTGAAACGCACTTACTGTGAAATATATTTTAAAGAATTATTAAGTAGTTGCATATCCAGCTGTTGAAGAAGAACAGAGATCTTCATTTTAATCTCTGTATCAGGATCATCATCTCTTTTCATTCTGTCCAGCAAGCGCAGCATGGACAGATCTTCTCCTTCAATAGTCCCAAACCCAGGGCCAAGAATTTTTGCTATAGGATCTCTATTGGCTGTAAATGAGAAACATTATCTCTTTAAAGGTAGCAATTCTTAAAAACTAGTCTTAAAAGGTTTTTAAAGTCCTTAACTGCCAAAGCATTGCAACAGTGTTAACTTACAATATGAATGCATATTTAATTTTAAAAGATAGAGAGATAATGGGCATTGTTATTTCTTAAAATTTTTGAATATTACTTTTTTATCCTGTAAATGATGTTATCTCCCTTTATTGTGATTTGCAATACATTCATCAGCTTTTAACAATAATAAAACAAAACTCAGATAAAACAAACCCTGTCTTCTTGTGTTCTGAACATCCATATTTATTGAATCAAGAAATAAATATCAAAGTCTGTTCTAGGTCAAGATTTATCTTCAGGGAGAATAAAAGTAGATGATGTCCAAAACATCAAGTCAATGGGCTCATTTCACAAAGAAGCCATCTCACGGAAGTTTGATTTAGTGTTAAACAATGTCTTAAAAGATTTGTTGGCAACATTCCCAATGAGTCCATAAAAGGCCCAGCTATCACTTGCTCAGAAATGCCAGCTGTTCTATACAGTGACCAGTGACACAACTGTGCACCAACTGGTTTTATAAACTCCTTTTGTGCTCACTGGCCCAATAAGTGAAAGTATTCTTACACAGGTGCATGGCAGTTGCTGGCTCACATTGAAGCACGATTCCTGTGCGTGTCTTTGCTGTGTGTACATTTTACTAATTAGGCCTCCTCCATCTGTGGACGCATCAGCATTGTAGCCAGCGTGTTTTCTACCAGCCACAAACAAATGTTGCTCCAATATTGAACCCTCATAATTGTATAATATAGCACACTAAGATGTTTTTTATTCACAGTTTGAACACAGGGAAGTAGTTATGACCCAATAACTGTACTGATACATATTTTCTAAACATGTTCATCAGAAAGAGCTAGAATTCTTTAGAGTCATAAACTTCCCAAGCACAAAATGTTTGATTGGTTGCTTCTCAACATTCTAAAAGGGACACTAAAGTTAAAAGTTAAGAAGTCCAGAAAAAGCACAGAAAAAAATTGGTTTCTTAATACTAAGAGTGCTGTGATTTGAATATATGATTTGCTCTAATTGTTGAGGAGCGGTCAGTAAACAATATCTATAAATGAAATTCATGTTAATGTGTTTCCACAGCTTTATATTACTGATTCCAGTGAAGATAAAAATAATAAAAACTAGAAATCTGATGATTCATCACATAAGTGTTTTCAACTCATCCCTCAGAAGGCAAAATTTGCAGTAATTAAAATGTAACTTACATATTTCTTTCTTTCTCTCATTTTTAAACATTAAAATTCAAGGACAGGAACATTAAAAATAAACAAGCAAACAAACAAAACCCCAAAAACCCTACCTTCAAGGCATGCCTGTGCTTCCTTTAATTTTTTTTCTGCAGCTACATGTAGCAAAGCAGATAGCTGGCCAAAACTGCGGACGCTGATAGTTGAGGCAGTGAGCAGAAGCAATGGTTGATCATCTTTGTCCCTTTCCTCTGACTGAACAGTTGTTCCACTAGAAGAATAAAATGACGCGTCGTAAAGAGAGATCTTTTATTAAAGGAAAATTTTAGACAGCTCCAACTCTAATAATGCTGCTGACAACACTGAATCAAAAATGGGACACCAGTTCTCCTAATTGCCATTCCCTTTTCAATTTATTAATAGATGATGTTGAGTTGCAAAATCAAAACAATTTTCAGAAAGAAATGTAAGGTTGCTATAAACCTTAATTTGGCAAGTAAGATATCAATGAAACATGTACTACAGCTGAAATCAGAAATACATGTAAGAATATAAGAATGGCCATATGGGGTCAGACCAATGGTCTACCTAGCTCAGGATTCTATCTTCCAACAGCGATCAGATACTTCAGAGAGAATAAGAAGAACAGGGTCATTTCAAGTAATCCATTCAATATCACCCAGTCTCAGCTTCCGGTACTTGTTCTTGAGGCACCACAGGCTATGTTAAGAAGGTTTAATTCAAACTAAATTAGTCGCTGTCTACACTAGATTTTCATCAAGTTGAAGTAAGAAATACTTGAATTCGACTTAAGGAAAGCTTAATTCAAATTAATAAGAACCATCTTTTAGTTCAAACCAAGCCTTAATTCGACTCCTTAGCTCGAACTAAGGAAGGTGTAGAAGTGGATTTGTAGCCAGAGATTTCTGTCTACTTCTCTAAAATCTATGAGCAGAATAGCACAAAGCAATCTGACAAAATTTCCAATCGGTAATAGTGTAAGGAATTAGTTAGATAATTCAAAATAAGCAGCATTCGAAATAACCCAAGATGGAAGTAGATCATGCCTATCCCTCTTTACTCCAAGAGATATATCTTTGAACAAGAAGAGTGATCCTAGAGATATATCTATAACTAAGGGAATAAGGTCAAGATCCGACATAACTGACCTCTAGATCAACCCGCTCCCCCTCCCATCAGGTATCCACCCATGTACTACACCTCCCCCCCTCTTCTGAGCCTCACACCTCCCCCAAAGCTCTCCTCTCCACCCATGCACACCTCCCCCCTTCCTTTAATCATTGGCTAGAGTAAGTCATCTGACCTGCCAGAATGGGTGGAGTTGACCTTTAAAGTTGTATAAAAGGAGCAGCATTTGCAGCTAGACTTCGGAGATCTCTCCCACTCCTTAAGGTATATCAATGGGCTTTTGTCTGTGATTACCATTCACAGAATCATAGAATTATAGGGTTGGAAGGTACCTCATGAGATCATCGAGCCCAACCCCCTGCCAAAAAACCAGGACCACTGCCACTAAATTATCCCAGCCAGGGTTTTGTCCAGCCGGGCCTTAAACATCTCCAAAGACAGAAATTTCACCACCTCCCTAGGTAGTCAGTTGTTTTACCACTCACCTAGTAAGAAAGTTTTTCCTAATATCTAGCCTCGACCTCCCCAGCTGCAACTTGAAACCATTGCTGCTTATTCTGTCCTCTGTTGCTACTGAGAACAGCCAAGCTCCATCCTCCTTGGAGCATCCCTTCAAGTAGTTGAAGGTTGCTGTCAAATCCCCCCTCAGTCTTCTCTTCTACAGGCTAAATAAGCCTAGGTCCTTCAGTCTTTCTTCATAGGGCTTGTGCTCCAGCCCCTTGATCATTTTTCTTGCCCTCTGCTGGACTCTTTCTAATTTGTCCACATCCTTTCTGTAGTGGGGAGCCCAAAACTAGACACAGTATTCCAGATGCAGCCTCACCAATCCCGAATAGAAGGGAATGATCACATCCCTTGATCTGCTGGCAACACTTCTTCTGATGCAGCCCAGTATGTCATTGGCCTTTTTGGCAGCAAGAGCACACAACTGACTCATATCCAGCTTCCCATCCACCATGACCCCCAGTGTAGCCATCTCTTTAGTATTAGAGCAAATCTTGATTGAATAAGGACACATATGAGTAGAAAAATAGTGTAAGGCAATCTAGTGGAAATATGTGGTAAAATGAAGTTAAAAATATCATAATATGTAATAATTAGTGATAAAATAGCCATAAGTTGTCATTTACAAAGTGTTTGAAAACAAAGCTAGTATTCAAAAATGCACTCCACAAGTGAAACCTGATCTCCATATATATGGATCATAAGAGAACAGACTTGATAAACCTATCTTTTTAAGGGAAAGTAGGTCAAGACGGAGGAAGATGCTAAACTTTTGAACTCCCTCACTCCCCCCCCCATCAAGTATTCTGAGTTCTCCTCCCACTGTCCAGTTACCCAAAAAAATCTTTGATCTCTATCACATCACCTCGCAGGTGCTGGATGAAATCATCCTTTTTGTGACTGGTTGAGGATGAAATCACCCTTTTTGTGAGTGGTTAGAGGGGATGTGAGTGGGTGATTAGAGTGTATAAAAAGAAGCAGCACAGCAGCAGAACTTCAGAGATCTCTCCTGCTCCTTACTGGGTTCCACTGGCCTCTGGCTATGCTCCCACTGCACTAGGAGTCACACTATCACTCATCCCCAAAGAAAGTAACAATATCTTTGGTGGACTTAGTCTCCAAGCTAAGTTGAAGGACTTAGTCTTAGAAGGGCCTTTTCCGGACTTAGTCTCTGAGCTAGGTCTCCGGACTTAGTCTCAGAAGGATGAGCCTGGATGTTCAATCTTACATGCACTCCAGACAGCCAAATAACTGAGTCTTGTGGTTAAGTCTGTGAGCAATGAACACCACACAACCAAAAGCTTACACACACACTCCATGACCAGAGGGTACAGCAGACTGAAGTCTCTGCTTGGGGACATTCGGGTCTCACCGTCTCTGAGAAGGAGTGGCTGAAAGGGTACAACTGGGACATCTTCCCAGTTGGGGGACCTCGTGTCTCACTGTCTCTAGTACAGGCTATCCAGAAGAGGCTGCACCAATCCGATACCTGAGTTTTGACTCAAGGTGCATGCTTCCAAGAGCCTGGTTCCACGTAAGTCCTACACAAGTCCCATTTCAAAGATTAAGGCTTTGGAGCTCTGATATTGTCAGAACTCCTGCAAGCACCACAAAGAACTTTGCTGATGCAAAGCGGCAGGTACAGTTGCGAGCATTCGGGAACCTTCCAAGACACCATCATTCCAGTCGCTGAGCAGACTGCAGCAGAGAGGCGAAGGGCAGCGGACCCAACAACAACGAGGACTGAATTGGTTATTAAGACCAAATCTTCTTGAATTGTGGTAAGAAGAGGGTCTCAAGGAGGGTAAAATACCACTAGCTAGAGTTAGAGACCAACAAACCATTTCAAGCGCTAAGCGCTGACAGGGGCCCAATCCATACAAAGTAGCTTGCAGCACCAGGTAAACCGGCAGGAGAAGCTCAAGATAAGGAATCCACACCAGGCTGAAAAGGGAATAAACTTAAGAGCTGAGATCTCTCCATTCTGCAGGTGACCTGATCCCCACTTGCTGAATGTCTTTTGTAAATATAAGTGTTTTCTAGTGTTTTAACTAGCATAGAGTGTTTTTAATGTGTTTGTATTGTTAAGCTATATATGAAATGAGTAGTGATTCTTTGTCAATCCTTAGAATAAGCATTGTAATAAACCTTATTTTTGCTTCCGAAGAACCCTTGGCTATAAGTCTTTTGTTCCTGTTGGACTGTGCTTGATCGGCAGGCTGTAGCCGTATTTTCCACTTGGGGCATTTGCCCATTTAGGGAAATAATGGTCCCATCCTCATTGCCCTGGAGTATTGGAAATTAAGACTCGGACTGCTGGACAGTCTGGGAATTGATTATATGGGGTAACACCAGGTCCTTTTCTACAGTGCTGCTACTTAGCTGATCGCTCCCCAGCCTGTAGCAGTGCATGGGGTTTTTCTGTCCCAAGTGCAGGACTTGGCACTTGTCCTTGTTGAACCTCATGAGATTTCTATTGGCCCACTGCTCCGATTTGTCAAGGTCTTCGTGAATCCTGTCCCTGCCCTCCAGCGGGTCTACCATTCCCCGCAGCTTGGTGTCATCTACAAACTTAATGAGTGTGCAATCTATCCCATCATCCAGATCATTAATGAAAATGTTGAACAGAACTGGCTCCAGGACCGACCCCTGGGGCACACCACTCATTACTGGTTGCCAACTAAACACAGAGTCATTGATTCCTACATGCTGAAACCGTTGATCTAGCCAGTTTTCTATCCACCTTACAGTCCACATCCAACCCATGCTTCCTTAACTTGCCGACGAGAATGCTGTGGGAAACTGTATCAAAAGCCTTGCTGAAGTCGTGGTATATCACATCAACAACTCTTCCCGCATCCACAAATCCAGTCATCTCATCATAGAAGGTGATGAGGTTAGTCAGCCACGATTTACCCTTGGTGAATCCATGCTGACTGTTCCTGATCACTTTATTTTCCTCTAAGTGTTTCAGGATGGATTCTTTGAGAATCTGTTCCATGACTTTTCCAGGGATTGAGGTGAGGCTGACAGGTCTATAATTCTCTGGACCCTCCTTTTTGCCTTTCTTGAAGATAGGCACTATATTTGCTTTTTTCCAGTCCTCCAGAACCTCCCCAGTTTGCCATGAGTTTTCAAAGATAATGGCCAATGGTACTACTATCTCATCAGCCAACTCCCTCAGCACCCTCAGATGCAGTTTGTCCTGGCCATGGACTTGTGCACATCCAGCTTCTTTAAGTAGTCCCTAACCTGACCTGTCATCACTAAAGGCCTCTCTTGTTCTCTCCAATCTGCCATATCCAATGTGGTGGGCTGGGAGCTGGCCCTGCCTGTAAAAACTGAAGTGAAAAAACCATTGAGCACTTCAGCCTTTTCTGCATCCTCCACCATGAGAATACGTGCCCTATTCAGTAAGGGACCTACACCAGCCCTGATCCCCTTCTTGTTATTGACATATTTGTAAAACCCCTTCCTGTTATCCTTCACATCCCTTGCTAGGCACAACTCCAATTGTCCTTTGGCCTTTCTGATTTTACCCCTGCAGTCCCAAGCAATATATTTATGTGCCTCCTTAGTCATCTGTCCAAGCTTCCACTTCCTGTAAGCTTCCTTTTTATGCTTTAGCTCAGTGCAGAGTTCTCTGTTAAGCCACACTGGGCACCTTCCACATTTGCTGTTCTTTCAGCTCATCAGAATGGTATCTTCTTGTGCCCTTAGCAGGGTTTCTTTAAAATACAGCCAGCTCTCTTGGACTCCTTTCCCCTTCAGATCAGCCTCCCAAGGGATCCTGCCCATCAGTTCCCTGAGGGAGCCAAAATCTGTTTTTCTGAAGTCCAGGATCTGCATTTTGCTTCTTTCCTTTTTTCCATTCATCAGCATCTTGAACTCTATTATCTCATGGTCACTGCTGCCCAGGTTGCCATTCCCTTCTGTATCCCCAATCAGTTCTTCTCTGTTTGTGAGTAGCAGGTCGAGAGGTAAAAGGCCCCTAGCTGTTTCCTCCAGCATTTGTACCAGGAAGTTGTCCTCAACACTCTCCAAAAACTTCCTGGATTGCCTGTGCACTGCTGTATTGGCCTCCCAGCAGATGTCAGGGTAACTGAAGTCCCTCATGAGAACCGAGGCCTGTGATCTAGAAACTTCTGCCAGTTGTCCATAGAATGTCTCATCCACCTCCTTCTTCTGGTCTGGAGGTCTATAGCAGACACCCACCAAGCCACCATTGCACACGGAGTTCAGCTCTCTCTCGGAGGGTATACTAGAGGGCCATTCTGGCCACACTCTAGTGTTCGCTGTCTCTGGTAAAGAGCTTCCAATCCAAAGGGCACCCTAGCAGCAGGCTTGTCCTGGTGGCTTTGAGCCAAGCTTGAAAGTCCTGGGTGATAGCTCAGAGGGTAGTTTGAGGGCCTAAGTCACGCAGCTAACTGAGTCCTGACTTTACGCTCAGTAGTCCAAAGGGCTCACCATCTCTGACTTGGTTGCGTGAAGGTCTTGTTCCAATGGAGCTTTGTCAATCAGCTAACTGAGTCTTAACTAGAGGCACAGTTTTCCTAAGGAAGTCCCATCTGCCACGTGAAGGTTCTGTTCCAAAGGGTCTATACCACTTGGCTAACTAAGTACTGACTCTAGGTGCTGGTTCCAGAGGAAGCCCAGGATGAAGGGTTTAGACCACGCAGCTGAGTTCTGCCTAAAGGTCTGAAACTCTGAGTTTCATCACTCTGACCCTGCATGTATGCTGGAGGGATTGGAGCCTGATGCTGACTGAGTTCTACCTTTAAGACTCAGATTCCTGAAGCTCTAACACCTCACTCATGCTATTAAACCCTCTTACAGGTTAGCGCAGCAGAGATCCCTGCATTACCTAGGTAGTGCTTAGATAGAGCCCTGTAGCTGTGAGCACCTGAAGCTCAAACACACAGTTAATACTGCACTCATGCTGTTAAACTCCCATTGAAGCTAGCCAGCATTTTGAAGACTTCTATTGGACCAAAGTGGCACTTAGAGAGAACACTGTAGCTGTAAGTACTATTGAACTAATAGAGACACCGTAGCTCTGTTGCTGAGAAGGTCACAGAGGGAAAGCAGCAAAGAGAGAGAGTGAGGCAGTTTAAGAAAAAGGATTTCTATCTATTCCAGGTAAGAACAGGGTCTTAGAAGGGTAGCTAAGTTATTTAAGAAAGAAGGATACCAACAGGAATACAGCTGCTCAAGAAAGCAGCACACCAACCAGAAGAACAGCAGAGACAGCCTAACCAGAGAAGCAGACCACTTAAAGCCCAACCCCGACTGAACCAGCATATTGTACCCATTCAAAGAACAGGGGTGTTGTGAGTAAGGTCTCCCCATTCCACAAGTAACTGGCCCCCACTTGTGGAACGTCATAGTTTAAGTATTTAGGTAATTGTTAAGAAGTTGTGATTTTAATGTGTTTGTTTAGTGTATGTGTGTGTGTAATTATGTGTACATAACAACTCAAAGTATTAGAACCCAGTAAAGCAGCAGTCTATTGTAATTGTTGTTGAACCCCGGGTTCGCGATGTAACTGCAACGGACCGACGACACCCACCAATGAGACGGACACCAGTTCAAGTAAACGAAAACAACTTTTATAGTGATACCATAAATCACCTATGACCAACTAGCAATGTGGAGCAAAGTCTATATAACACACTTACAACCAACTAGCAATATGGAACAAAAGAGTCTATGTAAAACACTTATAACCTAACAACAGTATGGAGCACAAAAATCTATGTAAAACACCTATAACCAAACAACAGGATAAAGCATGAAAGTCTATGCAAAACACTTACAACCAACTAAAATACTTATAGCCAAATAACAGTATGGAGCAATGACCTACAAGAGGGTGGCCATAATAAGTCAAGGACTTTTCTGGCCTTTTACTGCCTCAACATCAGTATAGGCACTGATCAGCCCACCCGATGCGTATTTACCAATGGCTCAAAGCCGCCACTCCTTGCTAGCCAAGAAGGGCGGGCAGCAGAATGAAGGAGTCAGATGAGAGAAACTAAACTCCCACATTCCACCCATGTATACTGGGGAGGTTTGGGGCTAGCAGTTTAGAGGAGAAGTGGAGCAACAAACAACTATACAATAGAATGCAAAATACCAATCGCTAATAAAACATATGACGAAGTAATAACTATGCTAGGCAATAAACCTCTATATCATGGAAAGTTTATACAAGATACAAGTGGAATAATAAACAGCTACATAGACTATACAAAACTCAAGTAAGGAAGCTACAATTACAGACTATACATAAATGGTACCAAAGAGAAGAATTAAGAGAGGTAGAAGGCTTGTATCGATTTATAATACCTGTCGTAGCACTGTAGTGGAACCCAAAGCAAGGAGGCAGACCAGCTGCAGCATCCCAGTACTTAATCGTTCGGCCGGCAATTTGTGTACACCCCATAAAAAAAGGTCTTGTGAGTGGGTGCTCCCTGTCTCAGTTGGGGGATCAGTCCGACCGGGTCGCAACGTGCCCTTTAGCATTCGAGGGTGGGAGAACACTAAGCTAGCTGAGACAGGGGGTTTAAATAGAATTTTGCACAGCCAGAGTAAAAATAGCCAATTGGGAGTGGGATTCTGGTCAGGACCAATGATGGAACTGAGACCCCAGACAATGACTCCTCCTTTGTGGTGACAGGGGTGCCGAGAAACTGTTCAGGGGGGATAGGAACTCACTCCCCTTCTTGTTGACACAAAGCTAGGGAGGAAGAAACTCACACAGGATATTGAGGGCCATCAGGGGAGACTGATACTTAATATTCTTCCCCTTGAGCTGGATGGCCCGGAGATGAGGCCCATCAGGGAGATCGATACTTAACATTCCTCCCTGAGAGCAGCATAATCCAGGGGGGCTACGTGTGGGGCGGGGTGGCCATCATGGCTGCCACCTCCGTTGACAATTGTCAGCATTCCATTTTAACTGTCATTCTATTTGGTGCTTACTTACTGTGATCTAGAATATAGCTGTTAAGATTCATCATTTTCAACTTGAGAATCTGTTAAGATTTAAATAAATTCCAAGGCCTGGTTTCAAGGAATTAATTGCTCCAAGCCTCTTTATTGCTCTAGATCTGTTCTTGATCGGAAGGCTGTAGCCATATTTTCCACTACGGGTTTTTACCCATTTAGGTAAAACCAGTTTCACCCTCTTTATCCCAGGGTTGTTAAATATCAGGAAAAGACTGCTGGTCAGTCAAGATTTTAAATTCTGGGGTAACAGATTAACCCTCAATTCGACTTTATTAAGGTCAAATTAAGGACAGTTAGGCCGAATTAACAAAGGAAACTAAGTCAACTTAATTTAAAGTCAACTTAGTCCACTTTGTTAGTTCAACTTAATAAGGTCATGTTTAGTTCAAATTAAAGTCAATCTTGTTTGGTCAAATTAACAAATTTGACCTAACTTTTTCTAGTGTAGACACGGCCACAGAGCATGGGGTTGTGTGTAGAAATTTTATGGCAATAGCTATTGATAAGGTTGTCTTCCACAAATGTACCCATTTCTTTTCTGAAATCACTTATGTTTTGGACATTCACAAAAATCACATGGCAACAAGTTCAACAGGTTAACTGTGTGTTCTGTGAAGAAATACTTCCTTTTGTTTGCTTTAAACTTTCTGCCTACTATTTTCAACAGATGACCTCAAGGTCTTCATTTTATGTAAAGGGGAAAATAACATTTCCCTATTCACTTTTTCCATAATGTTCATGATTTCATAGACAATTATCATCAGCCCATGGTCATCTCTTTTCCAACCTGAAGAGCTGCAGTCTTTTTAAAATATCTTTGCATGGAAGCTATTCCATACCCGTAATTACATTTATTGTCCTTCTCTGGACCTTTTTCAATTCTACAATAATGTTTTTTGGAGGGGGCAACACAAGCTGCACGCAGTAGTCAAGGTGTGGGTGACCATGAATTTATATATTATCTTTCTTTTTTTATCTATCCCTTTCCTAATTGCTAACATTCTACCACTAAGCATTGAATAGATGTTTTCAGAAAACTATACAAAATGATGCTAAGATCTCTTTCTTGAAAGATAACAGCTAATTTAGATCCATCATTTTGTGTGCATAGTTGGGATCATTTTTTCCAGTGGGCACAACTTTATATTTATCAGCACTGAATTTCATCTGCCATTTTCATCTCCCTGGGTTAAAGTAGTTCCATTATATACAAGGTTTACAATTTGTTTCAATGGCTCTCAGCACCCCACCATCAAAATTGTTCCAGAACCCCTGTCTGACTTAGTTTTGTGAGATACTTTTATAACAGTGGTTCTCAGCCACTTTATCAGGACACATTAATGTGTCATCACACAGACCTAATGGCCAGATTCAGCCTGGTTGGAGCAGACACCTGTGTCCTGTAGGGTCATGATATGCCATCAAGTGTGTCATAACCCACAAAAGGTTGAGAACCACTGCTTTATAAACATTTCCAGTGAGCATTGAACTGAACTATTTTGAGTAATTTTTATCTTCTGCAAACTTTGCCACCTCACTGTTCTCCTCCTGTTCAGGATTATTTATAAATATGCTGAACAACACAGGTCCTAGCACAGATGGGACCCTGCTATTTACCTCTCTCCATTATTAAAACTGTCCATTTATTCCTATTGTTTGTTTCCTATCCTTTAACCAATCTCTGATCCATACGAATAACTTCCATCTTATCTCATCACTGCTTTAGTTTTCTTGAGAGGCTTTGGTGATGGACTTTAGTACACTAAATCCAACAGATGACCTTCATCCATGCTTGTTGATTCCCTCAAAGAATTCTCATAGATTACAATACAATATATAGATTACAAAAGCCATGTTGACTCTTCCCCAACTTATGTTTATCTATGTGTCTAATAATTTTGTTCTTTACTGTCATTTCACCCAATTTGCCTTATGTAGAAGTTAGGCTTACCAGTCTATAAATATCAGGATTGCCTTTGGAAACTTTTTTTAAAAATAGGCATTATGTTACTGAGTCTCCAGTCATCTGGTAGAGGCTGATTTAAGCAATAGATTACACACCACAGTTTGTAGTTCTGCAATTTCATATCTGCGTTCCTACAGAAATCTTGGGTGAACACCATGAGGTCTTGGTGACTTCTTTCTGTTTAATTTATTATCGATTTGTTCCAAATCATCATCTAGTGACAACTCAATCTGTCTGCATCAAGAAATGTAGAGCTATCGTTCCCAGAAAAAAAACACAGTTCAAGAACTTGCACAGGTTAATCAATGGTGTATATCATTACATATTTGCCTCAGTATATTTGAGCAACATGGACATGACAAAGGCATTGTGGAAAGGATGAGCCAAATTTAGGAGACATATAAATGGGAGTGCAGATGAAAATAACAGCTAGAGGTTTTAAAAAGTTGTCACTGCTGTTCTTTTCAATGCTGTAGCAGTTCCCTTAACATGACTTGGCTCAATTATGTACCAACACAACTATCATTATAATGTTGGTAAGACCTATCCACTCAATAGGTGTAACCGCATTAAGACTTTTTGTATTGTTTTTTCCATTCTACCTCAAGCTAATGGGATTCATGGTATGTCTACACAGCAACTAGACATCTGCCTCTGACTTGCCTACCAACTCAGACTCAGGAAACTTGGGCTGTTTCATTGTTGCATAGACCAGTGATTCTCTACCTTTTGTGGGCTGCAACAAACCTGGCAGCATATTGTGCATCTATAGGACACACTAGGTGACTCCCTCCAGGCCAAATCCAGCAATCTTCCCGACTCTCTGCAACACACTCACCGCTGTGTGGTGACACCGTAATGTGTCCCAACACAGTGATTGAGAACCACTGCTACAGACTACCTGGCTTGGGCTGGAGTCTGAGCCTGGAGGCCTACACAGCAAAGAAACAGCCCCACAAGCCCAAGTCAGCTGGCATGGGACAGCCACAGGTGCCTAGTAGATATGTAGACATTCCCAGAGTGGTTAAATACCTGTGCCTGGCTTACATTAGTGCCTCCTTCATTGCTAGAATGGGCAATTGTGCATCAGCGTGAAAGTCTCTAGACAAGGGCATGTCCTCCTCACTTCACTAAGAAACTGGAGATTATGTTTCAAAACATAGCTGCTATGTCACAATCCAGGTGCTACAAATCTTTTCAGAGTCCTTTGGGAAAAAGGTATAAAGCAGAAGACAACAGTGGTAAAAACCTATGAGAAAAGCAACAATAAAAAGAAAAGGCATTCATTATACAAAATTAGCACACTTTCTCTTTACAGCCTGTCTTTAACATGTTTCAAAACCATTGCCATTCAGACCTACCTGATCTCATAACCTAATCCAAATACAGAATAATCCAACTGTGTCTTCCATTCAAGTGGTTCTCTGAAGACAAATGATGCTTCTTGAGGATGTCT
Source organism: Podocnemis expansa (assembly GCA_007922195.1). Classification (NCBI taxonomy): domain Eukaryota; kingdom Metazoa; phylum Chordata; order Testudines; family Podocnemididae; genus Podocnemis; species Podocnemis expansa. The sequence continues at coordinate 47,434,701 of ML681964.1, forward strand.
AGTGCTGAAGCCCTCTGTAAACTTAATTATGTCATTTAGCAGAGATTCGTTCAAAGGAGTGATTTCTAGTGTGCCAGTTCCAGAACCAGCTGAGGTCCATTGCGCTGCTCTTGTCAGTGCCACCCCCATCGTGTCAGCTAATATCAAGGATGCGTGCCTTAGCAAATAAATGAATTATTTTTAAAATATGCTTAAAAGCCCAAAGAGAGTACAAACTTAGTAGTTAGAAATAAGCATATTTGAGCCACATTCAAGTGAGTTACATCAGCAAAGTGGAGCATAGACTTGTTAACGTTGTATTAAAAAGACTGAGGATATGTGGGGAAAATGCAATTTACGTGTCTGTTAATTAATCATTATAACATTTTTAAACATGCAGAACAAATGGGTTCTCTTCTGTTTGCGATGAGACTGAGAGCTGTTCTGTGTCATCTAACTTGCCTTGCCACCTCTAGGGTATAACAAATACAAATCAGCCAGGATGATTGAGAGTCCATAACTGGTAAGCTGGCAATACGTTCTGAGCACCCTTAGAAATATTCCAGGACAGCCACCTCAAAAATGGGATGATCCTGTGAAAATGTAGGCAGATGACAATGCTATTTACAGATTTCCAGAGGGGTAGCCGTGTTAGTCTGTGTATAGCAAAAGCAACAAGAGTCCTGTGGCACCTTATAGACTAACAGGTTTCTTCGAGCATAAGATTTTGTGGGCTTTGTTGACGAAGCGGGTTGAAGCCCACAAAAGCTTATGCTCGAAGAAATCTGTTAGTCTATAAGGTGCCACAGGACTCCCGCTGCTTTTGCTATTTACAGATAATGCTAGAAAACTTCCATGCGAACCAGAGGACATGCCGAAAGCTGTGAAACATAACCAATGCCTCTTTTAATTTAAACGCAGAAATAAGAGGCTAGCAAGTGGCAACCTGCGGCTGTTATGCCACAAGCTGCCGGACTTTCACCTGCTGGGGAGCAGAGGGGGATGGAAGCCATGTCAGTAAATAGAGATGCAGAGGGACGCTCCTGCACTTTGGGGCATGAGGAACAGGTAGTTTCCAGGAGCTCTCGTTTACTGGGTGTGAGCAGTATTCTCCCCAGGACTTGAAATTAAGGGGAATGTAGAGGGAGATGTGTCAGGGGTATTGGGGGTACTCACTAAATTGGTATAACACTGTTACTAGCTGACAACTGGGGGGGGTGATGGCACATTCAGGGGTGTGGAGGGTGTAAGGGAAATCCCTGGGTGGGAACAACCCCTTTGCTATAGCGCAGGGGTCAGACCCACCCCCTCACACCCGCGACCCCTCACTCACTAGACTAGGGGGCCTCCCTCACTGATGCAGGGCAGAGGCTCTGCATGACTCTGCCCCCCCCCCTGGACTGGGGGAAGCCTGGCCCTGGTGGGGCCAGGCTCAGATCCACCCTGGGTAGGGTTACCAGATACCAAAACACGGAAAGGAGGCCAGAGCGGTATGAAATGGAGGAGGACACATGGAGAAAATGTAGTATTCCCATAATATTCTTCTGTTTTTAGGGGGCCCTAGAACGCTCCCCCCTAAAAATGAGGTGTTCCGGCGGCATTCCAGCAAACTTTAACCCGTCAATAAAAAGCCAGGCAAAACCATGTAGTTTTAAATGCCTGCCGGACAGAGGAGGAGAAGGTACAAAGGAGGACGCGTCCTCCGCTCGCCTGACACCGGCCCCCCTAGCCCGGGGCCCCCCACTCGCTAGGGGGAGGGTCCCGCATTGGGGCGGGGTGAGACGCGGCCTGGCTGGGCCCCTGCACGCAGCGCCCGCGCGCCCCGGTACCTGGCCCGGCTCCGGCCCTGCCGCGGCCTGCGGCGCTGTCGGCGTTGCCATGGGAACGGGCGGGCGGCGGCCGTTACCAGGGGAGGCGGGTAAACAGGCCGGGCCCGGCCTGCTGGGGCTGGTGGGGCTGGGAGGGCTGGGGGCGGTGAAGCTGCTCACGCCCATTGAGGCGTGTGGTGAGGCGGGGGTAGGGCTACCCGATACCAAAGCATGGCAAGGGGGAGAGGGAGGTAGGAAGAGGACACACGGAGAAAATGTAGTATTAATGGACTATTCTTCTGCTTTTAGGGGACCCTGGAACGCTTTCCCCTAAAAAGAAGGTGGTCCGGGGCATTCCAGCATATTTTAACCCCTGTAAGTCAAAAGCCAGACAAAACCTTGTATTTTAAAATGCCTGCCCGATGGAGGACGTGAATCAATCAAATCATAGCGTTGGAAGGGACCTCGTGAGATCATCGAGTCCAACCCCTTGGGAATTGAACCCAGGAGCTTCTGCATGTTAAGCAGAGGTGCTGGCCACTACACTAAAAAGAAGGACATGTCCTCCTTTTGCCTGACATCTGGCAACCCTAGGTGGGGGCTGTGAATTCCTGATGGGGCGGCCCCTTTCCCTGCGTTTTAGTGCTGGAGTTGGAGGGAAACAGAGTGCGTCCCCTCCCCTTTTGGCTCGTGGTGGGTGACTCAGTAAGGGAGGGTGGTGAGTTGAAATGCTGGCCCTGCAGGCTGAACCAAGAACCCCACATTTATTGCAGGCTGGACTCCAGCTTCTGGTGGCTTAATTAATTCACTAGTTTCAGGTCATGAAAAGGAAATGGGTTTCATGACTTAGACTACATTCAGTTTTAACATTGATTAGAAAAGTTTTGGTTTATGTTTAAAATATTTTTTTTTAAAAGTGTGAAATTAGTGCTCATGGCAGAGAGTGGGGATCAGAAAAACCTGGGGATTAAAGTCCTCTGTTTATAATTAAAATAGTTGCATTAAAGGCTAGAGTCATTATGGCCCTGCTCAACACAAGTAATTTAGACATCTAAACCTCAGTTTAGGCTCATCTACAAAACCCCCACTCAGCTTCTACCTAACCCCATAATTACTAAACTCACTCGGTGCTGGTATTTTCATGGTGAAAGTTCCCATAAGTCATTCTGCGACTTAATGGTTGAATCAACAGGGCTGCCTTTCACTATTAGCAGTACAGCCCTAGCAGCTGGAGTCAACAGGGCCACCTTTCAGAGCTGGGAGTATGACCTGGTGGCAAAAGGAGGGTGGGTCACCACCCAGGGGCAGTGGCCAGGGTAAGGATACCAGGCCCTCCCTACTGACCCACATCCCTAGCCCAGGAGTTTATTCGCAGAGAGCACATCCACTGCTAGGTCAGCAGGAATCCATATAAACATGCTCTGGTTTTGGTACCAGAACTAGATCAACGTCTGGTTTCACTAGCTTTCTGCACCATGGTTTGCAGGTGCTTTGGTTCAGATTAAGTTCCTGATGACTCTTTCCCCTTGGGCTTCCAAGGGCAGCCAGATATTTGTCATGGTCTTGGTAAGCCTGAGGTCTGGTGCTGTGATAGCTCCAGAACAGGAGCCTGCAACACATTCTCTCTCTTCCATGTGTTAGTCTAGTTCAGCAGAATAAGCAGGGAGGTCAGTGGCACTTAAAGACTATCAGATTTATTTATTGCATGAGCTTTTGTGGGAGAAAAATTCTTAAACTGCAATTTGAAAAGTATCTATGTATAAATTACTTTTTTCTGATTTTTTTCCCTATTCATTCTGTGTGTGCTTTCAGTCATACCAGCCTATTTTATTGATAGAAAAGCTTTTACTCCTTATACTGCAAAATTAACACAGGGGTGAGTGCATGTGAGCTGAATTTTTTTTCTTTTGTAGCCAGTTCATGATTAATAGAATCATTCAAACTAAATTCCATATGTCATGGGATGCCCATCTGTGCACCCCAGGTTATGATTAATATGATTTTTCTGTTCACTTGTGCACTGTGGTTGTATGATTTGATGCCAGTTGTGCCATGCCTACACCCACCCATAGCTAGGCGCCTGTTTCACACATTGAAAGACACGCATACACCTGTCACCATGTTTATATTCAGTATTGTTGTAGCTATGTCAGTCCCACTATATTAGAGAGCCAAGGTAGGTGAGGCAATATCTTTTATTGGACCAACTTCTGTTGGTGAGGACAAGCTTTTGCACAACCCAGACCTTTTCTTCCGAACTGACAGTTTATTTTTTAAATTAACAGTTTGGGTTTGCTGGTTGAAAATCTCTTTGTTATTTAGTAAACCTGTGTTTGAAGGCTCTTAACTCAAATACAAAGTTTGTGTACTTATTTAGATGCATCCAGGAAATGGAATCTGGCTGTGTTTTTAAAACGTAGTTCAGACAGTGATATGGACCTGTGAACAGTAAATGCCATGTAATTGACTAGATCTTTATAATTTATACTAGATACAACTATGTACTAGTGACTAGACTGTTAACAGATAGGGTGTAATGCCCACCCAAAGTTGATCAAAAATGAGTTAATTTTTGGAGTGAAGCATGGAAAGCAAGGAGTTAATTAATAGGGTATGACAGGGACAGCTTATGAAATGAAAGAATCTTTTAGGAAACTATTTTAAATCTCAGGAAGAGTTGCAATGGGAGTATGTAAACAATTGTGATTTCCTTTTTCTTTCATATGTTAATTAGCACAGAATAAATATACTAGTTTTATAAGTAAAGCATGAATGTGTAAAGTTGTTGAGAAAGGTTTATGACATACATAAAATAAAAAAGGGAGTTAAAGGAAGACACTATTTCCTATTGCATACATGAAGTATGAAATGAAAATTTAGCGCATTAACTTACTCAAGGACAGAAGATGACCCTCTAATGATGCTGACAGCTTTTCATTTATTTATTTTCACTGTATGCTTTTATTTTTAAGAGAAATTGTTTCTAAATATGGTACCTCAGATTATGAAGTACAAAGAAAAACTTCACTTGTAACAAATTTACAGTACAGAGATAGTAGGTGAAAATTTGTTAATAAATGATAATTGAAAGAACTGTCTGCAAACAGTCCAGAAAAGTAATTGTTTAATAGAAAGTTTATTTTGCCTATTCATGTATTATAGATACCACTGCTTATATTCATAATAAATGTTTGCACTTTCATAATATCTTTTCAGTTTCCAAAGGGATAGCCGTGTTAGTCTAGTCCAGTAAAAAAACAACAAGCAGTTGTGTGGCACTTTAAGACTAACAGATTTATTTTTTGCATGAGCTTTCGTGGGAGAAGATACCACTTCCTCAGATGCTT
>ML681964.1:47440234-47594785 GCA_007922195.1 Podocnemis expansa
ATCTTCTCCCACGAAAGCTCATGCAAAAAATAAATCTGTTAGTCTTAAAGTGCCACACAACTGCTTGTTGTTTTTTTATAATATCTTTTACCTCACGCCCTCATAAATAGCACACATAGGTCCCCAGTACAATGCTATCCCACTATGTTGTCACCAGAACTGGTTACCATTTTTGATAGTTTACAAGAAACTAATAATTTAGTGGCTTTTGCTGATAAATGTCATCACAAAAACCACTACCACATTTGGCACTGACATCTTTTTTGGCATTCTTAGAACAAGAGTCATCTTGTTGACTTTGGTGGAGCAGTGGGGGAAATCGTGTGCTAGTAAATTCATTTGCTTTAAGGATCTTAACCTAATATCTTGCACAAGTCCTAAATTCACATAATTTCTTTAATAATTGTGGGAGATTTTCCTTTTGGGGAGCAGGGAGGATATGAGGACTTAGCTGAATTTTGAATTGCCATTGGATGAGACTGGGAAGCATGAGAGGATGTGTTTCAACTACCTTTTTTTTAGCTGATCACATTTTTGTATTTCTTGAGCTAATTGGACCTGCACAGGTCTAAAGATTCTTAATTAGGAAATAGTAAGAAGCAGTTACTAACCTTTCTGTAAGTGTTGTTCTTCGAGATGTGTTCCTCACATCCATTCCTGCAGAGACATGTGCATGCCACCTGCACCATTGCTGGAAGCTTCTTCCTAGTGATGCATGCTGGATTGGCTCTGGTTATTCTTGGAGTGGCAGCTTCATGGCGTGGTCTATAGGCAGCTGTCAACCTATTGCCCCTTCTGTTCTTTCTTGTTGGTTACTTCAACAGAAGAGTAGGTGAATGGGTTTTAGACTGGACATGAGCAACACATCTGAAAGAACAACAGTTATGGAAAGGTAGTTTAGAATATGTATAGAAGCTTCCATGCTGTCAGATGCAGGGGATGTGAGGTTTGGGTGGAGCAGGCAGTTGTGCTCTTGGAAGATCAGGTCCAGGAGCCTTGGTAGGCTGATAGGTTTATCCTCTCACAGGTGCAGAGGAGTCAAGAACAAATGTTGTCATGGCCATGCCAGAGTTATAAGTATCATCCTTTCTTTGTCCTTCCTGACCTTGAGGAACACCCTATTCATAGCTTTGGGAGGGAAGGCATAAAACAGACTTCCTTGCCAGGGAAGAAGAAAAGCATCCAAAAGGGATCCCTGACTATGCTCCAGGTGTGAATAGCACTCAGGACATTTTCTGTTAAGCCTGGTTGCAAACAAGTTCACTTGGAGGAATCCTTACTTCTGGAAGATGACATTCAGGATGTCCAGGCAAATAGCTCAATTGTGATGGTTGATGAAAGACTGTTCAAGTGGTCTGCTAACTTGTTCTGCAAGCCTGGAAGGTAAAATGCCTCCAATGAATGGACTGGGCTATGAAATAATCCCACAGACTCACTGCCTCCTGGCATGAGGAGGAGTGGGTTTCACCTTGCTTATGTAGAGCACTACCGTAGTATTGTCAATGAATACGGAGATGCATTTACTCCACAACTGGGATTGAAACACCTGGAATGCTAAGGGTACCAGTTTCAGCTCTCTGCCATTGATGTCAAGGATCAGTTCATCTGGCGTCCATAGGCCCTGAGTCCTGAGGGGCCACAGGTGGGCTCCCTATCCATGTCTGAAGCATTGGTGACCAGCAACATTGATGGAACTGGTCTTAAAAAATGGATGCCTCAGCACATTGTGTTCTGGTTGAGCCACCATTGCAGGGTGGGGGTCACTGCCGAAGGGACTGTGATCACCTTATCCAAAGAGTGATGACCTGTTGTGTATACCAATGCCAGCCAGGCTTGGAGTGGTCTGAGGCTGAGGTGAGTATTGCTGTACACATAGGTACGAGAGGCCAAATGACCCAAAAACTTTAGGCAGTTTTGTTCTGTAATGATTGGAAAGGTTCATCCACCATTTATGAGATATTTGATGACTCTGAAATGAGTCTCTAGGAAGTAGGTTCTGGCCCAGTTTGAGTCTGAGGATCCCACCTATAAATTCTGTCCTCTGCGCTGGTGAGGACGTTGACTTCTGCTGATTTATCAGAAGTCCTAGGTTTAAAAAAGTGAACTGAACAAGTCTCATATGCTTTTTCACTAGCTTCACGGAACGATCCCTGATCAGATGATCTTCCAGGTATAGGTAAACCTGTGCTCCTCCTTTCCTCAGGGAAGTCACCACCACCGTGCACTTTGTAAATACTGTTGGTGCTGCCAACAGACTGAAGGGTAGGACTGTGAAGCAATGATGATTGTGCCCTATGATGAATCAGAGGAACTTCCTATGGTCCAGAAATATGACTATGTGAAAGTATGTGTCCTTCAAGTCAAGGGTGGCATGCCAGTCCCTTGTATCTAGTGATGGGATGATTGAGTACATGGCAACAATGCAGAACTTTAGTTTATTCATGAACTTGTTGATGTTTCGCAGGTCTAATGTGGGTCTGAGATCAGTGTTGAACTTCAGGACCAGGAATTACCACGAGTAGAACCACGCGCCTCATAGGTCTATAAAGAACCTCCTCCATTGTGCTCACCTTTAGGAGGGGCTGCATCTCCTTGATTAGAAGGCTCTCATGAAGAGGAACTGGGCGTGGAAGTGGAAAGGAGAGGAAGAGATAAATTAAAGGGTGTGTTTCTCTTCCTAACATGTAGAGCACCCAGCGATCCAGGGGTATGTTGCCACTAAGAAGGTATCTGCTACTGAGTGGGGAGCCATGGTGGCAGAAGAGGCCCCTGGAATGTCACTTCATATCTTTGATTTGCTAGGTACTTGCTCCATCATGACCTATACGATTCTGTCTGGGATCCTGAGTCAGAAGAGTCACTTGTGAGCATTCAGGGAAGCATTGTACCCTTCATTGCCATGAACTGGTGCCGTGATGAGGAACTGTGTTGAGATGCTGAAGGTGCTGAGATGAAGAGTGGTGCCATGATGGTGAAGGATGCCGTGGCCTGCAGTGGTGGTGTTATTCTGAGCGTACTCTGACCTGGAATGATGGAATTACTGTAAGTAGTACTGTGACCTGAAGTGGCACTGTGACTGCAGACATTGCCAGAACTGTGGCTGGTGCCAGGATCATGACTTTGTGCTGTACTGGCAATTGCTCTTGTGGTGTTGAGGATCATGAGACCAGTGAGGCATAGATTGGTGCTTCACCATCATCACTGACTTGTTCAAGGCAGGGGCTGGTCTCCATGAAGCAGCATCTTGCATCAGAGTTGTTTCTTGTAGGCCATATCTCAAAAAAGGTGGAGATGCCAGCACAGTCTAGAGAAAAAAAACAACAAGCAGTTGTGTGGCACTTTAAGACTAACAGATTTGTCTTAAAGTGCCACACAACTGCTTGTTGTTTTTTTACTGGACTAGACTAACACGGCTATCCCTTTGGAAACAGTCTAGAGACTCTTCATTGCCCTGTGGGCCTCTGGCCTTGATGATGCTACTAGAGTTGAATCTCCTTCATGGCTCACCCTCAAAGGGGAGCATATGCACACTGGATTTAATGATTCCTCCTCCAGGGCCAGAAATAAAGTTGTCAGTTGGCTGATAGCCATCTGGGAGGGGTCTCCTACATGTCTCCTTCCTTCCATGTTTTTTCTCACTGGGGAGCAACCTTGGTCTGATTTCTTCAACTTCTTTTTCGGCACTGGTGGTAGGGAATACTACTGCACTGATGGTACAGATTTTCTGGTCAGTGGGGAAGTGTCATGGTGCCAGGTGGACTTGTATACCAGGAACTCCTTTGCAATTCTCTGACTGAGGTGGGTGCATTCCTAACCAAGGAGATGCATGGTGTTGGATCTGATCACTATTGCAACACAGGGCTAACTGCAGCCTCCATCAGGAGAAACTTTATTCTACTGTTCCTGTCATTTTTGGTCTTGTGCCTGAAGTTCTTATGAATCTGGCATTTCACCAGGACATATCCATCTCCAAGGCACTTTGGTCAGCTACTGTGTGGGTTGCTTACCACTATTTCTTCAGGCAAGTTGCATGTGTTTTGAAGCCCCGGGATCAAGGCATACCACAGTGATTCAGGTGGGCCAGCTCCATAGAGTACCTGAACTAATCCAAGTTTAATTTACCTAACTATTTACACTCCATTAACTAACTTTTTACATCTAATTACAGACATAATACTGAGGCATTTACAGCGCAAGAGGAGAAAAGCATTCCAGCTACCATCACTAATGAAAAGAAGGAACTGAGGGGGCATCTGAGTGTCAGCTGTCTATATACCACTCCATAAACTCACCACACCAGGGAGCAACAGCGGACCCAGCATGTACCACTAGGAAGAAGTTTCCAGCAATAGTGCAAACAGCATATGCATACTTAGATAAGAATAGACATCAGCAAGCACTCAAAGAAGAAAGAAAATTTCCAAAATTAGAGACTTAAGCATTCCTCACCAATTGTCACTGTCTCCTATGCCACCTTTTCCAATCTCAGCAAATCAAATCAAATCAAGTCATAGGGCTGGAAGGGACCTCGTGAGATCATCGAGTCCAACCCCCTGGGAATTGAACCCAGAACCTTCTTTGATCTTCTCATTTACCTTTTGGCCACTGAGTGATCACATGGTAAAAAGAATGCTAGATGATCTGGAGGAAAAGTGAGGTTTATTGAAGATGGGCACTATGAAACATACCAACTCAGCTGTGGATAAAAAAAAAGTATATATATATAAACTTTTGGAAAGTACCCAGGGGGAAGAAACAGTATGTGATTTAGAGAATGGGCTGTCTAGCCAAGAGATGCTTTCTTCAGAAATCTTCCAGGAGAATAAAGACTCTAAAGCAAGATTTGATATTTTGGACTATAAACAAGATTAACAACATCCGGGTGTTTGCTCTTCCTTGTAATGACAGCAAAGGAGATATTGCAGTTCTCTTTTAAAAATGGTTTCCAGATGGGAATTGCACTCTACTATCCAAGACTGAATGTGATTTACAGAGAGTTTTTAATGAATAAAGAAAGGGACAAAAATATTTCAGAATGAGAATTGTGGCATTGACTTGTGCTTCTCTATTTTTAGGTGAGTTTTCAGTCCTTTCTTATGCAAACTATTGCACAGATCTCCAGAAGAACAAAGTGATGTCATGCAATATACGTATGATTAAGACATTTTAATGCTTTTAGTTCAAAATTAATCTGATTTTTAACAGACAGATTTTTGATGTTTTTCTTCTGTAGCAGAGTTAAGATTGCTTGGTGCCTTAATTGCATTTCTCTTGAGTGCGGCTGTAACTATTTCCTGGGTTTGTAATGCTGGGTTTGGGGATACTTATAAAATCGCTGCAATTTTTATCGTCATTGAATTACTGATACATACTCTCAACATTAACTAATCTTAATATAAAATTTAAAATTATGTACACATATATTGAGCAAGAAATTTAAAGTGATACAACACAGTATTTCTAAAGGCAGGATTATATGTAGAATTAACCTTTATTAATTTTTGTTATTTAGGGACAGACTCATCAGCGCTGATGCTGCAAAGCCACAGGGCACCAGTTTTATTAGGTGAGCAGCTACTTTGCATCATTAGAGAAAGGCAAAGGGGCTGAAACATACTGGTAAATTTTGCTGTGACACAAGAACCCCTTACTGCCAACAGGCTTAGGGATAATAGGAGTGTCCAGCTTCTGGTAGGTATGTTCTGGTTTACTAACACATGTCATACGAGGGTTTAATGAAAGCCAGGGTCACAGTGGTCATTACTATCTTTGTGAAATATATTTACGGACAGTCTGTAAGAAGATATGGTATGTATTGAAAATGTGTTTAAAGTCATTATCAAGGCAGAGCTAAAAAAACAAGCTTTCTGTCAGACAATGAATATTTTCATCTGTCTGTTGAAATGTAATGTAAGTTGTATTTCATTCATAATGGATTTCCTATTACCTATCTAAGATGAATACAAATGAAGAACTGTAAGAAGTTCAGAAAGGAAGTAATAGCTATAGAAACACGGCACAGAAAAAGAACTTACAAGGCTTACAATTTGAGTCATCACAACCAATAACAGATACACATCAAATGTTTGCTGGGCTGTATTTGGAGAACAAAGATGATATCCCATTTTCCTGAGTCTGGGAAGTAAAAAGGCAGTGGATTTATGTTAATAGGATGACAACCTGTTTGGTTAGAAACACTGCAGAAGACTTTGGGTAAGATAAAACTTCTTTTGACAGAAGGTTAGTCTGTAAGGTTAGTCTCTAGAAAGTGTGTTATGATTGTGTTTTTATATGTATTCTTTCAATATCCTTACTCACTAGCTCTTGAATCTTTGGTAAGAAACTCATCCTTGTTTTCACTATAAATATAAACATACCAAAATATAATGTGCATATATTTGTGACATTAAAGCAAGGTGCTGATCCTGAGGTGAATCATACAAGCTAGTGTGTACAGTATTCCCATGAGGACAGCAGACCAGTGTTTCTGTGAGTCTTCAGTGGAAAAGGGGTTGGATAGGAACATTTTGAAGGTCTTCGGGAACTGCAGTGCATCTGTTGTTATCATGCAAAATGAAGTGAGGGCTGATATAGCCCAGAGAAGAGTGATTGGGTGGCTAGTAGTCTGGTGGGACCCAGGAGCTGACATACAGTTAAGCACAAGCAAGTTTCTCTCTTGCTGGTGGCAGGGGGAACAAGGTGATCCACAGTCCTTGGAACTTCAAGAATTGTTGCACTGACCTTCCATTTAGAATTTACTTATTGGTTTGTGGGACGTGTTAAGTATGTGAAGGATGATCTAGTCACTTACGTTAAGGTCTCTGTGTTTTAAGAGCTTCCCCATCTTTCTTCCTCAGTTCCCAGTTCAGTCATGACAACAGTGCTCTTGGGAGCCTTGCCCAGACTGATACCCAAGCTAGCATGTAGCTAGTGAATCTGAAAAGAGCAGTTATAATTAGGCAGAACCAATGAGAATTCTTGAGCTATGTCCAGTCTTTTTCCTATTATTATTATTCTTTTTGTTACTGTAGTGACTAGGAGCTCTACTCATGTGCCAAGATCCGATTGTACTAATCACTGTACAAACACAGAACAGTCCCTTCCCCGAAGGGCTTACAATTTGAGTCATCATAACCAATAACATTGTGACATAGAAATTGGCTGTAGAAGAAAAGTGGTAATGATCTCTGATATCACAATTACTGCCCCCTCCCCCACAACTGTTCTCTAAGCTGTTGGCTTGAACATATCTAGAGCGTATATAATCAGATGCAAGTCATTAAAAGTGTGGTACAATTACAACATGATTTGTTCAAATATAAACTCTACAGAAGATTTAATTTAACTACATGGAAATGTTTTAGTACCTGTATTATTTCATTATGAAGATCATTTGAAATAAAAAATAAAAAGACTGGCAGATGCTAAATTTCTTAGAAGATGCCAATATAAAATAATTTTAACTTGAACTAATGAACAAAATATGCAAGCTTTTAGAAAATTTATTTTACCCAAAAAGGGTAAGTTCTTTAGTGTTAAACAGGAAATGCTGTATTCTTTTCAAAACAAAGAGATTAAACCTGTTTTCCATGAAAAACTGAACATATCTATTGTGTCATGACTATAAAAACTTCTTCACATAACACTATGTTCTGGTGTGCATAGCTAAACATAATTAGCTAGTTACATTGGAGACACAAGTAGAGCCCTGCATGGATACAAATACATGGATCTGTCTCTGATGTGCATCCTCAAGAAATGGCCTGTGGATATCCATGTTGTATCTGCAGATGTGGATATCTGTGAATATCCACATATTTGCAGGGCTCTAGCTCTATGCAGATAAAAATAGGTGGATCCATATCCAATCTGCATCAACAAGAAATGGTCTGCAGATATCCATGTTGTATCTGCGGTTGCGGCTATAATGTGGATATACGCGGATTCGCAGGGCTCTACAGATAAGCATAAAATGGCCATAATCCTTGAAACTAGTGGCCAGTCTAGCATAGTATCCTGACTTCCAGCAGTGACCAGTGCCATTGCTTCATAGGGAGCAAACAGAAGGAGGCAACTTATTGAGGGACTGAGTCCCTATCGTCTAGTCTTGGCTTCTGGCAGTCAGATGTTTAGGGACACTCAGAGAGTGTTGGGTTGCATTTCTGACCATCTTGGCTAAGTTTCTGGAGGAAAGACCCTCAATGGTTAATTCTTTTTTGAACCCAGTTGTACTTTTAGCCTTCACAACATCCTTTGACAATGAGTTTCATGGGTCAAATGTGTCGCATGAAGATTATGTCCTCATGTTTATTTTAAACTGCTGTCTGTTAATTTCATTGGGTGACCCCTGCTTCGTGTGTTATGTGAAGGGGCAAATAATACTTTCTCCATGCAGACATATCTTTGAGACTATTGTACCAACTTTATAAAAGCTATTTATATCTCTGTGAGCCAGGCATTATAGACTGGCTGATTAGGGAGGGTTAATGAGATCCCTCCAGGAACTAAAATCAATGGGAGTTAATTATTGTAGACCTGGGGAGAGAGAACTCGAGAGAAGTACCATTCCCTTGGGTTAGTTACCTACTCTAGTTCAAACCAGGTTTAGGAGACCCTGGAGACAAAGAAAAGAATTTTCAATATAAAGGACCTCCTGACCTGACTGACGGGGCCCCTCATTTTGATCCAAAAAACTAACGTGAACGTTGGGCGAAAACATTGCTGAAGGGTTCAGATGATCAGAACACTAAGGTCTCTGTGTGGAAGTTTGGAGACACCTGTTATGCTTAAATAAGTGTGTCTTCTTGTATTTTTTGTCTATAAGGCTTTTGTCCTACATACACATACTTTGCTTTATGAAGGTTGCCTGGTCTCTGATAAACCATATTCTTAGCCTCTGGGTGCAAGTGAAAATTCAGGTGCTGAGCTAAGGTCAAGTCTGCTGGGATAATCACGGTGAGCTTCATGGGGATTGCAGCCTAAATCCCTGGTCTGGACAGATAGAGTTGCAGGACTTGCTTCTAGCAAGGAGACAGCTGGAGTTATTGTATGTTCTTGTTGTATGAGCAACTTTTTTGATTTATGCATAGGTTGTGTGCTGCAAGAGATGCATGGATTTGTGTGTGTGGTGAATGAAGGGTGTGCGCTATAGTGAGGGGCTAGGTATTTGGGGTAATTGTACATTTTAGTTGCTTTATTGTGTGGGTGGTTGTTGATTTGTGTCGGAGGGATTCTGCTGGAAGATTTGTATTGATCTATGAATGGCAAATGAGGACCGTGTGCTATTTAGAGAGACTGTGAGTGTTTGGCATTATTATAGGTGCTGGGTCTGTTATGTGGGTGGTTCTGAATAACTGGCAGATGAACAAAGCAATCCACAATCTGTGCAATCTATCTAATACCACCACTGAAATTACTGAATGCAATGAGCTATAGAATTAGAGTGGTGACTGGCTAAGTTACCTCTGATGTCACAATGGTTTAGGACTTGACATGGCTACACATCCTGCTGTCACACAAGTATAATTCATAAAGTAAAAATATCTGACCTTAAAAACTGAACAGTTAAGAGATTATGAAACCCAGTGATGATCTTCTGTGATATTCTAATAACAAAGATCTCTCAAGCATGCTTGCAGGTACTTTTATCAGTTCATAGTGACTCAGCTATTCTAGGCTTCACAGGGAGACAGTGAAATTGATGGATTTTTGTTAAATAGATTCTCTTTCTAAAAGTTTACATAAAAATAGAGTATTTTTGTAAACTGCAATGCATGGACCTTGTGCTGGCCCTCTACTGTAAGTATGTGAGCTAGACAGTACTTAAATAGTACAAAGGATTATATAAATCCCTTGGAACTGGAAAGAATTACTGGGAAAAGAGCATCAGGACCCATTAATTACCTTAATAGCCAGAAAATATTTTGGTGAAAACAGTCTAGTCAGACATAGCAAGGGGAAATTATTTGGGCATTTAGAAAAGGAAATGTGCCAGTTTTGTAGGTAGGTTTTCAAGCAGTTTAGATAAGGGAATCTCTGTTATAAACCTGAAAGGACAATGTTGGTAGTTGGCTGCTGAAACTAATACATTACAGACTTATGTGGTTGGTACTTTAATTCAGAATAACATATTCTGTTTTAAGTGCATGCCTCTGGAGATTCAAAGGTCACCTGCATGTTCCCTTTATTTCATCTTTGTGGTGTACAAAGGTGGCATGGCATGAAGGGTTCTGGGGGTTTTACAAAGCTTTTTTTTATTTCTTTAAATTCTTAAAATGTCAAATCTGTCCTCTCTGGGTTATTTTTTCTGGATAACTTTCGGAAGGACTCAAGGAAACTTACTATGAGATATAACTTAGCCATACAGTTAAAAGGCTGAGGTCCTGAATCTTTAACAAAGCCTTTCTTTTTTTCAAAATATTGATTAGGCATTGACATTAAAGTGGTATTAATTCAAACAAACAAAAAAATCAGTTTAAAAATCCTTGTTTCAATTGTTCAACCTGTTGCTTCTGTGATAACCCCATAGTTATCCAATTACCACAGATTCTTCCAGTCTAAATTGGCATTGGATTTGTGATGTGAAAGAAAAAAAAAATCCTTCAAGGCCTTCTTCTCTTTATATAGCATAATGAGCGTAGCCTCATTTTTCACATGTTTTCAAGTATCTGTAAAGTAGAAACTTGAGAGTCTGGGCATAATTATTGGTATAGAAGAGAGCATTTCTATCATTTATGGCGGTATAGCAACTTAAAGAGGACACTGTTGAAACTGTGTCAGAGATAGTGAACAATAAGAACAAAAGGATTTAAACAACTGGCTGTAAAATGAATATGGAACAAGAGTTGGATGCAGCTAAGTTGAGTGTGAATCCAACCACTAGTATACAAACAAAACCCAAACAAAAATTATCTTGGCTTCTGCTCCATGGCATTTTAGCACTTGAACAATAAAAAAAAGTGGAATTTCTTCAATGCCAATATATATTTTTCATAATATTGACATCTTCACTTAACCATGAATGAAAAATACATGCAGTTAAAGAGGGCATGTTAAAATTGGGGATATAGCTCTATTCTATACCTATTTAAAATAGGGATTCAAATTAGGGAAAAAAGATGCCTTTTTCTAAAAGCTATTTTTATTACTTGAGAGAAGGAGAACTATTACATATACGTGTCCTCCTGCACAGAGTACATTCTGATGCAGTTATTTTAGCCAGTTTTCTGGTATTGTTTTCAAGCTCTGTGCCATGGATAGGAGAGTCTTCCACGTGGGGTAAATTTATTTCTCTGATTTTTCCATTTCCTTTTCTAGTAATATCTTCTCTAAATCAAACAATGCAGTTGAAGCTTGGAGCCATTCTAATTGTGCTGAAGGCTGTCAGGTTCTCGCTATTATATATTTTATTGTTCAAAGAGCTAAGTTTAATCGTTTCCTCTGCCTTTATTTAGTAATTTATGCAGAACTGGAGGTTAACACTGTAATTTCTCTTGCTGGATGTGCAATAACTCATTTATTACTGGAAATGCATATTTCAAGAAGGGCGTTAATGCTGAATGTTCCAAAGTTATTTGATCAGTTCCTGTAAATAGGTCACACTTCCAAAATATTTGTGTTTAGAATTAGGGATGATGGCACTGGATATATTAATAATTTAAATTTAATTGCCTTGCATGCATTCTTGCCAGATTCCATTTAAAATCTTACTTGTAATATCAGACTTAGCTCCTATTTATTTGATACTTTAAAAAAGTTATCAAGAAAGTGGCAAATTATGATGCCAAAAAGCTGCTCTACAATTTGAAATAAATAAATTTAACATGGAAGAAGATTTTTTCTCTACAGGAAAATCACACATTAGACAATCTAAAAAAGCAAGGGCCTAATCCTTCTTCAACTGAAGTCATTAGAATTTTATCTTTGGTTCATTGGTAGAAGAATCTGGCAACTAAGGAGTAGTCTGGAGGAGAAGAGTGAGAATGCTTCTATTTTACCAGACTGATTCAATTAAACAAAAAACTACCAGCTCAAGTTGAGTTTAGCAGTCACAATTCAGTCATATGAAAAAACTTCCTTCCTAGATTTCAGTTTAATATTTTAACTTTCCTGTGATTTTGGTTAACTTCTTGGAAATGTATATAATTTCAGTACTACATTGGTTCTGAAGCAATTTATTATCAATTAGTATTATATTTGCTAAACCAAAAATTATACAATTTAAACATGAAAATTAATACACCAGCATTTCACCTCCTCTTCCTAAATTTCGGTTCAGAGAATTGTTAATATTGAGGTACTGCTCCCCACCCCCAAACCTATATTTTGTTTAATAAATTTCCATGATGTCAGATATTTAATTTAGATCCCTCAGTGTTTGTTTTATTATGGAACAATTTTACTATGTAACAGTTATACTGAATTTGAAAACACAGAAATGAAAAAGTTAAAGATTGTGCCACTGAAAATAGAAATAGAATAGAAAATTGTCAAAATCTGCAAATCTGTACACAAGCAACTACACCCATTTAGTTAAATTGGGATGTATGAGAGATTTACTTATGTAAGGAAGGACTGATAGATTGTTCATTTACTTTTTCTGAAAAGCATAGAATCATAGGGTTGGAAGGGACCTCAATGAGGTCATTTAGTCCAACTCCTTGCCAAAAAAACAGGACCACTCCCACTAAATTATTCCAGCTAGTTTTATCCAGCCAGGCCTTAAACATCACCAAAGACGGAGGTTCCACCACTTCCCTAGGTAGCCCATTCCAATGCTTTACCACCCTCCTAGTAAGAAAGTTTTTCCTAATATCCAGCCTCGACCTTCCCAGCTGCAACTTGAAACCACTGCTCCTTGTTCTATCCTCTGTTACTACTGAGTGCAGCTGAGCTCCATCCTCCTTGGAGCATACCTTCAGGTAGTTGAAGGTTGCTATCAAATCCCCCCTCAGTCTTCTCTTCTGGAGGCTAAGCAAGCCTAGGTCCTTCAGTCTTTTTTCATAGGGCTTCTGCTCCAGCCACTTGATCATTTTCATTGCCCTCCGCTGGACTCTAATTTGTCCATGTCCTTTTCGTAGTGGGGAGCCCAAAACTGGACACAGTATTCCAGATGCAGACTCACCAGTGCTGAATAGAGGGGAATGATCACATCCCTCGGTCTGCTGGCAACACTTTTTTTTGATGCAGCCCAGTATGCCATTGGCCTTTTTGGCAGCAAGAGCACACTGCTGACTCATATTCAGCTTCCCATCCACCAGGACCCCCAGGTCCCTTTCTACGGTGCTGCTACTTAGCTGACTGCTCCCCAGCCTGTAGCAGTACATAGGGTTTTTCCATCCCCAGTGCAGGACTTTGCACTTGTCCTTGTTGAACCTCATGAGATTTCTATTGGCCCACTGCTCCAATCTGTCAAGGTCTTCCTGAATCTTCTCCCTACCCTCCAACATGTTTACCATTCCCCCCAGCTTGGTGTCATCCGCAGACTTACTGAGTGTGCAATAAATCCCATCATCCAGATCATTAATGAAAATGTTGAACAGAACTGGCTCCAGGACCGACCCCTGGGGCACACCACTCATTACTGGTTGCCAACTAGACACAGAGCCATTGATACGTACATGCTGAAATCGTTGATCTAGCCAGTTCTCTATCCACCTTACAGTCCACACATCCAACCCATACTTCCTTAACTTGCCGACGAGAATGCTATGGGAAACCATACCAAAAGCCTTGCTAAAGTCGAGGTATATCACATCAACAGCTCTTCCTGCATCCACATATCCAGTCATCTCATCACAGAAGGCGATGAGGTTGGTCAGGCATGATTTACCCTTGGTGAATCCATGCTGACTGTTCCTGATCACTCTGTTTTCCTCCAAGGGTTTCAGGATGGATTCTTTGAGAATCTGTTCCATGATTTTTCCAGGGGTTGAGGTGAGGCTGACAGATCTGTAATTCTCTGGATCCTCCTTTTTGTCTTTCTTGAAGATAGGCACTATATTTGCTTTTTTCCAGTCCTCCAGCACCTCTCCCATTCGCCACGAGTTTTCAAAGATAATGGCCAGTGGTACTGCTATCTCATCGTCCAACTCCCTCAGCACCCTCAAATGCAGGTCGTATGGCCCCATGGACTTATGCACATCCAGCTTCTTTAAGTAGTCCCTAACCTGACCTTCTGTCACCAAGGGCCTCTCTTCTTCTCTCCAATCTGCCATGCCCAGTGTAGTGGGCTGGGAGCTAGCTCTCCCTGTGAAAACTGAAGTAAAAAAAGCATTGAGCACTTCAGCCTTTTCCTCATCCTTCATCATGAGGATACCTGCGCTATTCAGTAAGGAACCTACACCAGCCCTGATCCTCTTCTTGTTATTGACATACTTGTAGAACCCCTTCCTGTTATCCTTCACATCCCTTGCTAGCGGCAACTCCAATTGTCCTTTGGCCTTTCTGATTTTATGGCTGCAGTCCTGAGCTGTATCTTTATATGCCTCCTTAGTCATCTGTCCAAGCTTCCACTTCCTGTAAGCTTCCTTTTTATGCTTTAGCTCAGTGCAGAGCTCTCTGTTAAGCCGCACTAGGTGCCTTCCACTTTTGCTGTTCTTCCTGCTCATCAGAATGGTATCTTCCTGTGCCCTTAGCAGGGTTTCTTTAAAATGCAACCAGCTCTCTTGGATGCCTTTCTCCTTCAGATCAGCCTCCCAAGGGATCCTGCCCATCAGTTCCCTGAGGGAGCCAAAATCTGCTTTTCTGAAGTCCAGGGTCTACATTTTGCTTCTTTCCTTTTTTCCATTAATCAGTATCTTGAACTCTATTATCTCATGGTCACTGCTGCCCAGGGTGCCATTCACTTCTATATCCCCAATCAAATCTTCTCTGTTTGTGAGCAGCAGGTCAAGAGGTGCAAGACCCCTAGTTGGTTCCTCCAGTATTTGCACTAGGAAGTTGTCCTCAACACTCTCCAAAAACTTCCTGGATTGCCTGTGCACCGCTGTATTGGCCTCCCAGCAGATGTCAGGGTAATTGAATTCCCTCATGAGAACCGGGGCCTGTGATCTGCCAGTTGTCCATAGAATGCCTCATCCACCTCTTCCTTCTGGTCTGGAGGTCTATAGCAGACACCCACCACGATATCCCCCTTGTTACTTTCTCTTCTATGCTTAACCCATGGACTTTCAACTGGCTCAGTTCCACTTCCATAATGGAGGTCTGAGCACTCATAGAGCTCTTTTACATATTTTGCTACTCCTCCCCCTCTTCTTCCCTGCCTGTCATTCCTGAACAACTTATACCCATCCATGGCAGAGCTCCAGTCATGCAAGCTATCCCACCACATCTTTGTTATTCCAATTATACCATAGTTCCTTGTCTGCGCCGGTACTACCAATTCTTCGTGCTTGTTTCCCAGGCTCTTTGCATTCGTGTACAGGCACTTAAGATACCAGGCTGTTTGCCCTACTTTCCCAAGTCAATTTTCAGTTCTATTACATCTACTTCCTTGTATTTTCTCCTGGGATTGTCCTCCTGCAGCTGCCTCAGGTATTAAAACTTCATTAGAAGATGTAACGTCATTATTTGATTCCCTCCACCATGTTCCAATCACCTTCTCTTTTATCCCTGGTGTTACAGTCCCTGTTCCCCCCAAGTTCCATCCCTTCCCCCAGGTCTCCCACATTGTCACTTACCTGTGGGCTTTGGTCTCCTTCCCCCTTCAAACCTAGTTTAAAGCCCTCCTCACTAGGTCAGCCAGTCGACATCTGAATATGCTCTTTCCCTTCCTCGATAGATGGAGTCCATCTCTGCCTAGCAGTTCTTCCTCCTGGAACAGCATTCCATGGTCAAGGAAGCCAAAGCCCTCCTGATGACACCATCTTCGCAGCCAGGCGTTCACCTCCAGGATGCATCTGTCTCTGCTCAGGCCCCTACCCTTGACCTGAAGGATCGAGGAGAACACCACCTGTGCTCTGAACTCCTTCACCCATGCTCCCGGTGCCCTATAGTCATCTTTGATCTGCTGAGGATCACTTCTCACAGTATCATTGGTTCCTTCATGGATGAGAAGCATGAGGTAGTAGTCAGAGGGGTGGATGATTCTCGACAGTCCCTCCGTAACATCTTGGATGCGCACACCTGGCAGGCAGCATACCTCCCACGACGCCTTGTCAGGGCGACAGATGGGTGCCTCCATCCCCCTCAGAAGTGAGTCCCCAACCAACACAACCCCACATTTCCCCCTAGCTGTGGTGGCTGTGATCCTCCCTGCCTCGAGGGTGCATGGCATGTCCTGTTCCACCTCATCCATCGTCTCTAGCGCTGCGTAACGGTTCTTCACCACAATGGAATCATGACATGCCAGCATTTGCAAAATATATATAATTGCAAATATGCCCTCAAATAAATGAAACCACAGTGGTACTATATTTAATTTAAGAAATGTGTCTCATTGTTATTGAGTAAAAACAGAAAACAGAGAACCCACAACTGATTTTAATTAAACATTTTATGGTAGTAAATATCTAAGCACAGATCTGTGGTGTACATAAGATGTGTCATGGTTGACATATAAATTATGAGTTCAATTACATGACAAAGCACTTGCATTACTCATATATATCCAAGAACCTACTTATAAGAAAAATCTCATAATTTACAGTTACCCATTAAGTATTTTTTCTAAAATCTGTTGTGATTCCCGTGTGGAATTATTTTGTGCAGAACAACCTTTGTTCCATCCATATCCTCAGTATAATTACTGTATTGTTTGGCAATGTGACAGAAAAATATCCAGTCAGCTCAATAGCTGTTTGTATGGAAGGATTTAACTGTCCAAATCCTGTATAAAAATTTATTCAAGTTCAAAGTAAAACAAAACTAGAAATTCAACAGGCTTTTGATGCAAAGGATGAGCAGCATCTTTGGGGAAAAAATCTTTGTAATTTTGCTGTGTCAAGCAGATAGTTGCAGTTAAAGTTAGTTTGATTTTTATTTTGTATTTAAGATTCATTAGCTAAAAATTTTCAGGGATCTAGCATACTGGGAAACGCACTTTGTGGGGGAAAAAGATGGGGTGTTGTGTGTTCTGACTTTAGTTGTTACATTGGGTATTTATTTGGAACTAAGTCTTAAAGTCGTACTGTTTTCTTGCTTTCATAAACCAATCCATGTCAATATCTACTGCACTTTAGCTGCTAAATCTTTGGTAAAGGGGATCCAGGAAGGTCATTGCATATCTCTGGGATTTGTTACAAACATAAGAGTCCATATCTCAAATAAATACAACAAACAGAATAGTTAAATTTTCTAATTTGCTATTTAATTGCATAGAAAAATGTTTCTTCTATAATTTTGTCACCTATGTAGCTAGCACCAACTTGTGAAAGTAAATGTAGTTCACTCAGTTACCCAAAAATGTCCAGATATTTAACTTTTTATGAATTTATGATCAATTGCTGGAGGATAGAACAAGCAAGGAGTCCTGTGGCACTTAAGGACTAACAAATTTATTTATCGCATGAGCCTTTGTGGGAGAAAACTCCACATTGTCAGATGCTGAGAAGATGAGGGAACTTACAGAATGTGAGGACAATAAATGGAGGGAAGTGAAAGTCATGGAATCAGGTCATACTGTAACAGCAAATCGAGCAGTTGTTAAGATTCAAACACTGGGAAACAATACATAGAGAAGGGTGAATCAAGTCACCTGTTGTAATGGGAAAAGAATGCATAGTCACGATCTAATTCTGCTTTCACACAATCAAATTTGCATATCAATTCCTATTCTGCAGTTTCTATTTAAAGTCTTGATGTTATACACATTTGCTTGAACTTAGCTCTTAACAAATCAACAAAGTGATTAGGAAGATTGAAGTGCTCATCTACTGAATGTTTTAGGATGTGATGATTTCTGATGTCAGATTTGTGTCCATATATTCTTTTGCACAGAGACTGTCCTGTTTGTCCAATGTATGAGGTGGGGGGGTATTTCTGATACATCATGGCATAAATCACATTGATGGACAAGTAGGTGAATGAGCCCTTGATGGAATAGCTGGCTTGATCAGGTCCTGTGATAGTGTCTTTTGTGCAGATACATAGGCAAACCTGGCAACATGGTTTGTTGCAGGGATATGTGCCTGCTTCAGTGTTTCTGTTGCTAAGTCTGTAATTGCTGGTAAGTATCTGTTTAAAGTTAGGGGGCTGTCTGTAGGTAAGGAAAGGTCTGTCTGCCAAGGCTTGGGAGAGTGAGGGATCATGTTAGGGATCATAGGCTGTAGGTCCTTAATGGTCTGTTGTAGAGGTCTGACTTGGGGGTTGTAGGTGATGACCAGTGGCATTCTGTTTTCTTTCTTGGGCTTCTCCTGTAGTAGTTGACTTTGGAGTACATGCCTGGCTCTGTCAATTTTTTTTCTTCACTTCTGCAGGTAGGGCTGTAGTTTTAAGAATGCTTGATAGAGACCCAGAAAGTATCTGTCTCTGTTTGAGCGCTTGATATCTTAGGGCTGGACTGTAGACAGTGGATTGTGTGGTGTGTTTTGGATGAAAGCTCAAGGGATGTAGGTAACTATACCAATCAGTAGGTTTTTGGTATAGGGTGGTTCTTATGTGTCCATCCCTAATTTGTACGGTAGTGTCTAGAAAATGGATTTCCTGTATTGAGTGTTCCAGACCATGTTTGAGTGTGGACTGGAAATTGTTGAACTCTGTGGAAATTTTCAAGGGCATCCCTACCATAAGTCCAGATGATGAAGATGTCATCAATGCAGTGTAAAGAGAGGAAAGGTGCTTTGGGATGAGACTTGAGGAAATGTTGGTTTAAGTCACCCATAAGAATGTTGGCATATTGTGGGACCGTGTGGGTACCCATACCAGTGCTGCTGACTTGGAGGCATAAATTATGCTCAAATCTGAAATGGTTGTGGGTGAATACGAAGTCTAGCTGAAAGGTGTGCTGTGGCATCATCTGAGATGGTTCTTCTCTAATAGCTTGTAATCCGTCTTTGTGTGGGATGTTGGTATAAAGTGCTTCTGTGTCCATAGTGGCCAGAATGGTGTTTTCTGGAAGTTCACCAATGGATTGGAGTTTTCTCAGGAAGTCCATGTTGTCCCGAAGATAGTTAGGAGTATTGATTGCATAGGGTCTGAGGAGGTAGTCCATATAGTCAGATAAGCCTGCTGTAAGAGTACCATTTCCTGAGATGCTGGGGCATCCAGGATTTCCTTTCTTATAGAGTTTTGGTAGTAGACAGAATATCCCTGGCTGAGCTTCTGGTGGTGTGTTTGTCTTTACTGGTTCCTGTGCTGCCTCTGGGAGTTTCATAAGTAGATGGTGTAGTTGCTTTTGGTATTTCTCAGCGGGGTCAGCGAAAAGAGGCTTGTAGAATGTTGTGCTGGAGACTTGTTTATAAGCCTCCTGATTGTAATCTGATTTATTCATGAAGATGACAGCACCTCCTTTGTCAGCCTCCTTAACATCAGAGTTGTTTTTGAGGCTGTGGATGACATTGCAATTTGCATGGCTGAAGTTATGGTGTAAAGGATGTTTGTACATGATTTCAGCCTTTGCACAGTGTCGGAAACAATCAGTGTGGAAGCCTTGTCTGTTGTTCATCAGGAGGAGTCCACGAAGAATATTTCTTCTTGCAGCGTTGGGAGGAAGGTATATGTAGATCACTGTACTGATCATTGGTGTAGTGCAAATTATTTTCCTCCTATTCTGTAAGTTCCCCCATCCTCAAAGCATCTGATGAAGTGGGATTTTTCTCCCATGAAAGCTTACATGATAAATTTGTTAGTCTGTAAGTGCCACAGGACCCATTGCTTGTTTTGCTGAACTAGACTAACGTGGAACTTTGGAGCTTGGAGGATAGATGATTTTCAAATAAAGTATGAAAAAAGTTCTGTTCAACCTTCTAAGTAAATAGCACTTTCATCACAAATTGCCACTTTGTTTGGCATTTGGTTACATTATTTAAGATTGGGGAATGACAAAACACCACATGTTTAAGACAATAAAATAGCCTGGTTTTTAGACGTCCGTAAACATTATTTTCCTCTCCCTGTTAGCCTCTTAGTCACAATGAAGAGCTGATTTTTAATTTTGTCTAACTTAGTATATGCACTTTTTTCTTTGTTCTCAAAAACTTTTATATGTCCTTTGATTTAGAAGGTACACCACATAGTGCTCTGTAAATCATCTGTCCCACCTCAGAGGAAAGTAATACAATAACTCGTCACTTGTAGAAGGAACTTCTATTGAAATGTGTAGCATCTTATTTTTTTTTTCAGCTTGTATGGAAGATGGAGTGTTTTGAAAGTGATCTACGCAACATGCTTCACTCATCAGCTGGGGTGCTCACATCTACAGCCAATCAGCCCCAAGCCTATGGACCCAGAGAAACAAGCCTGGATATCTACAGCCCCCAACTTCAAAGCATCCGATGAAGTGGGATTTTCTCCCATGAAAACACATGCGATAAATAAATCTGTTAGTTTTTAAGTGCTACGGGACTCCTTGCCCTTTTTTTTTTTCCCCCCCCTGAACTAGACTAAACACAGCTGCCCCTTTGGAACATCAACATCCTGGAGCTATGAGCAGTCCAGCATGCCTGTCAAGCACTTCTTCGCCTTATTTGCTCCAATTGTGCAGCTTCTTCTCAGACAACATGACAGCAGTCATGTACATATCAGGGAGGAGCCAGATGGACAACATTATGTACGGAAGCAATCCGACTGTCTAACTGGTACCTGGAACATGTCATGTTACATGCAATCCATAAACTAGTGTATACACTCAGCCACACCTTCCACCACAGTCATGAATGGGAGATCCACAAACCCACTCTTCATCTTCCATCAGTGGGGCATACTGATATGAGACCTACTTGCAACACCAACTAATTGCAAGGTTCCCCTCTTCTGCTCTGAGGAGCCTTTGCGCAGGACTCATACTGAGATATTTTCTTTCTTTCCATGGACAGCAGGGGTTTGTTGTGCCTTTCCACCCAGTCCACTCCTCTCACAAGGGGTGAAGGGACCAAGCAGTCTTCATACTCATAGTTCCCTTCTTGCCCTGCTAATATTGGTTCACAGAGCTTCTTCATCTCTACACCCAGCTTCCAATCCATCTTTCCCTCCTGGTACTCCTCATGCATCAGAGCCAAATTTGCTGCTCCAGCCCCCACCATCTGTATCTCCCAAGCCTGGTAATTTGGATGGGGTTTGTAAATAGGCATTTTGTGGTCCATGCCAGTGTAGGACGTATTCACCCACAGCTGATGCCCCATCACAAGAGCTTGATAGCAGGCCAGATGGCACCAATTTACATCACCAAGCTGATAGCATGTCCATACCAAGTATCCTAGATTACCCATTGCACCTTTGCTGCTCTGGCCTTGCCCACTCCTCCATTAGGGTCCACCTGCTGGCAGTCAGCACCTTCCTCTTTCTGGTAGACCGCTTCTCCTCTTTTACCCATCCAGCTGCTGTTCAGTTCCTCTGCAGTCTCCTTAATACCTTCCTTCAGATCAGGAAACTTACTCCTCCTTGGGACATCAGCCTTCTCCTTTCCAAACTCACAAAACTGCCTTTTGAACCCCTGTTTACTTGCCTGCTGTGATAGGTTAGCCCCCCATGTGCACCCTTGTAATGGGATCTGTGTACCATTTCTGTTCATCCTTACAATGTAACTGTATGGTCTAATGCAAAGTACATTGTGTGAGTTGCCTTTTGGAATGCTCATGGCATGCTCTACATTATTGCTGTGGTAGCATGTTTCTTGTAACATCACACATGTACAGATATGAATGTGCTTCTGCATGGTCATGTTCTCATACGTAATTCACATGGCTCAAGTAGAGGGAGACAACAGACCAAAACACCCAGCAGAATAATGCATTCAAGAACATGCAGCATAAGCACCTTGGCTCAAGAGGGAAAGACTGTGACACGAAGAATCACCTGACTACAGGGGGTGGCGACAGGGGCTTCAGAAGTTAAAAAGACACTTTGAACTGTATGAGGCTCTTCCATGGAGTCCATCTTCCAAGCAACTTTAAGAACTCAACACCTGCTCAGAGGAGGGAAGGCAGAAAAATCATAAATAGCTAAGGCTATGAGTATGCTGAACATAAACTGGAACAGAGATCTTAGCTTAGAATGTGACTCATCTTTTATGTGATTGTGGTTCTCTCTGATTATCTGATTTCATATTGATTTGACTCATATTCACTTATCAATAAACTTCTGTTTATTTAAAGCAATGCAAGGTTAAGCGGGAGTGTGTGTAAGGCCTGGCTGAGAGCAAAACTCAGTACATATCAATTGCTTTGTTAAATTGACAGATAAGTGTAAATGCGCTTGTAAGACCCAGTGGGGGCACACTGAGCCTGGCAAGACTAGTTCCCAAAGTTGTATCTGGGGCTTCGGGTGTATCATGGGGGACTGTCCTATGAGTGGCCTGGTGAGCTAGCTCTTCCACCTGTTTAGGGACCAGTTACATGCTGGTGACTGGGCATTAGTTGACCTACGAGTAGGGGTTCACACAACAAAGCAGGTAGGTTGTGGCCCTGTAGTGGAGAATTATAGTTGCACGGTGACACAGCAGTCCAGATTCCTGGAAGGGAATGTCACATTTGCTTTAATACCTCTCTATGAAAGTGATCTTAGTGGCCATCACATCTGCCTACAGGCTCAGTGAATTAGCAGCCATGATGGTGGAACCGCCCTTTAGAATATTACACACGGATAAGTTCTCCCTACAATTCCATCCCAATTTTCTCCCTAGAGTGGCCTCTCCCTTGCACCGCAACCAGGTAATCCACTTCCCAACTTTTTACTTGAAATTACATTCCTCTACCAGGGAACACATTACACTCCCTTGACAGCCATCATGTGCTGGCCTTTTCGCTCCATTGCACCTGTACCTTTAAGGCTTCACCCAGACATTTTCTAACAATAGTAGAATTTAGTTGAGACTGCATCCTCTGCTCTCAGTGCCTCTCCAAATGGATTTTATGTTGCACCACAGATGTTATGCTATCACAAAGTCAATCCCCAATCAGACATCACAGCCGACTCCACTAGAGCGCAAGCCACCATGTCCACCCTCTTTGCATATGTTCCATATGCAAGATATTTTTAAAAGCAGCAGGTCCTCTATCCACACATTCAGAGCTCATTATGTCATAGCCAATTTGGTGACAATGGACGTGGCAGTAGGTTGCACAGTCCTCAAGACAGTCCTCTGAACATTGGCATCTGCTGAAATCTTGTGCCGACCTCCATGCTAATTGCTGCTCACTAAACTACCCTCGTGTAGAATCCACACAGGGATCAGCAATTGAAGAAGGGAGATTACTTACTATAACTGATGGTTCTTTGAGAGGCACGGTCCCCATCTGGATTCCAATCCCACTCCCCTATTCCCTCTGCTGCAGGCTCAGTGTCTGTTGGTAAGAGGGGACTGAAGGGATGTTGACCCACACAGTCTCTTATCACTTTGGATGCACCACGTGATGAACACACAATGCACATGTGGGGTCAGTGGAGGACTACTTCAAACAGTTCTAGCTCCAGCACATGGCACACATTCACATTCATGTATGGAATCCAGATAGGGACCACACTTTTTGAAGAACTATCAGTTGCAGTAAGTAACCTACTTTCCACAGTCCCTTGATCAATTTCACTGTTGCGGGATGAGCAAACATTGACAATACTTCAACTAGGAAATAAAAAGGTATATTGGCCAAATGAACTCTGACATGACTTTCAGATTATCCTGTCTTTTTCAACGCCTGGAGATAGTCCAAGGTAGCCAAGAGGGGAGAATAGCAAATGAAAGATGCTGGTCACATTGATGACTAAATCTTTTCCACTTTTGATGGCAGGTATTTTGTGTTGATTCTTTTCTACTATTCAGCAATATCAACTCTGCAGATCAGGCGGTCTCTACACTCACAAATAACCAAAGAGTCATGCTTTGAGGCAAAAAACTCCTAGGTTTTGATTAAGTATGTTACCTACCCCTGAAACAGGAAATTAGGAATGGTTAGAAAGCTGATTGCTTGATAGATGGCCATATGGATACTAGGCCTGCCTTTGCCAGATTGGAACTATTAATATTACCCTGGCTTTGTCATGCCTGATTTTGGCTACCACCTTCAACATTAAAGGCCTTTGGAAAATGCATATAAAAGTCCTTTTTTCCATGGTATAAGGCAGGCATATCTCAGAGAGTGAGAACAGTCTCCTGCATGAATAAAATCAACTGCATTTCTTGTTGGTGATAATCACAAACAAGTTCTTTTCTGGAATTCCCAGATACCAAAAAATAGGTGGCTGAGAGTCCAACTCCTGTTCATGATCTTGGGAAAATCACCTGCTGAGTGTATCCGTTATAGTGTTTTTTGTGTATGGGAAAGATGTTGCTAAAATAAGGAGTGATTGGCTGCATCCAGTTCTATAGCTTTATTACTTCAGCGTAAGTGTAAGGGGATCTTGCTCCTCCCTGTTGATTGATGTTGTCCATCATGATTTCAACAGAATTGCTCTTAATGGAAAACAAAGGGGATGTGTGAATTACACTGTGAGAATCTTTCTACCAGCTGAGGGAATCTCTCACTTCACAAGGGACTGAAATCTGTCTGTCTAGGTTATCTGATCGGGAATAAAATGCTTTAAGCTATCCCTGGAAGCAGCAAAGATGTAACCTTGCATGACGTGTTCTGAAGGTGTAAGCTGGCAAAACTTCTAAGACAATATCTCACCAAAAGCTGCTGACTTATTTGAATTCTTGCCATAAGATTTGATAGTGTTGTAAACCTATCAAAAGGAAGGAAGACTGGCTGTTGCGGCATGTAAGGATGTCCCCTCCACCCCTCATGAATTCTGTTCTTTGCATTGGGTCAGTATAGAATTCTTGATATTGAGCTGAAGACCTAACCTAAGGAATAGAATCAAGGCTGTCATTTTAATACCAGCCCTTGATCAGCCAATTGTCATGGTACAGCAGATCTACCATTCCTTTTTATCCAAACAATTGCTCAACCATTGTTAGGACCTTTGTAAACAGCCTTGGAGCAGAGGAAAGTCAGAATGGAAGTATCTGGTATTGAAAAGGGGTCTGGCACATCAGAAAATGAAGAAATTTCTTGTGAGATGGTCTAATCACAGTATGGAAATATGTGCACCAATGGCTGAGGGCCAAAACCCACTCCCCTGATGGGATTATAGCTGCAGGAGTTATGATCCTGAACTTTCGTGCTCTTGCAAAGTTGTTTAGGAATCTTAATCTAAAAGAGGTCTCCACCCTCTTCTTTTTTAGGACCAGGAAGCACGGTGTAAACCTGCTTCCTCCTGTGCTGAACAGAAATTGGTTAACTCCTATGCATAAATGGGAGTCAGCCACCTGTCTCAACAAGTGTTTGTTATGGGGATCCCTGAAGAGTGATGGAAAAGGAGACTGGGATGGCAAGAGGAAGGCATAGTGGATGGAATAGCCTGATGGTACAACCTCCAAGACACCTGTTGGCTGTAATATGTTCCCATGTCTGTGGAAAATGGGAAAGACAGCTTCCAAAAGGAGGGAAATTTACACTGTGGCTGGAAATTCAAAAATTTAGTATTTGGACCCTCAATCAGTCCACCAAAATTGATGTTGTGACAATGAAGAAGGTTTCATGGTTGAGGCAAGTTGAGTAGGTGGGTCTCTTTCTCCTAAACTTCACTTTTTTCTTCAGTTGTTCAGCAGGTCTTTGGAAGCCATGGAACTAGAGAGGGTAGGATTTCTGGGCCACCTGGAATCTACTATATCTCCATTTATTGCAGTGGTTTCAATTCAGAGTGATCACAGGTACTCTACCGACCTTCAAAAGTATGTAGTAACTCACTGACATTCTCCACAAAAAGTTTAAAGCCATTAAAGAGAAGATCCTCAACTGTACTTTAGACCTTCCTGAAGAAGCCAGAGAGCAAGGATCTAAGATGTGAGATGCCTGATGACTGCCATGGAGAAGGAACAGGCAGCTGTATCAGCAGCACCTGAGAAAGCTTGTAAAGATGTTTGAGCCTCACTATGAAACTGCTCTTGATGTTCTGCTGGAAGGTGTTCAGTAAAAAAACCCTGAAACTTAATGTAGCATAAGAACCTTGATAAATTGCCATCTTGAACTGCAGGGTCACTGATCAGTAGCTTTTATGTCTAATGTGAAGACAATTTTGACCTTTCAAATCAAATCAAATCATAGGGCTGGAAGGGATCTCGTGAGATCATTGAGTCCAACCCCCTAGGAATTGAACCCAGGACCTTCTGCATGTTAAGCAGGGGTGTTAGCCAGTCATATAGTGTTGATTTTGGTAGTGTTTCCCACATTTGATTACTTCTTCATTGACCAGTGAGTTAGGAATGAGTTAAAAATGACAATAGAAATTCAGAGTCTTTGGCCGGGATGTAATACATTTTATCAATCCACTTGCAAATAGTAGATACTGTTAAGTCTGGTTTGTCCAACCCATGGCCTAGGGGCCAGAATGTGCCCTGCCAAAAGCTGCTATTTGGCCTGCTGGGTGCCGCAGAACATTGACCTGAGGTGGACAGGCCACTATACTTACTCGGTGACTGGAGCACTGGGTGGTGGGCCCTGACCTGGGTTTGCTGTGGGACAAAATGAATGCTCAATCATAAGTAGTCTCAGCTTAATCTCCCAGTTTTTTCTGGCACTATTCTTGAGAGCTACACAGAAACTGGGCTTCCATGGAAAATTTTTTTCTCCAAGACAACAGATGAACCAGGAATGCCTGTGGCTGACCAGGACTGCCTCCCAGAAGTGAGACAATATTTGAATTCTGATGATCCCGGCATTACAAAGGCATACTTATCTTGGAGGACAACAAATGATTCTCTTGCAAAAGCTAACTGCTAACTAACTAACTACTAACCTAAACTAATACACTATAATAGCAAACAAACTAGTTGAGCTGAGCTTAACTGACAGAGGAAGACCTGCTGAATACTCCATTTCAGTCCACTGTGGTTGAGACAACATTATGGAGATTAACCTACACAATCCTATATAGCCTGATGTGGGGCACAAGGGCACTGCTACCAAAAATTTCCAGTCACAGATGTGTGCTCACTTGAACTGGAGCACACAGAAGAACACTACTAAAAGAATATGTATTTTAATTATATTAGGAAGTTAATCTTCACACTAAAATTATTTTGAAAACCAAAGAAAATCACTCTCAAAAGGAAACAAAAAAGAAAATGTAGAAGAGAGATTCCAAGAAAATTTGCTGCTAACAACAAAAAATATTTTTCCCATACCTAGAGTACAGTAGTCCCAAATTTTATGACTTATCTGTAATGTGCTTTGTTTCTGTTTATTAAAGGGCATGATACTTACATTTTCTCCTTGAATAAATCTGTTAGTCTTTAAGTGCCACAAGACCCCTTGCTTTTTTTTCTCCATGAATTGTGGCCCTCATTGTAGTCTGCTTGGGCTGTTTGGGGATATTTTAAGCTAAGAGCTCTCGTTACAGTATAGCTAAAAGAAAAATCCAATAATAAATATGTTCAATTATAGTAATGACTTTCTAAATAATGTTCAGTTTTATAATCAGTGGGATCTAAGCATAAAAAACGGAGGGATCACTGTATTTGCAAACTAATGACAATAACAAAAATATTCCTGGCTCCAATTAATTTGTTCTGGAAGTGAGTTGTGAATGTGAAACAAGGGAAAAGGTTAGGACATGAAGGAGCTAATCTTCCAGCTTGAAACTATGAGTTGTACCAAACTGTAAAAAAATGAAAACATTTCAAAACACACATTTAAAGACAAATAAATTATTAAAATAGATTACACTGATCACTTAAGTCAAAATGAAAACTGTAACTTCTGGATTTTTTCAAATTGTGTCTGGCAGCACGTTTTGTATCATCCAGAAAATGGCTTTTAGGATTCCGAGCACCCTAGCTGCAGACACAGCTTCAGAGACCCATCTAAATCCCACTAAATTCTGATGATTCTGAAGTCATTTTCTAAGTTCAGTGTGTTCTTTCAAATGACATCAATCATGAGTCAACCTGGCTTCTACTGCCACAGAAGACACTCTTCTATTTTTAAATCTTCACGCAAATACACTTCATGTACATATTTTTGCCAAAGTTATGTCAGTTCAGATCTCAGTGTTCCAAGTGTATTATGTTCTTTTGGGATATTTATCATATGTCTGATTTAAACGAGATGTTTTTCTAGAGGAAGAATGAGCTGGAAAACAGAGCTTCCACCTTGCACTGTAAGAAGAGTTCATAATTTTCTGTGGTTATATCTTCAAGGAACACACTGTCCTTTAACTGCAGAGTCCATGTTTCACTCAACATTCTGGTTAACAGATAGAAATTATTTGTATTAGGGCCTGTCTGCAGGGAGAATTTAGTGCACATTTAAAGTACAACAGCAATTCTGTATTAACTCTCTGTATGGACACACTTTACTGAAACTAAAGTACGCTGCACCAAGTGCCTGTTTGCAGATTTTTCTACTTCCAAAATTGATCAGACTATACCACACAAAGGCACTCTTTGGCCAGACTGCAAGTGTCCTTGTGAAGAGCTAGTATGAAATAGCTATTTTCAAATACCTGTTTCATATTTCCCCAGTGCAGTCAAACTCTTAGTGTCACAGATGCCAAATAGTTGTTTGACATTCTAAAACCTGTTCTGTAGCTGATGTGAGAGAGCAATATTTTATATTAATTTAAAAAATGCATAATTGATTTCCTCCTTTTGACATTATTTTGACTCTCTTGAAATTCTAGATGCCACTGGTAACAGTCCTTTTCATATCCCTTCTGTGATGCTGTCTGGGTCTAGGGACCGTTTATGATTATTTTGCATATTAATATTTCTTATTTACAATAATCCATGTGATATGCCATGTTTGGTATCTATAGAAAGGCTGTAATGATTGTGATTTACATGTAGGTATCATATTTGTATTAGAAATTAGGAATCTTGTTTGTTTTATGTGTGTTCCAAGTTGTTTGAGCTCAGGCAATCCCAGACTGGGCGTCTGCAAACTATTGCTCATATTAATTGCCCATCAGGATGGGGCTCCCAGCTACAGTGGGCCCAAGAGGAAACCTGTTTGACCAGTTACCCAGACTGACCATGGGGCCCACCTCCATTTTGATCTGGCAAGGACTCTGAAATAAAAGGCAAGGGACCCATCTCCATTTTGTCTTTAGTCTTCAGTCTGTCTGCAACCAGCACCCTGCTCTGGAACTATTTTCCAAGGACTGAACAAAGGACTGCAACCCACCCGGCTGCTGCTGCTGCTGGGTGCATACCAGAGGAGTGGGACTGGTCTGCAAACTACAGGATCTTCAAGGATTTGCTTTCTATGGACTCTAAATCATTTGTATGTATGTGATTCACTTTGACCCTTTAACATCTCTCATATTTTGATTGTTTTCTTTTTATGTTAAACCTTTAGTTGTAGTTACTAAGGATTGGCTGGCAGTGTGGTATTTTGGGTAAGATACAAGCTTGTATTGTTCTGGGTGATGTGGCTGACCCTTTGGGGTCAGACCCTATTTCTTTAAGAGACCCAGTGGCTAGGGGGGACCACAGAAGCTGATGTGTAGTAAGGGAGCTGTTTCTACTTTGTTATGCTTGGTGGTGACCAGAGTGGGGAATCAGAAGCATGTTTTGTTACTGACCGGGAGATTGGTTTAAGTACCACCCGTCAGTGGTTTAGGGGGTTTGGCTCCTGGTTTTGCAGCTTGCCCTGATTTTGGCACATTTAGAGGGTTATCTCAGGAGGCCCAGGTCACACCTTCAACTCACCAATTCTTATTTTCCTTTCAATATAACAGGATGCTTTACTTCAAGTACACAGAATTAATTTAATATACCCTGTAAAGATATTTACATTGTCCCCCAAAAAATCTCAGTGATCACCACAATCCACTTACCCCTCAGTATTTACAGTCTTGAGGCAGCTGTAAATAGCCAATCTTACTTTGCTTGTATGCCAGTGTTCCACATCCCTTAGAAACAATAAGGGATTTTTAAGAATATTGCAGGCCACAGTTACA
Organism: Podocnemis expansa; assembly: GCA_007922195.1. Lineage (NCBI taxonomy): Eukaryota > Metazoa > Chordata > Testudines > Podocnemididae > Podocnemis > Podocnemis expansa. The sequence continues at coordinate 47,470,331 of ML681964.1, forward strand.
TTCATGAGTGTGAACCACATACTTTAGTTTTGCCACTTTACTTTTTATCATATACCACATGCTGTATTGGTATTTGACCACATATTGGGGTTTGAACAATACCCGCATGTGTTCTCATCTGTTGTTCTTTGAAGCTATTACAAAACACTCTGGTATAACATTTATGATACTAATCTGTGTCCTTTTACCCTCACCTCCCATTTTCACACATAAGTACAGCTGGTAGGTTCCATTTTTTTCTGCAGTATAACAGAACAATGCACAGGTGTAATTGCAGCAACAAAAGTGTTAATATCTTTGTAAGCAGATCACCAATATTTAATACAACGGACATATCATTCATTGTTCTTAATAACCACATTAACTCCAAAGGAATTGTGAAAAGCAGTAATCAAAAAGCAACCAGCTGTACAAGTCTTTTGAAATCTCTGTTGTAAGGGTCTGTCTTATAGATTATAAAAACACACAGAAAGGCTTAGAGATAGTTTAACAAAAAGAACAGAAAAAGAAAATATCCAGGTGGTTTTTTAAATATGGAATACAATAAAAGAGAGTTCGGGAAGTATTACTCAGAAATAACTACCAAAAAATCCCCAAGATATTTGGTTTACAAGTTGAAATATACAGTCTGGTACTTTCAGCTCAGTTAGAAACAAGTAAAGGAGGGAGACTATACAAAGAATTTCTGAAGATTTGTAAAGTAGGAGTCAACTGACAAGTTATAAAGATGTGGTGGGCTGTACTCTTTTATATGTACTGTCAAGATAAGACATCTTACAGACTTCATCAATAATTTTGAAGCATTGTGTAAAAAGATTTCAAGAATAATTTGCTTAAGAAAGATGTGCATTGCTGCCTCAGTTCTCAGAGCATAACAGAAAATTACTTAAAAGGTACACAAACTAAATTAATGAGTCATGTCTTAGGCGTAAAAGGAATTGAAATAGTGGGGTGATATACACATACACTAAGCAGTACCAGAGGGATACCAAAAATTACAATTTGCCTTATAAATTTTAGGCAAGGATTTCATATATTTTCCAGGGTGATTTAATTTCCTTATCAGTACTTCAAAAGAGAAATGCTTGTACTTAAATTTATCCTGTGGTATGCATATGTATTAGATAGTTATCTGAGGTTATTAATTCAACAGATTTTTTTAATTATTTTTAATTATACCCTATAATGTTAATCAGTGCATGAAAACGTTGAATGCAGTGTCAGATGCTGATCCCAGTGAAGTCCATTGAATTTTGCCACTAAGGGTTTAGCATCAGGGCCCAAGGGCCCAATTTTGCAAACACTACCATCATGAGTAACATAACACTTGCGAGTAAATGTTGGCAATGTAAAAACTGCCACTGACTTCAATGGGACCAGGATTTACCCATTGTTGTTTGTGTGTGAAGTTCCATGTATGTTTATGACACTGTTTAAATTAATAGTCATTTGCTTTTAGCTAACAATGTGATACAATGAAATATCATCAAACATCTACTGTAGAAGAAGTTTCTACCTGCTGTCATTGAGAAGTTAAGTGGTACCAGATGTCTGTTAATATTTCATTCTTGTCTCATATACATAATACAGAAAGCAGCACAAGACATATAGATGACCAGCAAAGCAATCCAAAATTAAATACTTTCCAAGAGCATGAAATGAGGCAAAATACCAGGAAGAGATGGAGTAACGTTAGTATGGAAATAACAACAATATTATTCCCCAGATGCTGGAAAAACAGGAAAGCAACATAAATCTTGAACACCAAAATAATGGGGAACTATGTGAATTTTGCTCCACTATAGAGACCTCTAGACCAGAGATTTTCAAACTTTTTTTCTTGGGAGCCCATTGAAAAAAAATCATTTATGCTTACTGCCCAACAATTATATCTTGAGCAATGTGTTTCAGTCTTCAGCAGCAGCAGCAGCAGGGGGCACCGTGACCTAGTATCTGAAGGTCTGTAACCCAGTACTGGGTCCTGACCCCCAGTTTGAAAATCACTGCTCTAGACAACTAACCTAATGTTAGGGCCAGGGCTAGAGTTGTGCAGGAAAAAGAAATAAGGCTCCCTCCCTCTGGTGAGCTGAATGGTTCTCAGCTCAGGACATAATCTGCTCTTTATGATTTTCACCAAGATTTGCTGTAAGCAAATTACTGGGTTTGGGGTGAGGGAATGTGAAATAACTGGTGAATGCAGCTGAAAAAAAGAATGAGACATCGGAGTTCCTGGAGACAATCAAATTTTGAGAGTCACAGTTGAACTACTAAATGTTATTACATGGTCTGTTATGTTAAATGCATGCCATTAATTATGTATAACACCACTATTAGGCACAGAAATGGAGGTTACTCACCTTCTTGCAGTAGCCAGAGTTCTTCGAGATGCGTGCTCCCAACATGCTCCACTTTAGGTGTGTGTATGCTGCCACACCCGTGATCGGAGATCTTTTTCTTAGCAGTGGCTCTGGCAGTGGGGAAAAGAGGCGGTCGCGGCAGCCACTGTTGCTTCCTGCCATTGGTGACATAAGGGCCTCACTCTTCCCGCTGCCTCGCATGCTCCTCAGTTCCTTTTGACTGTGGAGACACCATAACTGTAAGGAATACTCCGAAGTAGAGGGGAGGAGGGCGGGTAGCGGAGCATGTTGGGAGCATGCATCTCTAAGAACTTCGGCTACTGCACGGTAAGTAACCTCCATTTCTTCATCAAGCAGTGCTCCCAACTGCTCCACTTTAGGTGACTATTTAGCAGTTACTATTGTGTGGAGGTGGGTACTTCAAATTGTGTGTTCTGCACTGCATTGAGAACTGCTTGGCCAACTGCTGTGTCCATGGAAGAAATTTGTTCTAATACACAGTGTTTGGCAAAAGTATCAGTTGAGGACTGGGTGGCTGCCTGGCAGATGGCCTGTAGAAGAACCTTTGTTAGACAGGCAATTGAGGATGCCATCGATCTGGTGGAATGAGAATGTATCGCATTAGGTGCAACTGTCTGAGAGATTTGATATGCGGTCTGAACGCAGGTTGGGATGCAGCGGGATATCCGTCGCTTGGAAATGGGCTGGCCCTGAGAAGGTTCTGCAGTAGAGATGAATAACCTTGATGTCTTTCTAAAAGGTTTAGTTCATTCTAAGTAGTATGGCAGGGCGCGTCTTATGTCAAGGGTGTGTAGCGCCTTTTGCTGTGGTGTGGTGTGTGGCTTTGGGTAGAAAACTGGGAGGTGTATGGTTTGGTTGAGGTGATAGGAAGATACGACTTTGGGAATGAACTTAGGGTGTGGTCGTAGGGAAACCTTATCTTTGTAAAAGATGGTGTAAGGCGGGTGAGCCATAAGGGCTGCAGTCTTTCCTACTCGTCGGGCTGAAGTGATTTCCACCAAAAAGCCGGCTTTCATTGATAGATGCAGAAAAGAGATAGTAGCCAATGGCTCAAAAAGGGGCCTCGTCAACGCTCTGAGTACTCTTGTGAGGTCCCATGGTGTCGCAGGTGGCTGAATTTCATGGATATAAATTTGTAAACCAAGCATGATAAGTATCTGGTGGGCAAAGACTGAGATGCCAGTTCGTGGAAGGTGGAAATGGCGGCAAGAGGTACTCTAGTAGCGTTGACTGTAATGTTTGTTTCTTTCAGGTCTACAAGATACTCCAGCATAGATGGAATCGGAGCTGTAATTGGGTTAATGGATTGTTGGGAACACCAGGAAGCGAAACAATGCCATTTCTGGAGGTAGTGGTCCTCATTGCTGTTTTTCTATTAATTAACAACATGTGTTTTACTTTGTGGGAGCACTGAATCTCTAGGTCATCGAACCATCGAGGTTCCATGCTGTTAAGCGGAGTCTCTCCAGGTAAGTACGTTCCCATGCCCCGTAGTTCTGTGATCAGGGCTGTCTTTAAGGTGGGGCAAAAGAGGCGACCACCCTAGGCCCCATGCTTTGGGGGGCCCCGTGCTTTTGGGGGATCCCACACAGCCGGCTGGAGTAAGGAAACAGGGAGCTTCTTCAAGCTGTGGGACTACCCTGTGGCCAGGGAGCAGCTCTGGCTGGTCAGGGAAGGGGAAAGGGAATTGGGACAGGCAGCATTTGTTTACAGTAACTCTTGATTTAAGTAGCCACCTTCCCACAACTGCTCCCTGAGGGGAAGAGAAAGGGCAAGTTTAAAAAGCTTAATAAAACTTATTGAGCCAGCCTCAGTCAAGCAAATGGGGACAAAGTCAGGAGAATGTCACATCCCCGACCTTTACAAAACAGGACCTTCTCTTTGAATTTACATCAGCATCTCCTGAAAGTGTTCGAGATATTAAAGAACTTTTTCCTTCTACATGTAACAAGAGTTTTTAGTCTTCAGGGATGTCTTTTTGAGCAAACTTCTCTGTGCAGATAATGATCTATTATACCTGAGAGGGGAGACCCCAGGCTAGCGCTCATATGGAGATACTGGGTTTTTAGGGTTAATGGCCATCAATCAACACATTAAAGAAGTTTTTTGTCCTTCCTTCTTCATTGTAAATATGCCCCATTGTCATTGATTGCAGTCAGACCACCAGTTCCAAAGCTTAGCAAAGAGGTAAGCAGCTATTACAGATACGCAGTATGTTGACATGTTCCAAAGGGGTGGCTGTGTGGGTCTAGTTTAGCAAAATGAACAAGGAATCCTGTGGCACTTTTAAAGACTAACAAATGTATTTATTTGTTAGCATTTAAAAGTGCCACAAGACTCCTTGTTTGTTTTACATCAGAGTATTTGAGAGGAGGCCAAAGGTCCCTTGTTTCTTCCTCTCATCCTCAAACAGTACCTGAGTATCATTACTTAGATCACATGCAAAGCAATGAGGAATGTATGAACATATATATTAAAATAAGACGGAAAAGGAGAGAGTCAGGAGGCATAAAGGAAATAACATACATTTAGACAATTGGAATCTAGTGCTTTAAGGTGAGAGAGGACCTGGATTTATTTCTTGATATCATCCAAAAATAGCATCTCTCTCTCTGAATTTTCAATTTAACAAAAACTTAATCTAAGAAAAATTATTAAACTTGTAAAATTGTGTGCCCATCTTGAATACTGCTACACAACTCCTTGTTTTTTTTCATCTTGAACAGAAAACCAGAACCACAAAGAAGGGTACCTCCAGATGCTCCTGTCCATTTGGCTGTGAGGTTGATAAACATCACCATGACATATTCAGTATTGCCTACCCCAAACATCAAAAATTGTCACAAGTCTGGCTTAAATATATCATTAAAACTCACTTAAAAATAAAGAGATGTTTAAAGAAATAATAAATGGGAGAGAGCTATTTTCTCAGACTTCTGGGTTTTGAGCCTTTAGGATAAAGTCAGGTCATGCTTTTCTGCCTCCCTCTGCAACTTTTTAGCCTGAGGACTAGAAATTTATGATTTTATTAAAGAAAAATTATGACACTGCCACCAGTGTTCCCTCTAAGCGGATGATGCAGCTGAACAAGTTATGGGTACACTTGGGGAGCCAGCAGGCAGCAGAGAAGAAACCCGTTGGGGCCTGGAGAACCATCAGGGAACTTGCTCAGGTGCATCATCTGCTTAGAGGGAACATTACGCAAACTTTAAAATGGGGGGGGGGCGCACAAACTGATTCATCCTGGGCACCGCTGCCCCCTAGGGATGGTCCTGTCTGTGATAGAAGGTTGGGCACAAGGGGAAGGGTAATTGGGGGTGCTCTGGACATTGTCCTGAGGAGTGTATACCATGTCTGCCGTGGCCATGCAGGTGCTATTAGTATTACTGATGCTTTGTCCTGTTGTATTTTGCAGAGAGTTCTTGGAATCATTGGTATCAGGGGGAAGGCATATAGAAGTGTTTTGCCCCAATCGAGGAGAAATGCATCCCCACTTGAGCCTTGGCCCCTTGCTGCTCGAGACCAGTACTGGGTGCACTTCTTGTTCTCTGCAGTGGCAGATAGGTCCATGGTGGGAAACCCTCATAGTGTGAAAGTTTTTTGTAGATGTCGGCTCGTATTTTCCATTCGTGGTGGCTCGAAAAGGATCAGCTCAAAGAATCTGCTAAGATGTTGTCTTTGCCTGGTAGATATTCTGCCAAGAGGTATATTCCATGATGTATGCACCAATCCCATAGATTCATTGCCTCTAAACATAAGAGTTTGTGATCTGGTTCCTCCCTGACGATTTATGTAAAACATGCACGTTCTGTTGTCGGTACAAATCCTCACACTTTTCCCTGAAATAGTGGGGAGGAATCATTGGCAGGCCCTTAAGACTGCTCCTACTGAGTTACTACTTAAATGGTGGCAGCCCTATAACCTTGCACTGGTCACAGATGATTAGCTGGTACGTGAAGGAATGGGTATATAGCAGGTGCGGCCAAACTGCTGCTTGTGAGGCACATGTGGCTCTTCAAAGAAGAAGTGTGGCTTGTGGAAGACCATGGCAGGAAAGGGCGGTATGGTGGGAGACAAGGGAGAGAACTGAGCAATGGTCAGAGACAGCAGAGAAGCAGTGGCATGGTCAGAGCTGGCAGGGAAGTGGCAGCATGGTCAGAACTGGCTGTGAAAGTGCAGCATGGTCAGGGACGGGGGTGGGGAGAGAACTGCAACATGGTGGGGGGAGCAGAGAAGCAGCAGCATGTAAGAGACTGCAGGGAAGCGGCAATGGGGGGACAGGGAAGAGTTGGTTGCTCACCTGTGTAACCCTGTTCTTCGAGATGTGTGTCCCGTGATGCTCCACTTAAGGTGCTGCAGCGTCCGGGCACCACTCCACGGTCAGTCTGAAAGCAAATACACAGCAGGCTGCGCTCGCGCCGAACGAGCACGCGGCGCTGCCCGAGCGGCTCAGCGCGAGCGCGCCCGCTGCCCCTCAGTTCCGCTTTCCCAGCAGGTTGGCATCTGCAAGAAACAGGACAAGAGGGGAGGAAGGGAGGGTGGTGGAGCATCACGGGACACACATCTCGAAGAACAGGGTTACACAGGTGAGCAACCAACTCTTCTTCTTCGAGTGGTGTCCCGTGCTGCTCCACTTAAGGTGACTACGTAGCAGTTATGCAGGAAGGTGGTGGGATGTCCTGCCTGAAGACAAGATTTCACGACCCATTATCGTATCTCTAGCTGCTGCTAAGTCCAGAGCATAATGAGATATGAACGTGTGTGGATTAGACCACGTCGCTGCTCTGCAGATGTCTTCAACATGAACATTGTGTAAGAAGGCCGTTGTTGCTGCCATGGCTCGGGTGGAGTGAGAGCGAATGCTTGGCGGGGGCTGGGTATTCGTAATGATGTAGGACGTATGAATACAGTCCCTAATCCACTTTGAAAGTCTCTGATTGGAAATGGGCATTCCTTTTTGTCGTTCTGCAAAAGATATAAATAGTCTGTTCGATTTCCGAAAAGGAGCCGTTCGGTCAATATAAAAGGCAAGAGCTCTTCTGACGTCAAGGGCATGTAATGCGGCTTGCCGCGGTGAGGAATGCGGTTTTGGGCAAAATGTAGGAAGGTGGATAGGTTGATTAACATGAAAAGTTGAGACTACCTTAGGCAAAAAGCCTGGGTCCAGGTGTAATGCTACCTTGTCTTTGTGAAAGACAGTATATGGAGGGTCGCAGCGCAAGGCGTTCAGTTCACCCACTCTCCTTGCAGATGTGATGGCGACCAAGAAGGAGACCTTCATGGAAAGGTAGTACAGAGAACAGGTCGCCAGTGGCTCAAATGGTGATTTTATGAGTACTGTAAGAACAAGAGTGAGGTTCCATGGGGTTGCTGGAGGGCGAATAGGTGGAAAAATGTTCTTCAAGCCTGTTAGGAACCTTTTAACTATAGGGTGTGCAAAAAGCGAGTAGTTGCTCGTAGGGTGCAGTGCTGATATGGCAGAGAGATGAACTCTTAAGGAGCTATTCGAAAGGGACGAATGTTTTAAGTGAAGAAGATAGTCCAATATCTGAGGTATAGTAGTTTGATCGGGGCGAAGGTCATTAGCTATGCACCATGTGGTAAAGCGTCGCCATTTGTAAGAGTATGATGTTCTAGTGGATGATTTCCTGCTATTGAGTAGGATGTCCTTGACTTGATGGGAGCAGGATTCCTCGTCTACCCGGAACCAATTAGATACCACGCCGTGAGGTGTAGCCTGGAGATGTCCGGGTGATGTGCTGGACTGTTGGACTGGTATAATAGATCCTTTATTAGTGGGAGGCGTATGGGTCTGCGTACCGATAGATCTAGTAAGTGAGGGAACCAAAACTGGCGGGGCCATGCCGGAGCAATTAATATCACTGAAGCACGGTCGTGTTTGATTTTCTGAATGACCCTGGGTATTAGAGGGATCGGTGGAAAAGCATACAGAAGATGACTCGCCCAATTGATCAGGAATGCGTCGCCTAATGTTCGAGGTTCGTTCTGTGCCCTGGAGCAGAATTTTGGGCATTTCGTAGTTGCTGCTGTTGCAAAGAGATCGATTACTGGGTGACCCCATTTGCGAAAAATGGCCCGTAAGACAGAGTTGTTGAGCTGCCATTCGTGGGTTACTGGAAACAACCTGCTGAGGGCGTCTGCAGTGGTGTTTCGCACACCTGGTAAGTACACGGCAGAGATATGAACCTGGTGGTGAATGCACCACCTCCAGAGTTTGACCGCCTCTGCGCAAAGGGAAGGGGACCTGGCCCCCCCTTGGCGATTTACATAGTATACGCACGCCATATTGTCGGACATGACAGTGACGGCTTTCCCAGAAATGGTAGGGAGAAATTGAATGCAGGCATGTCTGATGGCTCTGAGTTCTAATATGTTTATGTGTAGGGATGCCTCTAGCCGAGACCATCTGCCTTGTGCCGCTAGGTTGGCCATGTGAGCCCCCCAGCCCTTCAAAGAAGCATCTGTTGTTATGGTATGTGCTGGCTGAGGTTGCAGAAATGGTACACCGATTGAGAGGTTTCGTGGATCTCGCCACCATAGGAGCGATGCCTTGACTGAGTTGGGGACTGTCACCGTCTTCTGAAGTGGGTGGAATTGTGGCCTGTAGACCGTGGCGAACCATGCCTGTAGGTGGCGCATGTTTAAGCGTGCGTTGAGAACAACGGTTGTGCACGCTGCCATATGGCCTAAGAGTTTCATCAGCGTTCGTACAGTGACTAATGGAGCAGTGAGGATGAGGTCGATTAGTTCCCAGATCATTAATTGGCGCATTTGAGGTAAGTATGCTCGGGAATTCTTCGAATCTAACACGGCGCCTATGAATTCTATGATCTGAGTTGGAGTCATGATTGACTTTTCTGCATTTATCTTCAGGCCGAGTTGATGAAAGAGAGTTGTCGTAGTCTGTAAAGCCCGAAGGCAGTGGTCGTGGGATGAGGCCACGATCAAACAATCGTCAAGGTACGGGTAAATCTTGATACTGCAAGCGTGGAGGTAGGATATGGCCACTGTTAGGACTTTGGAGAAGGTGCGAGGCGCGGTCGATAGGCCGAAGGGGAGAACCTTGTATTGGAAGTGTTCGCCGTTGGCAATGAACCTCAGAAAGCGCCTATGAGAGGGATGAATAGTGATATGAAAATAAGCATCTTTAAGGTCGAGGGCTGAAAACCAATCACCTTCGTGCAATAGGGGAATGATAGTATTAAGGGTAACCATCTTAAACTTTTCACGTTTAACGAATCTGTTCAAGGGTCTTAGGTCTAGTATTGGTCGCCACCCGCCTGACTTTTTGCGTACCACAAAATAACGTGAATAAAACCCCGAGAAATGAAAAGGTGGGGGTATCGGCTCAATAGCTCCCAGTTGTAGGAGATGTTCAATTTCCTGCTGAAGAGCTTGTACGTGATAGGTGTCCCTGAAGAGGGACGGGGAAGGGAAATGTGGAGGGGGTGGGGAGACGAATGGGATAGAGTAACCAAATTGTATTATTTCCAGGACCCATTGATCAGTAGTAATACTCGACCAGGCCGAATAGTAGTGAGCTAGTCGAAACTCAAAAGATGATAGTGAATGGACATTGCTGGAAGGTGAGAAATGGTCAGACCCTCGACCAACACATCAGAAGTGAGGTTTGGTTTGGGGAGGTTGAGATATTGAATTTGAGGAGGTGTGTTGAGGCCTCTGTTTACGCCTATAAAACCTGGTTTTCTGCATGTGTTGGTGATCCATTGGCTTGAGATCAGAGAGGGATGAATATTGGGTTTGATATCGTCGCCGAAAAGGTTGCGAGCGGATGTTAGCTCGTCTAGTGTATGGAGGGAAGATACCAAGGGTACGTAAGGTCGCCCTGGAGTCTTTCATTGAGTGTAATACCTCGTCCGTTTTGGAAGAAAATAATTGAGTCTTCTCGAAAGGTAAGTCTTCAATTTTATTGTGCAGCTCCCTGGGCAAAGCAGCTGTGTGAAGCCAGGACGCACGGCGAAGGACCACTGCTGCAGCTGTTAAGCGTGCTGCCGTATCAGCAGCGTCTAGAGACATCTGAAGGAAGGTGCGTGCTGTTAGGTGGCCCTCCGTGATTAGGGCCTTAAATTGTTCTTTTGTAGAGTCCGGTAAGTCTGCAGTAAGATTAGATAATTTGTCAAAAATGCTATAATTATAATTGGACAGAAGTGCTGCATAATTAGTTAATCTAATAAGCAAGGTAGAAGATGAATATACTCGCTTCCCTAGAGCATCTACCTGCTTCCAGCCTTTATCAGAGGGGGTGGCTTTAAATGCAGGCTGCTTGCTTCTGTGGTTAGCAGCATCTATTACCAGTGAGTTAGGTACTGGGTGAGAAAAAAGGAACTCCATGTCCTTAGGAGGAATATAATATTTTCTGTCATAGCGTTTGTTGGTCGGGGAAATTGTGGCCGGGGTTTGCCATATTAGATTAGCCGGCTCCATAATTGCCTCATTCATGGGGATCGCTATCTTGGCAGAAGTGGATGGGTTCAGTATTTTAAGTAATTTATGTTGAGATTCAGCAACCTCATGAAGAGGAATATCGAGGTGCTGTGCAACTCTTTTAAAAAGTTCGTTAAATTGTTTTAAGTCATCCGGAGGGTTACTAGGACCTTGAGTAAAAACATCCTCCTGTAATTGGGAAGGTACTGGGGAGTGATGAATGGAGTCATTAGACCTAATTGTTTCCACTGAGTGCTCCCCGTGAGGCGATTTTGTAAAGCTGCTGAGACTCCCAGCAGGGGAGGTTTGCTTGCCCTTGTGCGAGGTTTTGTTTGACAGTCTAGCCTGAGGAGACAATGGCCGTGTGTCATAGTGAGAGTGAGAGTGACGGTGGCTAGAGGAGCATCGTGAATGACGGTGCTTGTGCCTGTCAGAAGCATAGCCCTGTGAGGAAGTGAGTAAACTGCGGCAGCTGTGGTGAGGAGAAGAGTAATTTGAATAATGACAGCGGCTAGAGTGTCTTGGCAGCGAAGATAAGCCAGGAGATAGAGAGGATCGATAGCTGCAGCAGGGGCTGGGAGAGATATAATGGTTCTTACGAGAGCGTTTACGAGGAGGTGAACTGCGTGCCTGAGGCAAGTTCACTGTTTGCGGTGCCGATGGAACTGGCTTTGAAGTGGAGAGGCTGTGTTCCTTTGTCGGAACTGCCGGTGCTGACGGTGCCAGCATGTCCTGGCCGTGCACCTGCGGTGCCGGTTGTTCCAGCTGCGGCGGTGCCGATGCCTTATCAGTATTAGCAGGCACCGAGCCAGCTTGCTTGGCAGCCCTCGGTTCCGATCCAGCACTGGGTAGGCTGTGCTTGGTCGGCAGTTTTTCCCGGCTCCGCTTAGAGACACGGGAAGACACAGACCTCGAATCACCCGAGGATCCTGCAGCCTCTGGGGTGTTCGGGTTAGGAGGTTTTGAGTGTCCTTTAGGCAGGGAAGAGTCTTTCTTCTGAGCGGAGTCAGCCAGGGTCGGCTCAGTGGCTGACGCTGGAGAGAGCGACTTCTCCATGAGAAGGATTTTTAGACGCAGCTCTCTGTCCTTTTTGGCTCTGGAGCTGAGGTTAGCACAGTGTTGGCACTTCTGGGGGACATGTTCCTCTCCCAGGCATTTAATGCAAAGTGAATGGCCATCCGAGGTTGGTATGGCCTCATGACACTGTGCACATTTTTTGAAGCCGGGTAATACCGGCATGTCTATGAAGCGCGGCTGGCTCCGCCGCGGCTTCTTCCGTTTTTTTTTTTTAAATTTGGGTAAAGGCAAGTAAAACTAAGGGATTGATGACTGAAACCTATATTGTTTTTCCTGCAGGGGACCGAAAAACACTAAGGAGAGAGAGAGAGAGCTGAGGAGACCGTGAGCTGTCGCGGACGGTTTGAAGAGAACTGAGGGGCAGCGGGCGCGCTGAGCCGCTCGGGCAGCGCCGCGTGCTCGTTCGGCGCGAGCGCAGCCTGCTGTGTATTTGCTTTCAGACTGACCGTGGAGTGGTGCCCGGACGCTGCAGCACCTTAAGTGGAGCAGCACGGGACACCACTCGAAGAAGAAGTGGGGCATCTTTAGATTTTTCTCATAGCCCCTAAAGCAGTTTACTCATTGTTAAAATAAAATCATATTTTACAAGTCCTAAACATGACATGGAATACTAAGAAATGAAAATACAAAGGAGAAAGTTGAAAACAATGTAGATTACCTTCAATTTTTGGCACAACTAACTGCTGTGAAGCATTGTGTTCCACAATGAAATTTGTAAATTGAAACATTTTGCAATACTTAAGATCAATCCCTGAGAGAGCTTTTACGTACTGCATCAAGTTACTGCCCAGATTTTTAAAAAACTTGCCACTAGCCTGAAGTGTTCTACATCCAGTGACAGCTAAGTTTTTAGTGTATAGGCCTACTTTTCATGGTAACCTTAAGTAATTATTAGAATCTGACATTAGTAGGATCAATATTTGCCCTGTTTTTACAATAAAATTAAAGTGTGCAATGAATTTTAAGCTTAGTAATTTTGCAGTGGGTAAAAGTATGTGGTTATGTGCCTCAGCGTGGCTCTCAAAGGCTCAACAATTGACTCGTGCGGCTCTTGAGTTCCACGTGCTTGGCTACCCCTGATATATAGCATCCCTTCCTATAGTCACTTAAGTCATTCTCCTTGGGCTTGTCTCGATGGACAATTAGCATATGGCAATCTGAAGCACAGGTGTATACCATTCACTTATTGTCTGCGTGGGCCCTGCCACCATGCACTAAAAATTCCTCAATATGCTTTAACCTACCTGCAAGTAAGGGTATGTCTATACTGCCGACAGTGCACTCTATTGAGTTCGATTGAGTGGTCTGTCAAGACGCAATCAATTGATCTACAGACTGACACCTTAACTCTAGCCCCATAACTAGAGTAGCACTAAGTTGACTGGACAGCATTTCCAGTTGCCTTGGTGCAGTGTGTACAGGGAGGTAAGTGGGAGTAAGGCAACAGGAGATATGCAAGATATTTTATGTACCCTGTGCATCTCCCGTTTGCTGCTGAAAAGTGCATGGAGTGTAGACTAGGGCTAAGTGATTGCTTGGTGATGCTTCTCTTTCAGTGCTCTTTTTGTGAACCTACCTGCACCCATCCGTCATAATGCATACAGTTTTAGTGTCACAAATCCTTTTCTATCTTCTTCTCCAAAATCTTTTTAGGAATCCCACATAAGTTCACTGAAGCGTATAGTGGTGTCTGCAGGAAGAGCTTCTCCCACAGAAAAACTGATCAGGAAAGTCTCCCTACTTCTCATTTACACTTGTTAAATTATTCCCTCCCTCTCCCCCCTCCTGCCTGCATGGAAAAGCTTTTCAAGAACTTAAACTGAGAAAAAATGGAGCTGAAATTAAAAAAAAAAAATCAGTTAAGATTTATAAATGTCATCTTTGTGGTAATTTCTACTTGCATGGAAGGAATGATCAGAAAACTGAGAACAAATAGGAAACAAAGCAGACAAAACAACACACCATGTTTAAAAGTGAAACAGAATAATCCACAAATGTGAAACAATCACAAGTTACTAGAGAAAAACTATTTTTTATTTAGCACATGGTCCTTATAGGTCTAAATGGTAAAGCCAAATAAAAGATCAGAAATATCTTCAAACTGATATGACAGCTGAAATTCAGAAGTGTTAAATAATTACAATTTTTCTCATTAAAGAACTGAAGTTCATCTGCAGTTCTGCTAGCAAAATAGAACTGGATGCTTTAGTTCCCACAGAATGCCACCATATTGGCTATTTCATGTGAATAGCAACTACTGCACTGGTGCTTTATATTAAAGTGTTATACTAAAGGACAAAACATTTGGTCCAAAGACACACTTACACAGACAAATTCTTAAGTCTCCTCGCAGGTTTACATTTCTTTTTATTTGGCAAGAATAAAATGATACTCTATGTACAAAGCAGCCTTTTTATTTAGACAACAATTACATTAATTCATGCAAGATTTCATGTTAAACTAGGCTTGCAGTGGACAAGTTTGCAGTCTGCATTCAATCATACTGTCCTGACTTCATCAGACAAAGAAAAGTACTATTATTTGAAAGGAAAAATCCTAAACATCTTGAGATGTGTGAAAGTCTTACTTGGGTAGAATTACAGTCATTTTTGCTGGCCAGTAAGTTCACTGCTCTGCTAGGCAGAAAAATGAAAGTATACCTCAATTAAACAATAAAGAAACTTTTGCAAGTATGTTCTTTTCAAGGAAATGAAATAAGAGATTGCTAACAACTGCAGCTTCTGGGATGTGTATACAAATATATTTTGACAAGATATACAAGGTTAATACTGCATAATATTCTACTGTATAGCAATAGCATTATTGCTACCAGAAGCACTTAATTTATCTACCTACAGAACATCCTTCCCCACCTCAACACTTCCAAGAGCAGCTAAAACTGCAAAAGGTACATTCAAGATTTCACTATTTGTGGTCACTAAAGTGCTTATCACAACAGCAGGGATCCTATATGAACAAACTGGGTAATTCCAATGGGACCAGGAGCAGAAGGGATGCAAGAATTCTCCATGTAGACAACTTGCTCAGCCTCCTTCAATTCATTAAAACAGTGTTTCCCAACCAGTGTGCCATGGCACACAGGTGTGCCCTCAGGACTGAGCAGGTGTGCCATGGAATTTTTTGAAAAACTATTCAGACTTCTGGATTGGCTCATGAATATTCATGAGTTCATTTGTAGACTATCTGGTGGTGGTCTTCAAAATAATTAAAGTTACCAAGGTGTGCCATGACAGAGAAAAGGATGGGAACAGAAACAAAACCAAACCAAATCATATTTATCTTTCCATAACACAAAATTTGTTATGGTGAACACTTTTCTCTACTTTCCTTCTGTTGGCTGATGCATGGCAGCTGCATTCCATCTTGCATTTGGCTGTTTTAGGACACCATCCCCATCCTGCCTGTCACTCAGACCCACAACCAGGGTATCATCTTTGACTCAAGGCTTTTCTTAGGTCTTCAGATCCAGGCTAGTTTTAAATCTTGCAGGCTATTTCTGCACATCATCTGTAAGATACAGCTTTTTGCATCCATCCAAACAGCTAAAACTTTCACCAAGGTCCCATCTTCTCACATCTCAATTACTGCAACATCCTCAACAAATTAAGTCTTGCCTGACTCATATCCATTCAAAATGCCACTGCAAAGATCATTTTCTTAGCTTGTTTTGATCATGCAATCCCTTTCAAATCCCTCCACTGCCTCACGCTTTTGTCTCATTAAACATAAAGCTACTTGTCTTCAAGTTCCTTGTGAAACTATCCCCATCCTACCAATCATCTCTCATTTGCTATCGAGATGTTGACTCCTGCCTCTTTTCGGTTCATGATGTCAGCCTTCATTGCCCAATGTTCAAGTTTGCAAACAAGCACTTTCATACTTTCTTTTATGCTGCTCCTCATGCGTGGGAGGAGGCTCCCTGTAAACAATGGCAAAATTACCTCATTTTCATCCTTACAACCCTCCTTTGCCATGCCTAAAAACACTGGACAATGATTCCATTGCACTGTTATCACTGCTACTGTGCTGACAGATACTGTCTAATTGTTTCCTCGCACTTCCTTATTTCTCTGTATTTATGTGTTCTCTTGTCTTACACTTAGTTCTGTAAGATTTTTGGAGGTAGAAGACGCCTTTTTGTTGCATTTGTAAGCACCTAGCACAAGAATGTCCCAGTCCATGATTGGGCTCTTTGGTGCTGTGGCAATACAAATAATATAACAATGCTGCATGGCCTATATAAACAGCTTCCAAAGCGCTTTGGGGAACTCATGGATAGAAGGTTCTTTATGATGGTGAAACATCAAACCATACATTTCAGATCAGTGTGCTTTCATAGAAATGTGGGCCTTATACATTTGTCACATAAATGATTGTGATACTCACTAGCCCTGTCTTGCAGTGGTCTCCAAACAAAAAGGCATACACTCAAATCAAAAGGTACAATAGAATCTGCAAATTTTCATGGGTTATCCAAAATACTGTGATCCCTAACTTCCTCATTCTTTTACTCTGCCCCTTACCCTCCAGATTCTTTAAAGCAAATACAAAATCTATTAAAATTCCACACTTCCATAATCCTTTGTTTGTATGACACTGCAGAAAGTTATGTGATGCCTTTGTTGAAGCGTGAATCTAAAACTGCTTAAAGCCAATTATGACCCACTTTAATTTGTATTATAATATTTGTTTTCTGATGATCAGTTTGGACACTGAGAAGAAGAAATGCATTATAATCTTTTTTTCTTTGAACTGATTTTGGAATTTATCAGGAAGTTTTCAAAACCTACTTATGGCAGCTCTGGATACTTGGGAGTCCTGAAACTCTTGTTTTTTTTAACAGTCATGGCATTGGAATTGGACATTTTGTAATTTGAGTCTTTCTAACTTAATTTATGAAAATACTGAATTTTACCTGCTTTAGGTAAATCTCTGTAAGAAGTGCTATAGAAAACATGATTATTAAGTCACTATTTACCAACTTTTAATCATTCCATGCAATCTTCTGAAAAGCCAGTCTGGTTTGCAATTTGGCTGTAATCAGTGTGGCTGTTTTTTCAGACAGATACTTTTTTATTAGGGGCAAAAAAGTGCTCACGTTTCCATAACTCCGTTCTGCCTCATTTGCACTATGCTATTTAATATAACAAGACGTGCAAATCTAATTTCCAAAAACATTTCAGTTATATAAACTGAAACCTTATAAGCTAAACTGTTCAATCACAAAAATTAATTCTTCAGTCTGTTTCCAGCTGATTTTCAATCAGAGGTCCTGTAGTGATAACATTACTATCAATTGTGGATGCTAGAAAGTGAACTGGTCAATTTGCATGTGTAAAAGGCTTTCAACATGGAAACAGACAAAAACCTATCTTGATGCTTCAGAAAGATCTCAATCATTATCTGGATTGCTAAAACACATTTTAGATTTTATTCAAACTATAAATCACAATGACATGTAAGGTTTTGTAAACTACATGCCAGTAAGTGGGTGTAACTCAGTCTAAACTAGGGCTATTTACATGCCAAGGGCCAGTAGTAAGATTTATACTGAAGCAAGAAGTGGTATTGTTTAGGTTTACTTATATCTTCCTGTTGGTTGCTTTTCCCTCTTCTCTTTGTACATTCCCACGTTACAGAAAGAAAAGTACACCAGCTTTGACACTCACTTACACTATTATATATAGAAGTGGTGTGTATCTTACCTGCAGGGCACCTTGCATAACGCCTCTGCATTACCTTCTCACTTTAATTCTCTGAAAGAGGAGGGTTAATTTTGGGGTAAGGGGTGAAAGGGAAAAGATCTATTGAAAGAAAACATTGATAAATGAAGGGTTTGAATCATTTTTCCATTGTATTCATTTAACAGTTATATTTAGGACAAAGAGTTGTACAAGGCAGTTTATTGGATATATGTTTTGTCATTTCAGTCGTTCTTATGAGTTACACAGTAAATTATACTGTTCAGGTTTTTAAAAAGCAAAATATCATCAATGATCAATTATATCGATAATGTGTTTGTTCTGCATCAGGAGGTAAAATGAGATTTCAGGCATGATGTCAATAAATGAATCGATGGCAACTTCAAGTATAGAGCTGGATACAATAGTAGAAAATGTTAGCATTTGTTTTACTATGGCAAAACAGTAAAAATACAATACAAATATCTGTAGTTGGGATGTAAAAACATTCAATTATCTAAAAACCAAATAGCACAAATTGAATATGCATAATATTAAAGACATGTCACCTTTGTCCATAAAACATTACAAGTCAGAAACACACAATACATTATTTTTCTTTTAATGGAGGAAGTTTATCAACAAGTGGGTTTGGAATTCAGTAAAATGGGCATGCTCTGATTCAGTTAACAAAACTGTCAAACTAAAACATTTTCTGTCTAGACCCACAACCATATATAGCACCTCACAAAGTCCAAATGGCCTCTATCCTTCTTGACAAAAAACACACTGCAGTAATGCTATCTTTTTAAAGAGAGATTTACCGGAATGGGCTGTCCCAAGCTCCTTTCTAATAACTCACTAAAACTTAAATTTCTAGGTGCTTCAAGATCCTCTACAGTATTCCTTCTGTTTGCTGTGTGTATACATTGTTTTATTTTTGTTTTCCCATCACCAGCACAGTTAAGAAATTAACCTCTTAACAACTGAGTGATCACCCATGTATTAAATTATTGCTATTACTGCCCAGAGGATCCAAAGACAAGTCTCTCCATAAAAAGAACAAAAAACTGCAGAGCCTACAGTCTACCATCTCACATGATAAGCATACCGTATGCAGCTCTCCTGAATCACACTGATATGGGAACAAGTGTTAAAACTGTTTCAAAAGAATGCTACAGCTCCCTGCAACAAGACTGCAGGATAGCCAGGACCACTTTGTTTCTAACACAGGATTTTCAAACTATTACAGTGTCTGTTTCCCTTATTTAAAAGATAAAATACAATAAATCTGAGGTGCCAGTTTTCTAACAGTGATAGCACATTGATTAATAAGACTGACCCTCCCCTGATATGAAACGACCAGATCCTGAGAGCTGGACAGTCTCAGCTATTACTGTCTGCAACAGACGCTGAGGGCGCTCAACATCTTGCAGGTACAGGCCTACAGCAAGGTGCTGAAGAACATTTCCCTGTAAAAATAGTTTCACTGTGAATACTGTACTTAAAAAGCACACAACACTTCTCCAACCCACACTGTGATTTTCATGGACTTAATCTAATCACTGAGCTCTTATTTATGTTACAAACAATTTTAAGTCCACCACAAAAACCCTTGAGATCTGACAGATATGTCTGAAGTTACAATAGGCTCTTCAATTATAACATACAGGTCCACAGTGAGATACAATATACGTCAATAATCCCAGTCTAAACATTCAAATACTCCTAATTTTTTGTTGTTGCTACATTTAATTTGTGTTACATTATTTTAAACCAAATGCAACAACCCAAATACTAAGTGTGTATTTAGGATGCAACTGCCAGCATATAAACGATAATATTTACATGGAATGTTGATTTACTTTTACAAAGACAGTGTTTTTAATCGATTAAACAGAAATGATCACACTGACGAGAAATTAAAAAAAATAACATTCATTTCAACCCCTTCATAAATACATGTTTCACTAAATTCTTTTCTCTTTACATATTAGCATAAAATATCTCTGCTGTCTGTTTGAATGGCACAGATGTAATATTCTAAGTTAGTAAGTCCATCCACATACTGTACCTGTAATATAAATCCACTTACACCATTAATACAAGATTTACTTTTTTTTTTTTTTACACATGTACTCATTTACTGCATATCAGTAGTAAAACAAGAAAAATGCACAGTTATCTATATTAAATATACATGATCTACCATAGTGATCACACAGAATGCTATTTGAGGTTTCAAATGTATCTGTCCAGTGTTGAAGAAGAATAGTTTTCTAGTGACATTTACAAATATAAACTCAGAGAAAGGCTTCCAAACCTAAAGCAATGAATTTTAACAGTTTAGAGACTTTTCCAAACAACTATTGCTAAGTATTTGCTACTAAAACAATTCATGCATTGTGCAAATGCTTTCTCAAATCTCAAAGGTTTTACCTAATAATTATCTGCAAATCACTAATCCACTAAAAGGATTGTAAAGACCATTAGAAATGCCTGAAGTTGATTTAAAGTAGAAAAACTCAAACCAAAAAACCCTTATTAACTACTAGTTATGCCAATATACCTTTTCTCTTATAGAAGATTATTCTGCAAAGATTTTTTAAATTATATACATTTAAGTAACCTATATTCCTTTACTCTGACAAATATTCCCAAACCATCAAGCCACAAAGCATACATGCAAAGAGTTTCAAAATGTGCATGCTCACAGTAGAGCAGTAGCAACAGAAGACTAAAGCTCTTTTAGAGAATGTTTTACAAGTAAGCCATTGAGTATTTACTTCTCTCTTTTGGTGCAAAATTTAAATACAAATGATCATTAAGATTACTCTGTACACAGAAGATAAAGCTCACACTTTGAGGAAAGTAAAAAGTCCCCTCTTTACACTGAACCCAGTTAAAACTCTTTTGTTCTTCTTTCTCCAGAGAAATGCTTGCCACTTTTGCCTGTTTCAGCTCTCTCAAGCTCCCTTAGTTAAAGTGGTGGCCACCTCCAAGTTCTCATATGCAATCCTATATGGCAGTAGCTATGTTTGAGACCACTACTGCACCCACTATTAATACCTTGTGCTACCGCTCAACTTGGAGATTTATATGTAAATGATAAGGCATATAGTAGTTTTGGGTGCCTTACTAGCTCAATATATTGCATCTGATAAGACTTGAGTTAAATATGAGCTTATTGTCCCCAAATTCTGAATGGGATGTTTTAAGGTACAAAAGAAAACAACTGCCATTCCAAATGCACCAAATCCTTAGCTCTATGTCAGTTAGCCAAAGTCAGAAAACCCTCACACCAATTTAAATGGCAATGAATTGAATTCCAACCATACACTTTACTAAAAAGATTATAAAATATCATCATGTGTATTTCCTATTTATAGTGTTAGGAATGCAACCAGCTGACTGGAACCCAAAAGGTCTCTATTTCCAATTTGTCACAGGTTATTTTCAGCTCATTGTAAGCCATGGTGAGGTCATCATTGACTATAACTTTGTCAAAGAGATGGCCATACTGGTTTTCCATCATCTGTGCCGAGTTAATCATTTCTTGGAAATCTTCCTCCTAATAAAGTCAGTATAAGAAGTCAGTCAAAAGTAAAACTCAATTAATTCAAATCAGTGTCAAATGCAAAGTTGCAAGGATGGCTTTATTTAATTTCAGTTTATTTTTCATTAAACTAGTAGATGTAAATTGTGCCACTGACCATGAATCTTTCAGAAACCATCATTTCAAATCAATTCTCTGTGAATATTTTCATAACTAGCTCTGGTCTGACAAGGCAAGTCTTTTCTCTTCTCCCTTAATAGAAGCATAGTTGGCCACTAACTGATAATTGCAGAGAAATTTTCTGTGCTAGAAATGCCAGCAGAAAAATATTTTTAAGTGCTTACATTAATGGTGCACTGACTCCTGCATTACCTAAATCTCAGGTTGCTTTTAGCAAAGGACTAATCAGAACATGGATTTTACTTTTTAAGAGCTTGGCAGGTGTCCAAAGAGGAATCCAGCAGGAACTACTGTGTCTCAGAGCTGGTTCAGTAGGCTTGTGTTCATTTGGAGAGAGTGACCCCCTAAATATTCCATTCATTACATAACTAAGATAGAGTGATGCTTAAATGAGCAAAGTCCTAAAATTGCATTTCCTTTCTCTCCCCTGAAAGCTCACTTTGGTATTTCACATACTGTGCAATATATTTCATCAGTAAAAAAATGTTAAAATTGTTTCAATCAGATACTAAATTTAACATCAACAATTTTGTATAACAACATGAAATTTAAAGACCTGTTTAATAAAAGAAACAAACTGACAAACAAGAAATCCTGTGGCACTTTTAAAGATAAATAAATGTGTTAGTCTTTAAAAGTGCCACAAGACTCCTTGTTTGTTTTGCTGAACTAGACTAGAATGGCTGCCCCTTTGGAACTTGTCAAACTGATACAACAGTCACTCTGATCAGCTTTGTTGCATCTTCTGTTAAACCTGATTTCACCATACTTCAGACAAGCTTCTCAAATGTGCCGCTCATGTTCTTACTGAGTCTAAACATACTTACTGTAAAGGGTTTTGCAGTCCCCTTTTCATCTTTGCTTGAAATAATCTTTGCATTTTTTCTGGTCTCTCTCAAACGCTCAAGTGATGGAGGCTTTATAAATATCACAAATGGTTTAAATTCTAATGTTCTTAAATGCTTCACTGTCTGGGGAGGGAAAATATAATAAATTAATCACTAACAGAGTTGGAATTCATTCCTTGCATCGGAGTTTGCAGTAACAAAAGAAGCTTCCACTATCACACTAAACCAATAAAGCATGTCTTGAAGTATATTTTTCATTCATTATCATTCTACTTCCCTGAACAGCATGAATTCTGTGCATTGACTATCATGACTGGAATAGTAATTAGCAAAAAAGTTGCCAGTGTTGCTATGTCTGGTCTGTCTGGCAGAAGCACAGCACTGTAATGGGCCATCCAAAGAGGTGGTACCAGCAGTTAGAAAAACTGAAGTTGTACAAAAGGGTTTTTAGTTTAAGCTCTGGGGAAGAGTCATAGCTTATTTAATAGCTGATTCTAGGAAGGGTAATGCTTCCTGCTACCACATTTCAAAGTTAATACAAAAGGCTTTGTGCAGTCCAAAGGCAAAAGGGCACTGTGGTAAGAGAACCATGGTTCTCCTCTAACCTTTGAAGACTCATTAAGTTCCTTTTCTGCTGCTATTTATGCTTCACAGGAAGATCAGATGATTGTTGCCTGTTAAGGGAGGTAACTCATTTTACAGTAACTTGATTTCTTTGAGATTCTTTGCCCCTATTGCTGCTCCGCTCTAGGGGATACCAGTCCTACGCAGTAACTCCTCAAGAAGGTGGGTGCTCAAGTGACAAATCTAAGACAGTTTGGAGGACTGGATTGCTAAACGTGGTGTCACCTGGAAGCAGGTAAGATGGTGTAATGCTTTGCAAATGTACGTATAGAAGATCATATAATAAGCCTGCTTATTTCTGTTATGGGAACGTCCCCCAGCAGAGCTATAAATGGGTATGTCTACACTATTAGCTTAAGTCAACTTAAGCAAAGCCCTGGCCATGTTTGGAGTTCATTAAGTTGACTTAAGAGCTTCCTTAAGTTGACTTAATAACTCCTGCCCTTAAAGTCGACTTTAAGGGTTAAGTCAACTTTATAAAGTTGACTTAACACAATGTGGCCATTAAAGTAGACTTTATAAAGTCAACTTAATGCAATGTGGACTCACTAAGTCAATTTAATACAGTCCTCTTACAGTTGACTTTAAATAGACTTTATTAAGTCAACTTAATACAGTTGACTTAGCTTTTGTAGTGTAGACATAGCCGATGTGAGCTCTATCAGAACATGCTGGTACTTGTGAGGGAACTGAACACCTGCATTTTCATAGCGGGTCACAAAGGGACCTGAAATCCACTTAGACAGCCTTCATGTGGAAATCAGTTGGCTCTTCATCCTTTCTGCAAATGGTACCAATAGCATGAGAGCAGTCTGGAAGTTTTTAATCCTGTCCAGATAGAAGGCAAGGGACCCTCTAACTTCCAATGAATGAAGACTTGATTCCTCTCTGGAGGCAGGAGGTTTTGGGCAGAAAACTAGCAGGCAAATCTCTTGTGTTGCATTCCATGGAGGGGATATAGTATAACTTTATCTTTGCAAAGTGGTGTCTGGGAGGTCAGCCATGAGTGTTCCCAGGTTCCCTATTCATCATGCTGAGGTGACAGAAATTGGGAACAAAGTTTAGGAAAAAAGGTATTGGAGGAAGCAGGTAGTGCCATTGGTTCAAAAGTAGCTTAATTAGGATGTTTAGAATGAGTTTGAGGTCCACTGGGGACTAGGGTAGTAAACGGGAGGAAACAGGTTGTACAGACCCTTGAGAAATCTGGCTGCTGTAGGCTGGGCAAAGACTGAAAAGCCCTGGATTGGTGAGTGGAAGGCAATCATGGTCACCAGCTGTACCTGATACAACTCCTTAGCAAACCTTTGCTTTTAAGTTTAATATGTAGTCCAAGCTCTTGGAAAGTGGAACTTCCAAGCTTTGAGAAGATGGGAGGGAGCACAAAGATTGGAAGTATTTCCACTTTTGGAGCCCAGTGTTGAGAGTACTGGGCTTCTTCCTGGATAAGAGAACTGACTGAACTATCTCAAAAAGTCAACTCCATGCTCAAGAGCTACTGAGGAGCCATGTTCTCAGATTCAGGGAAGAGGAGTTGGAAAGGATGAGGGTTGCTGAATTCTGTGTCAAGTGGTCTGTCATGATAGGAAGCAGGAAGGACATTAATTCTGAGAGGTGGGTAAGTTTTGAGACCAAACCTGTCCTGGCCAAGCAGGTGCTATGTGGATGGCTCTTGCTCCTTATCAGCACAGCTTGAGGCATATTAGCAGAATAGGTAGGTAAGCATTAAGAAGGGTATGGGGGCATGGTTTTAGCACTGCATCCTTAAGAGAGCTGTGGCCATAGCCACCTTTGGGGCACAACAGACAACATTCCATGTTGTTTGAGCTAGCAGAGTGATCTACCATGATACACCTAAGGTCAAGTAGATGCTCCGGAATACAGTTTTTTGAGCTCCCATTCATGATATTGGCAGAAGTGTCTGCTCAGGAACTTCACATTTGCAGTCTGAAGGTCTCATACATAGACTGCTGATATTTCTATATATAAAAAATGTACTAGTTCTACCACATTGGTGACTTGGCACATAAGGACCGGAATCTTGCTGAACCCTGATGGTTTATCCAACACCTCACTGTCCTGTTATCCAGCATTACACTGATTGTGTGACTTCACATGGCGTGAAGGAAGCATTGGCAAGAATATCCTACTTTTCTTAGCACCAGGATATTGCTATGGAAAGCCAGTTCCTATGCTGACCATTTGCCCAGTGCTGTCTCCTCCTGTAGATAAGCTTCCCACTATAATAGAGGCATGTCTGTTAGGTGGGTCTTCAAAGGTGCTGGACATAAGAATGGGGTTCCAACAGAGACCCAGTGTAAGTCTTTCTGCTATGTAAGAGAGTCCAACACTTTCTGAGATATTGTAATGTGTTTGAAGACATGTCTGTTTAGGGTATACAATATTCTTACTCTTATCTGGAGGCATCTCAGGTGCTTCCTTGCATGGGGAATCACATACATGTTGTAGCCCAATGTCTGTAAGCAAGTCCTTATGGTTATTTGTGGCCTGAGCTGTAATGCTGAGATTTGACTGGGTACGATGGAGAATGTTTCCTTGAGTACATAAACTCTTGCTGTTGTGCAGTATAGAGTAGCTTATAAAGTCTATTCTCTGTACTGAAATTAGCATGGATTTTTTGTGATTGATTCAAATGTACAGAGATTTGACTAGTGGGGATTTCTTGGACGTTGCTGGCTGGCTAACCTCTTGGAGTGACTGGCCTCTGAAAAGCCTGTTGTCCGAATAAGGAAATGCTGATATTCCTTGCTCATAGAGCCAAGTCACTGCTGCTGAGAGAATCTTTGTAAATTTTCTTGGGGGCAAAAGTAGCATCCTCTAGGTCAAGAGCCATGAGGCAGTATTTCAGATCTAAGGATGGGATTGTGGTAGCTAGAGTTACATTTCTGAAATGTTGTACTAAGGCATAATTGTTTAAGATCCTGAGTTCAAGGATTGAGTCTCTACCCTTCACCTTTTTTGAGAACAAGGACATTCTTTCATTGAGTCTCTACCCTTCACCTTTTTTGAGAACAAGGACATTCTTTCATTGAGTCTCTACCCTTCACCTTTTTTGAGAACGAGGACCAGTTCTGTTGCTTTGAGGAGGAGGGAATGAATTTCTTGACTTATGAGTCCATGAGAAGGGTCAATGTGGAGGGATGGAGATGGGGTGAGAAGGACGGATAAAAGGAAGTGGATAGGATTGGTTGTTCTACTGACCTGAGCCTCAGTAACATTACTGAGAAGGAAGATAAGGGAAGGGATCTCAAAGATAATCATAGTCTCTGGGCCTACAATGTTTTGTAGTTTCCTTAGGATCCTACTCATGACAGGAACTCATGGGTGTCAGGTAGGACGGTACAAGGATGGATCACATCACTGAGATTTCTATCATCAATGAGTCTTTCCCTGAGCTAAGGGGCAAAGGATAGTCTGGTAGTGGTATTGGTACTGAAGGCTGAGAATTAAACAAGTCTCAATTTGTGCCTGTTGGGACAATACTGGGCAGGTGGCTCTAGAAGATCGCCTAAGTATCAAAAACTTGGGGTCATCAGAGATTGAAACCCTCTGAAGAAAGAAATGTGAAAAGAGGTGGAAGGATCTTGTAGCCTTCAGATGAAGTTTGATTCAGTTACAGAAGGGGAAATGCCAGGTGGTGAGCTGGAAGATGTTGCAGGACTGAGCGTGTGCAGGATTCAGACATACAGTGAGTTCCTGGTTTTGGAAAATGGATGGCAGCCCTGTCTGTACTGCAGTGTCAGACAGTACCACCTCTTGTTCTGCTGGGAGGCGTGGGTCTCAAATGCAACTTCTTCTACTGTACTAATGCCTCAGTACTGGACTCAGTTGGAGCCTATGTAGTACTCTCAGAGGAACAACGGGTCTCCCAAGGCTAGGTTTTATGGGGAGAACTACCCACTTAGTCACTTTCCTGCTTGGGGACACTCTTCTTTAGAGTTTTAGTTTCTGATGCCATAGGGGGAGTGAACTGAACCCTGCAAGAATGAGAGTTCATTATATTAATAGGAGATTAAGTCTAGTCTACTTGTCTTTTTTTGGATCTGCCTTTGGAATCTGGAGAAACCATGCATTTAGAAGGGTTGTGGGAGCCCCCTAAACAGCACAGGCAGCTGGAGTGCCCATCACTGTGGGGAAAGGACCAGTGGTATGTCAGAGAGGTTAAACCCCAATGTTTGGGGCACAACAAGTGATGCACCAGCACAAATGAAAGAACCAACCAACCAACCAAGAGAAAAGGAAGATGCCCCCTCCCACAGAACAACAGAAAGTAGATTGATTAAACAAAGAAAAAAAACGAAGTCTGTAAGAAGTTAGGGTAAAAAGGATTCACAAGGTGAAAGCTGGGAAAATGAATACAGCAGACAGCTAAATACTCTGTCTCAAGCTTCAGAGAAGTGGCTGGCTTGCACTTCCTTATATGCACTTGTTTGCACTTTGCACAACTGCAGGCCTGTGGATATTACTTTGCTGTCTCTGATCAAGAGTACATGGGTACCCAAATATCCTTTAGTGGAGCTCCCGTAGGGACAAATACCTGAAAAATTAAAACATATCCCCCTGCGTAGCTCTTACTAGACAGTTACAAGTTGCTGCCAGATGACTTGCAGCCACAGTTTCAAGTAGCTGCAGGAGCAACAAGTTGTACAATATAGGGTTAAACCTCAAAACAACAAATGCACATGTTCCTAAGCTTAAACTGAATTAGCTGAATTTGGCTTATTTCCAACTGACATCTTTCTACTCACAACACAATGACATTCTCTCATTTTAATAGCTAAAAAAAATGTAAATTGCTCACATTAATTTACCAGATACTACAGCTCATTTAAAAATTGTTAAAATTACTAACGTAGTTCTCATAGTAAGTGCAATCTTACACATGTAGCAACAATTCAAAAAATGAATCCAAAACTGAATATTTTTTGCTGGCGACCAATGTTCCCTCTAAGCTACGCACACACGTGCAGGAGCCCTGACTCCCCGGCATATGCCTCACTGCCAGCTGTGCAGGGCCTGCAGCTGCGGCCCCTTGTCGAACCCAAGCACACTTTCTTCCAGATGGCAGGGAGCTGTTCCAAGGAGTTTAAAAATCTCCCCTGAACATGCTGAGGGCGGGAGATGTTACACTTCCCAGTGCAACTTCCTGCCGCCTGGAAGAACGGTGGCAAAAAGGGGCACGCTCCACCTGGGAGTGGCTCTGGCAGCTTGGGGACTGGCCTGAGGGAGCCGAGGCAGGGGGGTGCCAGGGAAGCCAGGTGGAGGGCATGCAGAGAAAGTTCTCAGCTGTGTAACGCGGGGATGTACCCCCCCTTCCCGGCCGCTGGGAAAGTGCTTGGGGGAGCAAGCAGCTTCCCTAGGACTACGTTTGCCAGACGTCTAGCAAAAGGAGGACACGTCCTCCTTTTTATCTTCATTTCCTCCATCCTGCAGGCATTCTAAAAATAGGTGATTTTTTTTCCTGCTTCTTACCTTTTATGAGTAGAAGGTTTTATTAAAAAAAAAAAAAAAAAACCAAAAAAACCTACAAAAAACCCACACCCAACACAGGGCTTGAATCCGTAAACCTCAGAGTCGGCTGTACACATGAGGAACAAAAGAACCTGCAGCAAAATCAAGGGAGAGTGGAACATACCAGTTCTATTCTTAGAGGGCTCTGCAACAATGGTCTTTGTGGTTCAGTTGGCTGAGCAACTGTCTTTCAATCTTGTGGTTATGAGTTTGAGCCCTCTACTGACCACGATGGCTTTTCTTGGGCGGGAGGGGGACTCTTGCTCCCTACAAAAGGGCTAAGTTGGGAAAAAGTATAGCAAACTCTGATAAAATGAAGCAAAATTATACTGTGAATAAAATTACAAACAGGGACAAATTAAGTAAAGCAAATAAAGGGGCACATTTGAATTGGTTAGAAACAATATAGGATAAATTTTTTTTTTAATTGTAAAAGGGGTTGCTGTGGAAAATGAAAAAGCAGCAAGTCAACTTTTTTTTTTTTTTTTTTTTTTTTACTTTTTAGGTGCTTTTCAAGTTTATATTTGCAAATTTTTTTTTAACTTCTTTTAGTTTCATGAACATTAATGAAAGGGTCATGAAAAACTTTCATTTACTGAAAAAATGAATTTTCAGTACACGAAAACATTTTGGTATTTTTTAAATTTTAAAATAATTTAAAACACACCATACTTTGTGCTGTTTTAATGCTGCATTCATTATCATTACCATTTCCCACGACATAATATGGTAGTGACACTGGTGACCCATCAAAAGTACTGTTGATCTAGGTTTTTGACTCCAACATCAGTTTGCTAAATCGATTATTCAACTAGCATACATCCTTTTCCTACAGAATGCCTCTTTTTGCATATTTTCTAATAAGGGATATGCCATAATATTTGGATTAATGGGAATAAACTTTTGCCATTGAGAGAAAATACTGTTTAGACAAGGAATAATCATATCCAATTACCTACACAACCCTCTTGAAACCAATAGCTTGAGAGCTTCGTAATGCAGACAAGTGCACTGGGTAAGTCAGGAAAAGTGGAAGATTTCAACTGTTTCCATTGAACATCGAAAATCATTTTTTTGGCCCCTGATTTTTGTGCTGCACTACAGGATAGTTGAACAATACTCAAATCAAAGGTGAGGGAGAGGACCACAAAAGAAACGGGATAATCTGTTCTGAATAATTTATTTCAAATCTTACTTCTGTATATTTATTTCATTCCAACTTTACTGAAATGTTCTACTGCACCAGTTAAGCTCCACTGAGACAATACTGAATATTGGTGGGTGGGGAGTTCAGCAGGGAGAGGCATATGGACATAAAAAAACATAACAACAGAAGTTCCTTCCCTCTACAGAATACTACTCTATTTAAATAGGTAACTTATTTGGCATACTTAACTTACTCTTCATATTACGGTGTATCCTGGAACCCTTTACATCAGGGGTTTCAAACATGCGGCCCCCAAAGTTATTTCCTGTGGCCTACAATGACACTATCATTACCAATATTTGCAATATTATTATATGAAAAGGCTTCAGTGGTGCAGCCCTTGGGCTAATATGACTGCTCAGAGCTCCATTATGGAAGTGGAAGCATGCCAGTAGAAAGTCTGTGGGTTACATTGAGAGGGGAAAGCAACAAGGGGGATGTTGTGGAGGGGGTCTGCTATAGACCACCAGACCAGAAGCAGGAGGTGGATGAGGTGTTCTATGGACAACTAGCGGAAGCTTCTAGATCACAGGCCCTGGTGCTGATGGGGGACTTCAATTACCGTGACATCTGCTGGGAGGCCAATACAGCAGTCCAAGGGCAATCCAGGAGATTTTTAGAGAGTGTTGGGGCAACTTTCTAGTACAAATGCTTGAGGAACCAACTAGGGGCCTTGCACCTCTTGACCTGCTGCTCACAAACAGGGAAGAATTGATCAGGGAGGTAGAGGTAAATGGCAAGCTAGGAAGTAGTGACCATGACATGGTTGAGTTCAGGATGCTGATTAAAGGAAGGAAAGAAAGAAGCAAAACAAAAACCCTGGACTTCAAAAGAGCAGATTTTGGCTCCCTCAGGGAACTCATGGGCAGGATCCCTTGGGAAGCTAATCTGAAGGGAAAAGGAGTCCAAGAAAGTTGGTTATATTTTAAAGAAACCCTGCTAAGGGCACAGGAAGTTGCCATTCCAGTTAGAAGAAAGAATAAATACGTGAGGCAGCCAGAATGGCTTAGCAGAGAACTCTGCTCTGAGCTTAAACAAAAAAAGGAAGCTTACAGGAAGTGGAAGCTTGGTCAGATGACCAAGGAGGCATATAAAGATATTGCTAAGGACTGCAGGGATAAAATTAGAAAGGCCAAAGGACAAATGGAGCTGCGGCTAGCGAGGGACGTAAAGGATAAGAAGAAGGGGTTCTACAAGTATGTTAATAACAAGAAGAGCATCAGGGATGGTGTAGGTCCCTTGCTGAATGGGGCAGGCATCCTCGTGACAGAGGATGAAAAAAAAAGCTGAAGTGCTCAATGCTTTTTTTGCTTCAGTTTTCACAGGTAGGGTCAGCTCCCAGCCCACTACCATGGGTATGGCAGATTGGAGAGAAGGAGACAGGCCCTTGGTGACGGAAGGTCAGGTTAGGGACTGCTTAAAGAAGCTGGATGTGCACAAGTCCATGGGGCCGGACGAACTGCATCCAAGGGTGCTGAGGGAATTGGCCGATGAGATAGCAGCACCTCTGGCTGTTATCTTTCAAAACACATGGAGAACAGGGGAGGTGCCAGAGGATTGGAAAAAAGCAAATGTAGTGCCTATTTTCAAGAAAGGGAAAAAGGAGGATCCTGGGAACTACAGACCAGTCAGCCTCACCTCAATCCCTGGCAAAATTATGGAGCAGATTCTCAAAGAATCCATCCTCAAACACTTAGAGGAAAATAAAGTGATCAGGAACAGTCAGCATGGATTTACCAAGGGTAAATCATGCCTGACCAATCTCATTTCCTTCTATGATCAGATGACTGGTTTTCTAGATGCAGGAAGAACCGTTGATGTGCTATACCTTGATTTTAGCAAGGCTTTTCATACAGTTTCCCACAGCATTCTCATTGGCAAATTAAGGAAGTATGGGTTGGATAGGTGGACTGTAAGGTGGATAGAAAACTGGCTAGATCAACGGTTTCAGCGTGTAGGAATCAATGGTTCCATGTCTAGCTGGCAACCAGTCACTAGTGGTGTGCCCCAGGGGTCGGTCCTGGGGCCAGTTCTGTTCAACATTTTCATCAACGATCTGGATGATGGAATAGACTGTACTCTCAGTAAGTTTGCGGATGACACCAAGCTAGGGGGAACAGTAGACACGTTGGAGGGCAAGGACAGGATTCAGGGAGACCTAGATAAATTGGAACAGTGGGCCAATAAAAATCTTATGAAGTTCAATAAGGACAAGTGTAAAGTCCTGCATGTGGGACGGAAAAACCCCATGCACTGCTACAGGCTGGGAAACATTCAGCTGAGTAGCAGCAGTGTAGAAAAGGACCTGGGGGTCATGGTGGATGGGAAGCTGGATATGAGTCAGCAGTGTGCTCTTGCTGCCAAAAAGGCCAATGGCATACTGGGCTGCATCAAAAGAAGTATTACCAGCAGATCAAGGGATGTGATCATTCCCCTCTATTCTGCACTGGTGAGGCCACATCTGGAATACTGTGTTCAGTTTTGGGCTCCCCACTACAAAAAGGACAGGGACCTACTGGAGAGAGTTCAGAGGAGGGCAACCAAAATGATTAAAGGGCTGGAGCACAAGCCCTATGAGGAAAGACTGAAAGCATTAGGCTTATTTAGTCTGCAGAAGAGAAGATTGAGGGGGGATTTGATAGCAACCTTCCACTACTTGAAGGGGTGCTCCAAGGAAGATGGAGCTCGACTATTCTCGGTAGTAAAGGAGGACAGGACGAGGAGCAATGGTCTCAAGTTGTGGTTAGGGAGGTCGAGGCTGGATATTAGAAAAAACTTTTTTACTAGGCAAGTGGTGAAACATTGGAATGAGCTGCCAAGGGAGGTGGTGGAGTCACCATCTTTGGAGGTGTTTAAGGCCCGGCTGGATAAAACCATGACTGGGATGGTTCTAATCTACAAGTCCTTGTGCGGCCCTTGGGCTAACGTACCAGTCCTTTTGCGGTCCTCATGGTGATTTGAGTTTGAGACCCCTTGCTTTACATGAACAGTCTTGTTGAAATCAAAGGATTACTCATGTGAGTTACAGTTGCAAGACTGAGTGCATTCTCAAGGATATTTTGGATTTTAAATATCAACTTTCTGAGAAAAAGATTTTAGCTGAGAACAATAGAATATTGAATACAAATGTTTGGGGCACTCTGTGAGTAATTAAATCTTCTTTGTGTTAGTGCAAACTTTCAGTGCAGTTACTTCGTGCATTAAATACTGTCCAGTCTATCCTGAAATTTCCTTTTTCTTTTCTCCCCGTTTAGGAACTCTCTGTACAATAAGTATACCCAGAAAGTATGTGGAATACAAATTCAATGTAGAATAAAATAGAATACTCTATTAAAAGTCTTCTT
This sequence comes from Podocnemis expansa, assembly GCA_007922195.1. Lineage (NCBI taxonomy): Eukaryota > Metazoa > Chordata > Testudines > Podocnemididae > Podocnemis > Podocnemis expansa. The sequence continues at coordinate 47,503,242 of ML681964.1, forward strand.
CTGAAATCCTAACATGGAATGTAGTAAATTATAGCTTTCCAAAAGAGGTGCTTACTTACATGAGGCTGCACGTCCAACAAACAAACTTTGTTTTTACTTAAAACAGATCGAACAGAGTCTATGCTTGTACCATAGTAGTTGTTTCTATATTCACCATATTCAATAAATCTGTAGTAAAAAATGAAAAACAATCAGAATCATCCCCTTTTCTTTAGCAAATACTTATCACTTAGCTTTATAAGAGCTAATTCATGAGAAGAAATATTTTTACTCTGCATGTGATTTTTACCATGTTTTATAAAAGGAAATGCTGCCAAGTACTTTAGCATGTCAACCTAAAAAACCCCCACCCTTCTTTTTTTTACCATTTTCAAATCAGTAACACCTGCTTATATTACAGTTAAAGAGAAAAAGTATTATATCCAATGGCACACTAATGTTTTCCATCACCTCTTTTTCAGAATAAATGCAATGCAATAAAAGAGTGAATAAGCTTAACAATAGAAACTACTGAAGTTTCACTGCAGAGGCTACAGAATATCTGAATTTCTCTGTCTCTCAATGGGAGGAGAAGTTGTGATAGCGCTAACAGAAACAAGTCAGTTGGTTATGTGATACAAATACAACTTGAGAAAAAGCAAAGCACATTTTGACATTTCCATCAAACCTACAGCTTTGTGTCTACTACCCTCTGCCCTCCAAAATACTTTGGACAGAATTTAAACTCACGCTCCTATACAGGTTGCTGGAGAGCACGATGCTCCCCCATTTTCTTTATTTTATTTTAATTTTTTGGAGCGCTTGAAGGGCAGGGCTTCTCTAGAGATATCCAGGTTTAAAAGAAGAGGAAATGCTCATCCTGGAACGGACTATAACTACACAAAACCATTAATTGAAACATATGTCCGGAATGCAGAACTGCCTGGGCCTCTTCCCTTGTGCTGCAATGATCAATTAGTAAGGCAAATAATACCAATTTAAAAGGGGCCCCCACCTTGGGCTACCTGAAAAAAAATCTTTATGTTTAGCTCTTTGGCCAGACGTTTAAAGCATTCAGTTGTTTTAAACTGTTTACATTCTTTTTACTTTATTTTTCTTATAACTATCTAGAGAAATTGCAGTGCTGACTGTTTAGACAATAACATTCTACATTAACATGGTTCAAAATCAATACAGTTTATAGCCATTTTAAATTACTACATAAAACATCATCTACTGATGCTTTAAAATGAAACCATTGTTTTGACTATGACTCTAGTTACTGTTTTCAACATACTTGTTATTCTGTACATCTGTCTCAAACAAATGTTTGGAAATGAAAACATACTCAACACCATCACTTTCTTGGCTTCTTCTTGCTCTAGTTGTGTCTGTTAAAAACGAAAAGAAAGAAAAGAAAATAGTTTTATAAAAACAACAAATCAGCTTTAGGAAAAATATAAAGGGCCTAATCCTCTGTGGTGCAGAGTGTCATTATCTGACACTGGCTTTCAGAGGAGTTGAGCATGCTGAGTATTGCAGGCTGCACTCAGGGTGTCACAGGATTGAGCCTAAAGCAAGTCTAACCAATCTGCACTGCACATAAATGACAGATTATCAATTTTATTTACTAATGGAAAAGAGTTAACTAAAAGGGGAACAAAGAAGCTATTGAAAATTAAATGAGCAGCAATTTAGAACAATCCCCTGTTCCCTCTGCCACTATTCATCATATAAGCAGCTTGTGGAATTCATTGGCAGAGGAGACCATCAAGGCAAATGAAGTTTAGTGACTGGATTTACCATAGAGCCAAATAATTTTATGATCATTAAGAACACTTGCAGCTACAGTATGTAAGGTCTGATAGTGCTCTAATGGAAAATTACATTTAATATTTTAGGAGCTGATTGCTTCTCGTGTCAGAAAGGAATTCCTCTTTCTCCCCATCTATGCCCTTGTGCAACTGACTGTGTGGATTGTTTTCTTAATTTTATTTTTACTTCCTCTCAAGCATCAAGTAATAGTTTTTCTATAAAATTAGGTACCAATGGGACATAATGCTTAATGGTGTGGTATTGTATGAAGGCTTTTATTACCTGTAACTCACTCACTTGTGACTAATGTGACCATTCCAAACTCATGCCAATAAAACCTTTGTACTGTGCTGTTATGAACTCTACATCACTTAGTCATGGATATACAGAAAAAGATTCACATCAGAGTATATATTAGGCATTTTTGTCACACTGTTCTTCTCTGGTTATCATAAAAAGAAACAACTCAAAAATGGGCCCACTTCACTTGACAATTATTAAGTTTCAGTTGAAAGCAACCTTCTTCTCCCCCTGCCTCCCCAAATTCTGATGAGCAAAATTTTGGAGAGACAAAGTTGCATGATGAAAAATGGCAATTTTGGGGGGACAGAAATTTTGTGCAGATGTTTGTATGATCATCAATCAGTTGAGCATCGGAGAGCATCTGGTGGGGTTTTTTTTATGAATTTACAGAAGGGACAAATATTTTCAACTCTTTTGAGTAATTGAGAACAAATGTATTCATTTTCTCATCTACAAACTTACTCATATCTACAAGTATAAGAATGCACGCTCCATTACAGGAAGCATTGATACCTGGATATGAGGTGCTCGACCTCCTTGTTTTTAGCAGAGCTTCGCTCTAAGAGGACAAGTACAGGAGGAAACGAGATGGAAAGCTATGTGATTTTGCAGATGTGAAGGGTGTCCATCAGTCACAACAAGACACTTTTATTTTTTATTTTTTTTCCCCACAGAAGATTGCTTCTGGTTTTGGAAATATAACAACATTCTGTAAGCAGACATGGATTGAATTTGCTCTCTGAATTCAGACTAATACTTCATACTAATGTCTCAAAAACTATAAAACAGCAGCAGAATTCAACCATATCAGTAGTAACGAATTGTGTAAAAATAAAAATGTTCGCTAACACTGCTACCATCAGCAAGACCCCCAACAAGGGTAAGACTCCAATAGCCAGATCTGTTCCATAATGAGAGTGTTAAACCTAATTTTCAGGATTTTTTTTTAATTCAGTAGCAAAAATACCCGAAGCAGAAGAACCTGGTTTACACTAAGGCTCTCACAGAGTCTAACAGTGTGAATAAATACATTTGTATTGATAAATGATTTAGTATATTATTCATGTTCAATTCTAGATTATGCTAATTTAAAAAAGACCTAAAATAATTGAGAATAATTTTAATATTTAATACACAATACCTTTATGTACACTGATTACAACTTTTGTCTTTGAGTGCCCACAGCAGCAACAGCCACTGCAGCTTACTAGAAAGAGTGAGATTTTACACATTTTTTATGAAAATAAAATTCTTAGAACAAAGTTAAAACCTATTCAACTTATGAACATCAAGTTTTGAAAACAACCCTCCCCCTTTCATTAAAAGATATTTTTTTTCTGGTAAGTACAACACAATCTTAGGTTAAATTATCCAATGACTGTAGCATTAACTGATGATATTCATCTATTTCACTGTCAACAAAAAACATTACTTGATCTGATTTTTAAAAAGTTAACATTTCAATTCATCCAGAGATTCCAAGGCCAGAATGAGCTCTGTGATCATCTGGGTCTGGCCTCCTTTACAACACTGGCCATAGAACTTCTCCAAAATAATTCCTAGAGCATATTTATAAACAAACAAATAAATAAATAAATCCAGTCTTGATTTAAATGTTTTCAGCAATGGAGAATCCACAACTCTCAATAACCTGTTCTTATGTTTAATTACTCTCACGCTTAAAAACTGACATCTCAGTTCCAGTCTGAATTTGTCTCACTTCAACTTTGACACTGGAAAAAGTTGTATCTTCCTCTGTCAGACTGAAGAGCCCATTGTTAAATATTTTTTCCTCACGTAGGTACAGCCTGTAATCATGTCACCCCTTAGCTTTCTGTTTCTTAAACTAAATAGATTAAGTTATTTGGGGTGAAAAAAACAAGCAGTCATGTGGCACTAAAAGACTAACATTTATTTTCACATGAGCTTTCATGGGAGAAAATCCCACTTCATCAGATGCTACAAAGATGGGGAAGCTTACCGAATGGAATGAAAATAAATGCAAGGGAGTGTAAAACATGGGATCAAGTCATACAGGTACAGCAAATCAGAGCAGTTGTTTAGCTTCAAGCCATGGGAAGGCTGAAGTCAAATCACCTTTTGTAATGGGAAAAGAACCCATAGTCTCAATTTAATCCTGTTTTCACACAATTTAATCTGCATATTAATTACAGTTCAGCTGTTTCTCTTTGAAGTCTTGATGTCCCATTGATGTCTCTGAGTACAGTTGTTAAATCATTTATAGAGTGATTAGAAAGATGGAAGTGCTCAGCAACTGGTTTTTTTGTTTTGTGATTTCTGGTCAGTTTTATGTTCATTTATTCTTTTGCATAGGGATTGTCCTGTTTGTCTGATGTATAAGGTGTCAGGGCATTTCTGGCATGTGATGGCATAGATCACATTAGTAGATGAGCAGGTAAATGAGCCTTTATGATAGAATAGCTGGCTTGATTAAGACCTATGATGGTAGCTATTGTGCAGCTATGTGGGCAGACTCAGCAGCGTGGTTTGTTGCAGGTCTTTGTGCCTGCTTTAATGTTTCTGTTGTTAGGTCTGTAGTTAATGGTGAGTATCTGTTTAAGGTTGGCTATCTATAGGCGAGGAGAGGGCTGTCTCCCAAGGTTAGAGAGAGTGAGGGATCATCTTTTAGAATAGTCTGTAGGTCCTCAATGATCTGCTGTAGAGGTCTGACTTGAAGGTTGTATGTGGTGACCAGTGGCATTCTATTGTTTTCTTTCTTGGCAACTATTTTCTCTCACGAAAGCTCATGAGAAAAATAAATCTGTTAGTCTTAAAGTGCCACAAGACTCCTTGATTTTTGGTTTTTTCTTTTTTTCTTTCTTGGGCCTCTCCTGCAGTAGATGACTTCGGGGCAGCCATCTAGCTCTGTCAATTTGTTTTCTTACTTCTCCATGTGGGTACTGTAGGTTTAAGAATGCTTGACAGAGATCCAGAAAGTATCTGTCTCTGTTTGAGGGAACAGAGCAAATGCAGTTATATCTTATGGCTTGGCTGTAGACAATGGATCACGTGGTGTATTTACGATGGAAGCTCGAGGGATGTAGGTAACTATACCAATCAGTAGGTTTTTGGTACAGAGTGATGATGATGTGTCCCTCCCTGATTTGTACTGTAGTGTTGAGAAAGTGGATCTCCTGTGTGGAGTGTTCCAGGCACTAATTATAGTGCCTTTCTTTAGTTTGTTATTAATTAAATCCTGTATAGTCCACTCCATTATCTTGCCTGGGACCAGTGTCAGGCTCATAGGCCTATAATTATGCACATCATCCTATTTATCTTTTTAAAAAACTGACACAACATTAGCATTCCCTAGTTTTCTGGAACTTCTTCAGTGCTCTAAGATTTAGTCCAGCAAGCCCCTTCATCAGCTCTTTTAAAACTTTTAGATGCAAGTTATCTAGACTTGCTGATTTAAAAATGTCTAACTTCAGTAGCTTCTGTTTATCATCTTCTAGAGATATTAATGGAATCAAACGTGTTATAACCATATGAGCTGTGATTTTCCTTTAAATACAGAAAAGAAATATTTACTGAACAGTTCTGCCTTTATTATTATGGATAATTCTAAGATTTCCATCTTGTAATGGTACAATTGTCAGAATTCTTTTTGTTCCTAATATATTTTTAAAACTCCTTCCTATTGTCCTTAACTCTGCTTGCTGTAGATTTCTCCTTGTGTCCTCTTGCTTTCCTTTGTCATTTTCTACTGTTGTGGCTTTTGGTAAATCAAGCAAGTTGCTCTTAAATAATTTCCAATCATCGGTCACATTTTTCTGATTTAATTCTTCGTGCCAGCTGATTTGGCTCATAATTGTTTTCAGCTTTGTGAATCTCACTGTAATATGTACTACTGGTCTGGACTTAGTTCTGCTTGCCCATGGAAAACATGAACAAGTCAATCACTTGTACCATAGCTCCATCAGTTCTTAGTTCTGTGATGAGTTCATTTTTGTATGTGAATACAAGGGCTAGAACAGAATTCCTATATTGGCTGCAACAATTTTCAAGTCAGGAAATTGTCATCAGTAATGTTTAGAAATTTCAGGGATGTTTTAATATTGGCTGCATGCATCCTCCAGTATATACCATTCAAATAAAGGCCCCTGTTCTTACGTGACTTCCCCATCCCCCGCCTGTATATTAAAGCTAGACATGTAAGGAGGCAGTCATCCTGTTCCCTAGTATGATTTGATGGCCTGTGGTATATACCAATACCACATCTTGTGTCTTATCAGTTAGGGCATGAATCCAGATACATTCGAGATAATTTTCTTCCAATTTATCAGTGACTTAGAAACAGATAATTCCATTTATGACAGGGCCACTCTACTTCCTCCTCTGCCCATTCAATCTTTCCTAAATAGGTTACAACCATTGATTTTAACATTCCAATAAGCTTCCTGATTTTTAGACTGTATGCACTTCCCTAACACCAAAATATTAGGAATTTGAATGACATATTTAGAGATCAGAATAGCCTCACCTTCACTTTTTACCTATCACATTGCCTATGATTATCTGACAGTTACATAAGAGCAGAGATTACATGGTGCTCTTCCCAATCTGGGAGCTAATAATTTAGGAAAAACTCTACAGTGTTTCTCTGAACGTATAAGAAACAAGTTGATCTGTGTTGTGTGAATTCTCCATTGCCCCTAAAAGATTTGGTACCTTAAACTAGAGTGTAATTTCCCCACTATAATGATGACTTGCAAATAGCTTTTAAATGCGAATTTCATTTATTAGAATCTTCATTGACAGCTGCATCACATGTATACTGAAAGTTCTCTGCAAAGAATCTGCGCTATAATCTTCTAGTTAGTTTAATCAATCTTCATTCAAAATGTAGATGCAGCAGCATTATTAAATTTTATGATAGTAATTTAGTTGACTACATATGCGTTTCAGCATCCATGTTTGACAGTGTTGACCTTAGGCTAATGTAAGAATAAATAAACCAATATAACACAAGGACCTCAGAAAAAGCATTTCTACTTACGTGGCACTGTTACACCATAATGCTGGGTATCACTTATCAACAATTTTCTTTTCAGTTCATTCAACCCTACACCCACAGGACCTGAAAGATAAATTACATTGCTTTCAAACAGTAGCTCTCTCTTGTGTTCAGGAGTTATTACTGGTCAATATGACACTGCACAAGTGAAGAACAAATTTTAGCTCCCTAGTAGTAATCAGTCTTTTGTAGTTGTCCATGGATATAGCCTGCTCTAGAATGTATAGTTTAGACAAATTTCAGAAAATTTAATGGCCAGGGAGGGGTTAATGAAAAAGCAGTATCAAGCCAACTCTGATGTTGGGAGTTTTTGGCTTTTTACATACAGATAGTGATCCAATTAAGTATCTCTACAAAATGATGGAGAGATGCCCACAGAGGTTCTACATCTGTCAACAACTTCTGATGCTAACATATGCAAAATTGACCTGCCTATGGATTCTAGCTGGGATGGTGGTTTCAAACTCTTTTGTTCTTTTCACTCCATGAGGTCTTGAAGGGTAGCTTTGGGTAATCCTTCATCAGTTCCAAAAGATCTGTCATGCAGGGTTCCAGGCTGTCACTCATCCTATCCAATTTGTATGAAACATCTTTGGGGGAGATCTGGATTGTAGCATCATTAAGATATCGATCTACAACTGTGTTTTCATTAGCTCCAGATGGTGGAGTGACAGTGCTTCACCAGTGCCTGATCACGATTAGGAATTGGAGGAGAGAGAGTCACCACAGAAAATGAAGGTGATATTTCTGGGTTTGGGGAAGATCTTGGCAATGTAGTAGATATTGTACACATGTCTTGAATTTTTATAATTCAGAACATTTTATAAAGCAGAAAAAATTAAAAAGAACTAACCTGATACATATTTTAATGAAACTTTTGGAGCCCTTCCTGGGCCTCTGTCCATAGGTTGCTAGTAACATTACGTACCTTAGTTAAGAATGAAGTTTTATAACCTTCACAATATAATTACCAAAAACGACTGGTTACCCACCTCATGTGTAGCAAGTCAGAATGATAAAGACCAAATCTTTCTACTATTCAAAAACTATGGTCTCTCTGTAAAAACTTGGTGTTTCTGCATTTATAATTTTTTTACATGTTTAACTTATATAAACACACAACTACATTTCAAGTTTCATCTTTGACCTGCCTAAAAATTAATCTATCAGTTTATATATAAATATTTATTTAATGCACTGTACAGCAGCCTCTACTGGGGCATGTCTGTAGAAAAATATAATGTGTCATGGTGCTAGTAGCATTAGGTTTTTCTAAATTTTGTCTGTAAATGTAGGTTATTTACTGTAACTGGAGGTTCATTGAGATGTGTGGTCTCTATCTGGATTCTGTAAGTGGGGAGTGCATGCACACCCCACATATATAACAGCACTCAAAGAAGAATTAGTAATAGTATACTTACTTAAATATGTAAGGTTCATGGAGAAAAGGCAATTAAAATTCAGTATCTTAATTAGAATCTCAGACTGAAAAGATCAATAAGAATTGAAGTAGAAAAATCAGTTTTGTACTTTTTTAAAGCAAGACATCTTTCCTATTAGCTCTACACCAATGTTATTTCCTCAGCCTACATACTGTCAAATAAATGGTACGCTTTTAGTTCTATTTATATATATATAACTCAGGCTTCACTAACTGTGTGACAGATGCTTTGGAAACATAGAGCAATCTGTTTCCAGACTTAAAAACCAACTACTAGCTCTGTTCTGTCTCTCATCCCCACCCACTGTTTTGTGTGTCACTATAAAATACAGCAATGAAAGGTGGAAATTCTTCCGTTTCAGTGGTTACTTTGCAGAATCTCCAGTCAGTTTTTTTCTTTGCCCAACTAACATGTGTAATTGCAGGAGGGAGACACAGAGCACCAGTACCTAATTAGTTCAGGCAATTATGAGTTCATTCTCCACTTTTTTCTTGGGGGGGGGGGCACACTATACTACTATGAATGTTCTTTCATTTTAATGCAACCAAGAAGGATGCATGCTTCTAAAAATGTTGTATCTGAAAATAAATAAACACAAGCAGAGGGGTGTGAAGATTTAGGATTTTAAAAAATTCAGCGTTTTTTTTGTGGAATGCCAGAAGTGTTTATCCCAGGAAATTTTTGCTTTGTTGCAAACAATCAAATGAACATTTCTAAAAGTTAATGATCCCTAATTTTACTTACTGACAACAACTTTAAGAAAAAATTGATAACATTCATGTCAGTTATTGGGCCATTCTTAATCATTCTATTTCAAAGCCTAATCCAGCACACATCTACTGCTATACCTAGTGCTTATGACTGTATCTCACTGGAGATGTATATGCTTTGAGCTGAAGGTATTAATTCCCAGCTCAAGGAGACATAGCTTTACCAGCTCTGATGAAACTGTGAGCTAAAACTACAATGTAGCTGCAGCAACAGCTGCAGTTGGGGGGGGTGGATGGACACTAGCCACCCCAAGTACATGCCCTACCTCAAAGTGTAAACATACCAACTAACACAGACGTTTGCAAAATTGAGCCACAAATCATTAGAACTTGTATTAAAACTCACACCAGATGTATGTTTGAAGAAAATTGGAAATAGTGTTTTAACCAATACTAGACAAAACTTTGGATTAAACCTATCCAGGTTCAAAAACCTGCAAGGTCAATGTAGCCATTCATTCTTCTAAAGCAGCTGTACTCAGAGTATATTTTGGAGGTAAGGAGGAAAGGAGTCTTTCAGTAAAGACTTAAAAACTGAGATGCTGTCTGGTTTGCTTGGACAACTACATTCCCATGACAATCTGCAGAAACAGAGATTTGCTTCAAAGGCTAAATTTTCACTTTAACTTCTCTGTTGTAGAGTTGGTTGCTATGTTGCTGTGGTCACGCATGTTTGTCAAGTATCATCACATTGTTAGATCTTGTGAGGTACGAGAGATTAACATAAAGCCTCATTAATTCATGCTTCACTAAACTACAACTAGCAACGAGAGGGTAGATTTTGTTGTTCAATGAAACATGGACCAGGGAGGTCAAACTGTTGTTGCAGGGGCAAGACCAGGGACATTGTAAATGTCACATTTTGTGCAAATCAAACAATAGCACCACATTACCCTGGCCTCCCTGAGACACGATGATTTAAAATGGGAGTTGTTGATTCTGGATTTTTCTTTCCCTCCAGCCACTATGAGGCAATCAGTTGGGGTTGCGGGCGTGCATCCAAGCCAATGGTGTTCATACAAAAGTTTTGCTCGGCCTCTGCAGTGATGAACATGAACCAAAGTCCCAAATGTGGGTGGTGAGCTTTAAACAGGGTGCTACTCTTTTTTGATCTTCAAAGTAAGAGGGAAGAGCTAGAAGCTGCTCTGTTTCATATGGACAGACACTACTGCAGCCATCTTTAATCTCTCCTTGCAGCTCCACAGAGGTCAGGCATGAGAAGCACAAAGGTGATGGCTATTTTCTGATGATCTGCTGAAGAACAGAACAAAAAGGAGGCCTTTCCACCCCTGCTCCCTTGCTTGAATCTCAGGTTCCTCCTTATCCTGATGGTGGCCGTAGCATACTTTCAGGGAAGCAGACACAGCTTAGTTCCACTCTACCTCACTCTACCTCAGCACCACAGGAAGGAGCCAAGAAAAAGCAGCACGCACTTACGAAACCCTGTCTCAGGTTTAGCTAGGGCAGGCTGGAGGTGATCGGCACTTCTGTGTTGGTGTGTAGAGACCATGACATCTGTCTTAGCCTTACCCAAGCACTTATTATTGAAACAGAAGCCTCATTTAACTGGACTGAGGTGTTTTCCTATAATGTGAGTAAAGTTCTACAGTACAAAAATATAAAACATTGCAGCTTAAAACAGTTGCCAGCATCTCAGTTATAGGGCTCTGATGCTTATCCTAGTATTAATAAGATAGATACAGGATACTTATTAAAGAGGGAAGGGATTAAATGAGATGGTAGCAGCTTGTTTAGAGGCGCTTATGAACAGTGGGCTGTGAATCACTGGTGATAAATAGATCCTTTGGTGGTGGTACATAATGGTCTGGCTGGTCACATAAAGCTAATTATTTTCATTCCCATGTGATACACCACATTCAAGATAGCATACAGTACAGTAAATGCTATCCTATATTGCAGTTCCAAATATCACTTCTTGTAGGTGCCATTGGGACATTACATGACTGCAAAAAGGAGATGAGGTGTTCTAGCAAACTTACATGGAAAGTCCTCCATTTATCTTTCCACTAAGATGTGGTCCTTGCTATACAAAGTTTGCTTCTCTGAAGTATTCAGTTAAGTCTCTCGTTCAGGAAAGCATGTGTTTTAATCGCACATGTTTAAGTTTTTCCTTGATTAGGGACATTTTCCTAAATTGTGGCCCTACTCATAACTGCTAAAAAAGACTGAATAAATAATTTCCTTATCTGTTATCTTCTGGAAATGCACAAGAAAAGAGCTAGGCTTTTTTATTGCAAAGAAGTGTAGAACTTCACTCATGGGCAAACATTTGCAGGAAGCAGATGTGAAGTCTGTGGAGAAAGATTGACAGACTGACCAACCAATTTAATTTAACTCATTTTAAAATACATATTTCAATATGCTGTTTTAGGAGAACACATAATAGGACTAACAGCTATCATGCACACAGTTTGCATTTTGTAAACTAGAATAAAGTGATGTTAGAGCAAGTCAATAGAAATTTCCAACTGGCAAGTACTTCTCTTTTTTTAAACAGGTTCCAACAGTAAATTTTACTTCCAGTCATAGAGTGACATACTAGACATTTTTTGCTCTGACCAAGTCCTGCTCTAATTTAATTATTTGTCCTTCTGTTTCCTGGCCCTAATATCAAAATTATATTTGACATGTTACACTGAATGCTGCTACTGGCATGCATAAAGTCTGTAAAATGTGTTTGCTTCTACTGTACCTGTATCGCTTAACTGTGCTAGTTTTTCCACATTTCACCCAAGACATTTTAATGGTATTGGCCAGACTTAAACTGCTCCTAATATCCAGAGAAAAACATCACAATTATTGAAGTCTGCAAAAAATTTCTGAACTGCTTTTGTTACTGAGAAAGCACACTTTCTTCATGTGATTTATTACAACAAAAATCAAATGAAATCTCTAGGTATCCTTCAGATCAGACATATGCAATTTGTTACAAAAAGTCGACTTCTCACACTTTTGCACTGCACTCCCTGTTGTTGTAGTTGTAAAGTCAACTCGATCACGTTATTGCTTGCTGTGTATAGCCCACAATCTCACAGTGATCACACTAGTAGATGGCTGAATTTTAGTGCTGGAGAGTGACAAAACTGTCTGTTAAAAACCAAATGTAATGCTCCGTTGGACTTGAGCTTTATAAAAACACAGCCACTCAACAGTTCATAACAGTCCCTGATAGAGGGTCATATTTCTTCTGCTCTGCTGCTTTTATAATGTAGAAAACTCTAATAATGAAGCACCAACACATCTGCTACCACAAAAAGAAACAAAAAGACTATGCTCATGTATTGTATTTTAAATAAGATTTATGCAATATGATTTCTAACAAGAGACTGGAGTAATGCATTTTAATTACATATCCTTAAAAAAAACCTTCTAAGAACACTTGACACCCACAACAGTGCCAGATTATAAGGTAGGAGTAAGTCAGATATAAGGTTATATCTTGGGATCTCTTCGCAGATCCTCCCTAGCAAAATGCCTGTATCTAACCAATCCTGATACTCATACGAGTCATTGGAGTTGGCTGTTGTGCCACCCCTCAGCCTACTGAAGAAAGGACTATGCCCTATACCAGTGTTTCCCAACCAGTGTGCCATGGCACACAGTAGTGCCATCAGGCCTGAGCAGGTGTGCCATGGAATTTTTTGAAAAACTACTCAGAGTTCTGGATTGGCTCAAGAATATTATTGAGTTAATTTAGAGACTATACAGTGGTGTGCCTCAAAATAATTAAAGGCTGTAAGATATGCCATAGCAGAGAAAAGATTGGGAACCACTGCCTTATACTATTCTACCTCTCAATTTCCTTATTTGTTATAATATAGGATATAGTTTTTTGTATTTCATGTGTTTTCTTTATCTTGATCACAGACCAATTAGTTTTATATGGGTTTTGTGGACTTTTCTCAAGCACACAGGGTCGGCTTAATCAGATTCTACTTTCATTTCTCAATTTTTCTCAGGATTGCTAATTTCGGTGATGTCCTGACCACAAGGTACAGAGATCCTCTCTGGACAATATTAAAATTACTTGAAGGCAGTGGTTGAGTTTCCTTTCTTAAACCCCAGAAAGAGATGCCAAACTCCTGGGAAAGGACATCAAACTATCTTTCCATATAGATGGCAGTTGCTTGGCCCTGCAGGAGTGCCTGTGAATTCTGTGCAAGACTTCACGATATCACCATGTCACAGATCAGTGGTTCCAAACATTTTCCCTAATGTGGCACACCCTGCTACCTTTAATTAATTTGAGGCACGCCACCATTAGTTTCCAAGTGAATCATGAATATTCATGTGCCAATGAGCCAATCCAAAGCTCTTTGACCAGTTTTTCAAAAAATTTTGTGACACACTTGGTCAGACCTGATGGCACACCTGTGTGCCATGGCACACTGTTTGGGAAACACTGCCATAGATTAAGGACCTACTTGGCCTTGGAATTTGGCAAGCCTATGAAGTCAGTAAAGTCAAGATGCTCTGTATATGATCATCAAGGGGAGATAGCAAAATAAAAAAAATAAAGGGGGGGATCCCCAGAAACTTCTTCCCACTAACGCACTTCATTGAACTTCTAACATCCAAGAATAGCCTAAAAACAGCTACTACTCCTTGGAGGAGTCACACTGCAACTGCTGTCACGAGCATCCTACAAAGTCTTTACAGCTCCCTAATCTCCTTGGCTCACCACACTTGAACACCAAACTATTCTGACCTCTCTTACCTAGAGCTAAGTGAAGTGTTGTTAGCATAGCCATTTATTTTTCCAGCCCTACTGGAAATGTCTACCTGCAATGCCAGTTGATTGGTTTTGTTAACTCCCTACAAAGTCAATTTAATCTTACCTCCTGCGCTCCTCTTCTAGTTAACTGCCCCTTCTACACAACCATTTCCTTTCAGCTGTCTACATGGACAGCTGGGAGCACTCCTTTCAGTGTCAGTAAACAGATTCGCACTAACAAGGCTCCAGAGGGCATCCAGCAGCAGCAGTGTGGACAGTGTGGCTTTGGCAGACACTCAGGATAGACACCAGAGCTGAGACCCAGGGAGCTGGATGGGCTTGAGAGCCTGCACCACTGACCAAGCTGAAGCATTTTTACTGCTATTTTTAGTGCATGACCTTAAACCTCACTAACATGAGTTTGTCTACACAGGCTTGGAAGCTCATTCCCAGCTGCAGCGTAGACATACCTTTTATGAGCTCAGAACTATTTATTCCATTTCTCCACTCCCATTATGATGTGGCCTGCTTACCTTCAATTCCATGAATTTAGATTATAGAAAACACAGCACATCGAGAGGTACATAGCATTTGCAACCCCACTCAACTACATAACATGTTCAGGTTTCTTTTATCCTTTCTTTCCCAACCCCCTCCTGTAGTTTTACTTGTAAGTCTATACTTAGTTTTCTCATCAAGGCAGGGACCAGGTCTTATTTCTTCTTGATAGTACTTAGCTATCTCTTTGCATGTTTACAATTAACAGTAATAAATTAAACTGGAGAAAAAGGCCAGCGAATGCTTGGGACTGATGCTGTTTCCTCAGCTCCTCTCAGCTGTTGCCAAGGTTCATTGTTTTTAGGGTATACTTTACTGAAGCTGTGGCCTTAGCCATAATTTAAATACAACTGATGTCTGTATTCACTGCTGCCTTTTGCCTGAAATTGAGCTATTCAGTCTGTTCTGTAAATTGGCATTGAAGGCACAAGGTTAATGTAAATTGAGAGACCTGGGCTAAAATGTTACTACAAATCACAAAGCTGATAGGTCTCATCATAGCCACCAAGACATGTTTAACCATATTACAGAGACTGAACAATTTGGTATCAGTGAGATTTCTGTGCAAGGGAAGGCTGGAAATGACCTGGACTGAGATATATTAGAGCTCTGCAGGGGAATTTCAAAGCAGCCAGTTAAAACACATCTTCAAGATGCTAATCTTCTCCTCGCCAATCAGAATAGGTTCACATGGACCCATGTGCTCCAAAAGTTTTTCATCTGTTCCTCATACACTCAACACTTCCCCCCACAACCTCCTGTGTGTCCTCCCTCCCTCCAGTTTCTTTCCAACATGACCACATTCCCTGAGGCACCATGAATGCCTTAGAACAATTGCCAGAGTACTCTGATCTCACCTTCATGAAGCTTGCAACCATAGGATCATGCAGAGGTGGGGTTACCAGATGTCAGGCAAAAGGAGGACATGTCCTCTTTTTTACCTTCACGTTCTCCATCTGGCAGGCATTTTAAAATACATGATTTTGTCTGGCTTTTTACTTATAGGTGTTAAAGTATGCTGGAATGCCCTAGAACACCTAAGTTTTAAGGGAAAGCATTCCAGGGTCCCCTAAAAATAAAAGAATATTATATTAATACTACATTTTCTCCACATGTCCTCCAATGTCCTGCTTTTTGTACTTCCCTATCATCCTTTCCATGCTTTGGTATCTGGTAGCCCTATGCATAGGTGATATCAGCCATTACTAAACAGCAAGGATTATAAACACATGTTGCATTAATGGCAGCAATGACTATGATATCCTTTTTTTCTTCATCTGAGTATTAAAATACCTGAGCCTATCATGCAAGAATATAAAACCCATACAGGAGCAGATGGGACTTAAAACAGTTGTGAAACAAAGAGTAATGGGATCAGAGCCTTAAAGCTAAATATCTTTTTCACCTGATGGACAAATTGCTCTCTGGTCACAGAGTATAAAAAAACCTGATTAAAAAGGTATCCTCAGACTTCCATATAGGTAAAGGAGTTTCACTGGAACTGCCATAAGACAAAATGAATAACTGACAAAAAGGGAATTAATTTTTTCCTTTTACATTTGGAGTAGGACATTTCCAAACCATGGCAAAAAAACGTTAAATAATTTTGCTGAACATCTGTAGTGCTGTAGTCATATTTTTGCCAGCATCCCAAACTCAGTGTACTTTGTTTGCCATATTCAGAAGGTAACACGAATCCAAAAAATACATTACTGAAAACAGGATAGCTGTAATACATAGACCTGTTATTGCAACCATTACTCAAGAGGGTAGTCCCCCTGACCTTCTGTGGAAACATTCACCAAATGTATGATTCTTTAAGAAAAACCGGTCATTAACCTTTTGTAACTGTTCTTTGAGATGTGTGGCTCATGTCCATTCCATGTTAGGTGAATGTGTGCTTACATGCGTGG
The DNA here is from genome assembly GCA_007922195.1 of Podocnemis expansa. Classification (NCBI taxonomy): domain Eukaryota; kingdom Metazoa; phylum Chordata; order Testudines; family Podocnemididae; genus Podocnemis; species Podocnemis expansa. The sequence continues at coordinate 47,519,795 of ML681964.1, forward strand.
CTCCTGGAGATTGTTTGCCTCAGCAGTATCCAACACGCTTGGCACTGATTCCAAACAGGATTGTTCAAAGGCCACTCAGAGTACTGCCATGAAAAGGGACTTCAGATAGATATTCCTGTCCTGTTTAGTCTGTGGTCAAAAGTTCTTGCAGATTTGACATTTGTGTCTATCCTAAACACCTCAAGAAACTATCATGAGGGTCATTTAGTGAAAACAGCTTATGATTTATGGAACACAGTTTGAAACCTAGGGAATGGGGTGAACATCCCTAAAGGGACAACTAATTCTACCTTATAAACTGCTAACAAAACTAATTAGAACTCTGTACAACAGTAAAAAAAGGCAAACAATGTAATTATGGTTTCTGCTATCACAAGGGAGAAATGATCCCTTGCAACGGTCACTAGTGAAAAGATGGAATTGAGAGGGCATAGGTCTGGTGACACCTCTTGTACTGTGGCATAAATGCAGGGCTCCAGATGGCACCAGAGCCAGCTCCACAGATACAGCTAAGGCAAAAAATTTCCAGCAGCCGTGCACATGGGTGCACACTTCCTAACAAAGAATCAGGAGCAGCAAACAGTTGAAGAAAAAAATATAAAAACACCTGCCAACTTCAGTGGAACTAAACCAATGAGTGAGGTTTTCAGGATTGGGCTCTTTGCTGAGTATTATCCTACCCTTTATGTTGTAGACACAAGCTTTCTGAAAAGTTTTGTTCTCTATGCAAATCAAATCTTTCTGGAAGTTGAGGCTAAAACCCTCAGAAATCATAACAAACTCTGAGGTTTTTACAAAATAGAAAAGTAATCTAACTGCACATTTCTACATTTGCAGATGTACATGTTGTAACAATTTGAGGTTTGAAGAGCTCAACACGCTTCTGAATGCTAAATGAATGCAATACATTTTAGATATGGACAAGCCTGTTTGTACTCTTTGTCCAGGTAAAGATGAGATGAGGTGTACATTCTCTTTGGAGTTGATTCTGAAAAAGGCTTCTGGTGAATATTGGCAGGTTTAGTAGTGCTTGTCAGCAGGCGAACTCTTGTCAAGTGATTCTACTGATCGTGGCTTAGGCTCAGACCACCATTCTTTTGATTCCACTGTAATTACAGTTAGGGCCTTCCAGAAGTGGGCCTTTTTGGCTTAACGCACCATCAAGTCAGCACTCCACCTCCTTCCATTTCCCTTGCTGTCTTTAAATCATTAGAATTTTCCTTCCAGAAATATTTTTTTTTAAAACAAGACATAACTATAAGAACACTGGTCTACATAAAGTTTGGCATTTGTGAGATCCAGACCCTTTCTTGAGTGGGCAGTGACATGGGAGACTGGTCTGCTCACTACCATGACTTCTTGGTATCTATTGGAAAACAGGGCTGGAAAAAAGCACATCTGGGCAGCATTCCAAGCACTAGTGAAAAAGCTATGCATCTCTTCAGTATTGACCTGAACACACAGGCCAGCAAGTGCCACTTCCTGGTCAAGAAATTCAACTTATTAGTTCTGTTTGCCACAAGATATGCAAGTTAGACCTGCAACAGTTGCTACCACTGATCAGATATCTGAAATTCATATGCCAAGTTGCTGTCCTCACCTGCGCATTTTGTGGATACCTGTGTCACAAGATGCACATCTCCGCACCCTGGGTTAGGATCTATATGATTTTTCTGTTCACCTATTCACTGTGACTAAGTTTTTATGCCAATTACACCATGCTATGTTTCTTTATGGATGCTCATAACCTATTCTACATGATTACCAGGATGATATGTTCCCCGCAGCAATGTTCCCTCTAAGCTGCGCAGCCGAACAGCTCTCCACAGCCCCCCCATGCAGAGAAGGCTGCCGGCCATACAGGGCCGGCAGCCAGAGGCCCTGCTCACAGCTCCTGTGGGGCAGGGAGTTATTAAAACTCCCGCCCACAGAAGCTCTAACGGAGCATGCCCAGAATATTTGAGCATGCTCTGTTAGTGCTTCTCTGGCCCCAGGAGCTGTGGCAGGGCCATGCAGGGTAGGAGTGCGGGGAGGGGCTGGGCAGGCTGGGGGGGTTCCCAGGGGAGCGGGGGGGCACCAGGATCAGGCCCGCGTGGGGGGGGGGCGCGCAGTGAGCAACAGGAGTTGCTCAGCTGCCAGTGGCTCTTAGAGGGAACATTGCCCCGCAGTCTCATGCATGTGTACAGATGTGTAGCATGGCTCAGCGGGGTGGGGGACAGACAGAACTCTCTTCCAGCAACATGTAAGCAACTAAAGCTATGAGTGAGCAAGTACCTGGAGGAGGTAACAAAGATACGCTAACTGAGGTCCCTGGCTCAGACTGGACAAAGAGATCACCTCTGCCCAGCAAGGGTGGGGGCAGGGCTTGAGGGTTTTTGGAACAAAGACAGACACTTGGAGAGATTTGGGACTTTTTGCCTGTGAATCTCCATCTTGAAACAACTCCAAGCAAGATCTGGGTCCAGCCTGGTCTCAGGGAGAGACTGGCTGTACAAACATCCAACAGCTAAACATCCTGAATGTAAACATGGACCATGAGGTCAGTTTAGGTAGAGATATTAGGTTACTATGTGTGTTCTACCTTTTATTTCCTTGGGGTCACTCCTGACTCATTTATATTATGTTTCTGCCTGATTGGTCATATTCTCACATAGAATCTGATTAATAAACTAATAGTAGTTTCAACTAAAGCTGTGTGGTCTTTAGAGGGTATGAGTGAAGAAGGCTGGGCATGATGCACTTCTTTGTTAAATGGACAAACTTGAGCGTATGGTGACTGGGAGTGGATCCCAATCTCTGTAAGCAGTGGCTCCTACAGTGGTATCTGGGGCCAGGGGTGCTTGCTTGGGGACTGTCCCTTGAGTAGCCAGAGGGCATGCACCCAGTTCTGGGGACCAACTGCATGCCAAAGACTGGAGCAGACTGACTCAGGAGGGAGTGGTCACTTGGCAAAGCAACGTGAATCGGGGTTCAGGTGTGGGAATTGGGTGGTCACAGTGGCACACCAGACCGAATCTGGGGAGCAGCCTGTCACAACCTGGTAGCAACAATTTCAGGTGCCAGATAGCCGCAACTTATTACATGCTTACCAGGAGAACTGAAACAATTATCTGGGAACAATTCTTGGAACAAGTAAATAATATTTTTCTGGTGATCAGAAAAGGTCCAACATGGAAAGAACTCGGAACTAATGGGACCTGGTCCAGTCTGACAGTTTAACAACAGGCCATGTAGCAAAACCCCCAAGGATCATGCAAGTAGTATAGATACTTATGTTGAACTACTAACAAGTTACCTGTTTCACAACATTCCAGACAGTGAAAATGAAATTGTTTCTTCTCATTTCCAAGAGAACAAGTTTACAGCCTTGAAAGATGGCAAGGCTACACTATTCCTGTGGAGCACTGATCCTTATTTGTATTTGAGTGCCCAGAAGTTTTTCTGTACAATGGGGTTCTTTCACCTGAGATAGATTTGGACATACTTCTGACCAACAGAATCTAGTGAAAACTTTGTTTGGCATAACAAGATGAATGACTAAGACACTTAACTGATGGTCCCTTCAGCTGGAGCTCTCTGTGGTAACAGGGAACGTTACGGTCATAGTTTATCAATCAAACAGGGAGAAAGTGGGACATGAGAGATGGGTGGTAGGAGTGCCTCTTATATAGAGCACAGAGACATCCCCTGTTGGAACCCAGTTTTTCACACAAAGAAACAGATGTTCAGGAGATATTTTTGCAAACCACATTCTGTCTATAAAGTTACAGCCAATCCACTAAAATTGTAAGCCACAAAAGTCTTCACTGTATAAAAGAAAGAATTAATTTCAGGGTTTCAGCACAATTTTAAACAACAAAGAGATCAAGGTAATATTATAGCTTATCTCTATGTTTCATTAGTGGGTTGACAATATTTTGGAGGAGCACTATATTATACACATATAGCTCTACACCTGCAGTTTTCCAAAACTCAAATGACCAGAACATAAATATGAGAAATTACGAGCAAACCCAGCAACATAATATTCTAGATCATAAAAATTTTCAGTTTGAAAGCTAGAAAAGTTATATTTTAAACTTCTGCACATTATTACACTAATACTTACTCTAGTTTCTTGATTTAGAAATCAAAGGAATAACTTACCGACCAAAACGACAAGCCTGTATTTTTCATTAGACTGTCGTCGATACGGAGCAACTTCCTCATATGTTGGGACATCAGCTGTGTCATACTGATCACTCTTCTTGCATTCATACATTAATTTATTTGTCTTTCTATCTTTTCTGCTAAGACGAAAGCTTCTCCTAAAACCAGCTGCAATAACAATAAGATTTTCTTTTAAAACTAAACAATTTAATATCTGAAAAGCCCAGAAAAGATTCATTTGCAGATTGGGAAAGGGAGAGGGCAATGAAATTAATCAAGTGATACCAAACTGGCTATTTCCAAGAGTAATCACAGGAAGCTGCCCACTAAGTAGACATGAAATTTCAAATGCAGTTTTTCAGAAACAGGCGCTTATGGTTCAGAATTGATTCCCAGACAGTAACAATTTGGAGTAATTTACATTTAAGAACTAAACTGTACCACAGCAGCAATTTCAACTGAAGCAGGGGTTCCCAACCTTTTTTAAGGCTGGGGACGATTTCTAACTAGAAAAAACTTTGTGGCTCCCCCTGGGTGCCTGGCACTCCCTCACAGTAGCGGTGCTGCTGCAGGCAGAATCTGGCCCATGTGGGGCAGTATCTACCCCACACCGCTTTCCTGCTGGGGAGTAGGGGCTGCCCTGGCCAAGTCCCCTTGCCCCCCCCCCCACCAGCGTACCGTGCCTGCTAGCCTGTTCTCTGCCACCCTGCTGGTTCCCCATCCCCAACCCTCCCCAGGGCCTCTTCCCCACACTTACCTGGCAACCCCCCAGGCTACTCTCCCTAAGCATGCTTAGGGTGGGTGTTTTACAAACTCCAGGCCTTGGGGAAGCTCCCTCCTGGCCAGAAGCCTGGGTCTCCATGGCAACCAGACAGCCCAGTGACATCCAGCCCCAGCTCCCAGCCTGTCCACAGACCCGCTGCAATAACTCTGTGGCCCCTCAGGGGTACACGGATCCCAGGTTGGGAACCACTGAACTAAAGTGCAAGTCACTTGAAAAAACTTACTAATTACAAAAAAGTGATAACACAACTCACTTCCTGAATGCTTCATACATCAACAGCAGTGAGGAAAACACACGTTCAGTCCTGAGTCATAGACCATCTCTGACACATCCCAGTTGAATTACCATGGGATACAGACACTTAAAACAGTATATCTTGTGGCAGAAGGGCACAGTGGCAAACAAAGTCAATCGAAGTATTGCCTTGAACAGTTCTGCGACCTTGGCTCAATGCTGCTGTGTCATAACCAGTTTAAAAAAGCACATGTAGTAAATGCTCCCAAATATATTGAAAATAAAACCAAAAACCATTATATAAATCTCACAAGATGATCAAATATGAGTATTGTAGAACAAGAAAGCCATTTTATACATATTGTATAGCAGAAGCAGACAAACTTTTTGGCCTGAGGGCCACAACAGGGTCTAGATGGGCCAGGGAGGGGAGATGGAAGAGGTAGGGCTTGGAGGAGCTGCCACACTCCAGCCAGGGCACTACTGGGCCCATATAGTGGTGGGAAGGGAAGATGTGGGAGAAGGGCTGCAGCTGCACTCCAGACAAGGCGCCACTGGACCCTGGAGGGAGTGGGTACTGTGCAATGGCCAGGGTGCCAGCACTGGGCCCATGCAGTGGAGAGGGGTGGTGTGCTACGGTGGCCCGCCAGACCACAGCCACTGTACAGCGTGAGGAGGGGGGTGGTTTGGGGAGGGGGAATGTTGGAGGGAGAACAGGATAAACTTTAGCATAGTTTGAAAGCTACTTTCAAAATACTGAAAATTCTCCTGTACCCTCTTTTTACACGACAGGCATAAATTTTTCACACTATCCTAAAGGTTTTCTAGTGTATAAGTTCTGTCACAAACACACTGTGCCTGGATCTATAGGGGATGGATGGCTTTGTGGTTAGAAGAGACTTGTAAAACAGTTGAAAAATGTAAGATTATGATGGATATTTTTTTAAACTTCCATATTTCTTCTATGTAAAGGAAGTCTGTAAACCTACAAACTTAAATAAAACCTAACCTCTCCCCTGCCCCCATTTATTCTTTACCTTCAAAACATTGGGACTGTCAGACCTCTAGTTTTCTCTGGTTTTGTTGTAGGCCTCCTAGATATCTCATAGCACATCTGTTATGAGTGCCCGTGTCCCAGCTGGAAAGTTGGGGTGTTGAATCCTTAACAAAAATATTCTTTATCCAAAATATTCATTAGCAACTGACTCTGTCATAGAAGTTAATTACCATCTGACTAGAATCCAACACCATTTATTTGTTCAGACATCACACTCAACCAGTAGGATCATCAAATTTCCCATCATTTTAGTTCTCTAGGACAGATAAAATTTGAGTTTCTAATGTAAGAATAAAGCAGTAAAAATGTTTTTAAATACTTCAATGGCTTCTTTATGTCAGTTTCTCCATTTTACAGATCAACTTTTAAGACAGAGGATTGGGACACAGGAAATCTGAGTTCCACTCCCAACTCATCTCTAGATTTCTTGCATGACCCTGAACACCTCATTTAATATTTCTCAACCTAAAATATTTACCTATGTAAATATTTATCAACCTAAAATAAGACAGTTAATACTTCCCTACCTCCTAGGGTTGCTGAAAAGGATAAATTCATGAGGAGTATACAATGGTGAACATGACAGAAAAGTCTATATAGGTATTTTATATTATTACTACAAGAATAAGAGACTTGCCCACATGGTCAAGGTTTAACTGATTGCCATATCTGGGGGGTTGGGAAGGAATTTTCCCCCAGGGTAGGCTAGCTAGGGCTCTGGGTAGGATTTCACCTTCCTCTGTAGCCTGGGGCACAGATCACTTGCTGGTGGATTCTCTGTACTTTAAAGTTTTTAAATCATAATTTGAGGACTTTAATAACTCAGTCATAGGTAAGAGGTTTATTATAGGAATGAGCGGATGAGGTTTTTGTGGCCTGCATGGTGCAAGAGGTCTATATGATCATATTGGTCCCTTCTGACCTCAGAGTCTATGAATAGACTAATTACGCTGTAAAATACTAATAATAATAATGGCTTTTTATCATTGCAGAAACTGAAATACCAACCATAGACAGATTGCCTTGTCACCTTCATCTTGTCCATTTTAAAAGGGATAGCCGTGTTAGTCTAGTCCAGTGAAAAAACAACAAGGAGTTGTGTGGCACTTTAAGACTAACAGATTTATTTTTTGCATGAGCTTTTGTGGGAGAAGATCCCACTTCCTCAGATGCTTCGAAGATGGGTGAACTTACAGAAAGGAATGAAACTAAATGCAAGGGGGTGTAAAATAGGATCAGGTCATACAGGAACAGCAAATCAGAGCAGTTTACCTGCTCATCTACTAATGTGGTCTATGCCATCATGTGCCAGAAATGCCCCTACACCATATATATTGGACGAACAGGACGATCGCTCCGTAAGAGACTGAATGAGCACAGAGCTGATATCAGAAATCAAAGAACAGAGAAACCAGTTGCTGAACACTTCCATCTTCCTAATCACTCGATGATGGATTTGTTAACAACCGTCGTTAGAGCTGTACCTGGGGCATCAAGACTTCAAAGAGAGACAGCTGAACTCAAATTAATATGCAAGCTAAATTCTGTGAAGGCTGGTCTGAATCGAGACTATGGATTCCTTTCCCATTACAAAGGGTAATTTGACTTCAGGCTTCCCATGGTTTGAACCTGTAAACTGCTCTGATTTGCTGTTCCTGTATGACCTGATCTTATGTTTTACACCCCCTTGCATTTAGTTTCATTCCTTTCTGTAAGTTCACCCATCTTCGAAGCATCTGAGGAAGTGGGATCTTCTCCCACGAAAGCTCATGCAAAAAGTAAATCTGTTAGTCTTAAAGTGCCACACAACTCCTTGTTGTTTTGTCACCTTCAGTTTATCTATACGAATTTAATTTCTAAAGTTGATTTGCAAAGGAGTAACTTCGAGTAGTATTGTATACACACCTAGTAAAGCTTACTGTATGCATCTTTTGAAACCAAGGAAAGCCACATGAATAAAAATCCATTATTTAAAATAGAAAAGTAAAAACAAATTATTTAAATTGGATTTTTCTGTTAAACTGTATTTTTCATTTTAAAAATAAATTCATTTGAATTTTAAATTATTACAATCTATTTTAAGGCCTTAATTTAGTTTTAATCTCTTAAAATAATTTAAATTAAAAAAAAATTGAGTGGTACTTAGAATCACAGAAATATGGGACTGGAAGGAACCTCAATAAGTCATCTAGTCCATCCTCTGAGCTGATGCAAGACTAAATATTATCTAAACCATAGCTGAGAGCTGTTTGGCTATCTTTTTTTTTTTTAAATCTCCAATGTGAGAGATTCCACAGTCTCACTAAGTAATTTGTTCCAATGTTTAACTATCCTTACCATTAGAAATTTTTTCTAATGTCTACTCTAAGTCTAACTTGCTGCAATTTAAGCCTTTTATTTCTTGCCCTGTCTTCTGAAGACACTTCACACTAATTGTTATAACAATATTTTATGTACTTGAACAATGTTATCGTGGCCCTCTTCAATCATCCCTTCTCTGGACTAAACAAACCCAGCTTTGTTTTGTTTTTTTTTCCCCAATACTTCCTAATAGGTCATGTTTCTAGAACTTTAACCATTTTTGTTGCTCCCCTCTGGATTTTCTTTAATTTGTCCACAATTTTCCAAAAGCATGGTACCCAAAACTGGACACAATAATCCTTTTGGAGCTTTGTGAGTGCTAAATTGAGTGAAAGAATGGCTTCTTGTGTCTTGCTTATAACATTCCTGCTAATATAACGCAGAACACCTTTTTTTTTTTCCAGCACTATTATGTGATTGACTCATTTAATTTGTTACCCACTATAATAATCCCCAGTTCCTTTTCTGCAGTACTCTTTTCTTGGCAGTCACTTCCCATTTTGTATTTCCGCAACTGCATTTTCCTTTCTACGTGTAGTATTTTTCATTTGTTCTTACTGAATTTCATCCGTTTGAATTCTAATTCTGTCCACCTAACTGCTTCCAATGCCTCTCAGATTGATATCATCTGCAAACTATGGAAGTGTACTCTCTATTATCCAAATCATTTATGAAGATACTGAACAGAACCAGAACCAGGACTCTGCAGGACCCCACTCGATATACCCTTCCAGCTTGACTGAATCACTGATTAACTAAATGGTCTGCCAGCCAGTTGTGCACCCACTTTATAGTAGATTCATCCAAGCTATATTTTGCTTATGAGAGGGTCATATGAGACAGTATCAACTGCCTACTGAAGTTAGGCTATACCACATCTACTTCCTCCCCCTATAGATAAGGCTTGTTACCCTGCCAAAGGCCATTAGGTTGGTTTGACATGATTTTCCTTGACAAATCCGTGTTGACTTTTATCACATTATTTATATTTCCTTGCAGCTTGATTGATTATCTGTTTCTTCATTTTATTTGTTTCTTTATTTGTTCCATTACCTTTCCAGGTATCAAATTTAAACTGATTGGTCTACAGCTATATGGGTTTTCCTTATTCACCTTTTTATATATTGCTCTTTTTCCAGTCCTCTGGGAACTCTCCTTTTCTCCATGAGTTCTCAAAGATATTGCTAATGTTCAGAGATCTCTTCATCCAATTTGTTAAGTATGCTAGAATTTACTGGCCTGTCAACATGAAGATTTCTAATTAGTGTGACTAATTCATAAACATATTCTTTCCTTGTTTTTGCCTCACTTCATACTCTACTTACACTGATGATCACTACATTAGTTATCCAATCACTGCTAATCTTCCTGGTGAAAGCTAAAAACATATTTGCTGATAAAACTTTAAGAAAATCATGATTAAAGCACATTATTAAAATCACTTTGATTTAAATCGATCCACCCTGAAGGCAAGTGTGGGGGAGGGAAAAAAGGAGGGATGTGGATAGTCCCAATAAATCCATACAAATTATTATTTAATTGCTACTGCATTTCTGAAAACATATTTCTCCCCCATGTCTCCCATTACGTTTCACATTTGCATCCTGAATTTTTAATAACCTTCAGAATCAGTTTTATGGGGCACCTTTAATAAATTACTACTATTCAACTATGATTACTTTTACTAGGGAACATGTTAATCTAAATAATTTATGGATAGAAGACTAAGAATAAAAGAATACAACAAAAATGTGTTACTCAAAACAGGGCAGCTGGTAACCTTACGAGTTGATTGAGATTTAACAGCCTTAAGATAAATTTATTTATTTTTTTAAAAGAACCGTTTAACCAGTTATAGAAACATGCAGAGGGCAGAAGCTGCATATGCAGTATAAGACGACTTCCTTACTCTGGAAAATATGACACCTACAGGTCTTTTCAAATTACTGTCTTCAAGAACTTCTTGAAACCAGCTTTTCTTTTTGTTTGTTTTGCTGACATAGATCTGCCAATCAAAACTCAAGAGCCGAAACATGATGTAGGAAAAAAAGTCTTCCTCAACAAAACTATTAGCAGCTCTTGAAATTCTTCTCACAAGAAAACAATATTTTATATTACATTCTTAAGAAAACAGTTCCTATATCACAGTAAAACACATCAAAATGAGTGTATCTATGCATTATTGCACATGTTTACAAATATTTACATCTCTCTTTCACCGTGACTCAGGAGTAAGAGGTATGTTGGACAGCTGAACGCACATGAATAGGTTACCTCTGATTATAACAGCATTACTCTGCGAAGTATAAGTAATATTATGAAAGCAACAGACAATCCCACATTTAAAATATTTCAAAATACAAAAGTTCTAACAAATTACTATAAATGCTATGCATGAGAATTTACAGGTGACCACAAAATAGCATAGTATAAAACACCATGGAAAATTTAAAAAGCAGTATTGATATACACTGTAAAATATTTCTTTAATCTTAAATGTAAAGATAAATGATCAAAAGGAAAGAAAGAACAAGATTATATATTTGGCCTATAGACATCAGTAGAGGTTACTTTGTTGCCAACTATGTAAACAGTACAGTGAAAAAATCCAGTCACCAAAGGAATATAAAATTCTCATCACTGTATAATAATTTTGTACATGGTCATTTATTCCAAGTACATGACAAGAAGCTTACTGAACTAGCTAATTTATAAACCACCTCTGGAATGCAACAGGTATCAAGAAATGAAGAACAGCTGTCCTGTGAAAAACACAGAGAATAAATGCATATAAGTTCACAGAAGTGCCCCTCAACCTTACAAAAGTTCTCAAATCAGAATCAAAATCAGAAACTAAGGCTACTAAAAGTGATCAAAGTCCCAACAAAACACAAAAGAACAAGCAGCTTACACTTTTGAGATGAAAAAACTAAAGAACTCCTCAAAAGACCACTAGTATATTTAACTAGTGATATCTTTTTGGAACCCCAACCTCAAAGCAACAGCTACAGATCTCTGACAAAGTGGGTTGCGGCCTACAAAAGCTTATGCCTGAAGAAATTTGTTAGTCTTTAAGGTGCCACAGGACTTTCATTGTTTTTGCTATATACAGACTAACATGGCTATACCTTTGGATCTCTGAGCAGGGATACACAAAAATCCATACTGAAATTCATACCCAAATCACCCAATGTGTAAACTAACAAATACTGTCTTCCATTTAAAGACCTTTAAAAGAATGCTAATACACTATACAAAATTTTTTTTTCCTCCCTTTACATTCACTCTATCTATAGAAAACAGAAGAAAAATTACTGGTGAATGAAGTACATTTAAGAGGTGTGCACATGTAATTCCAAATGCACAATGTGAAAGTGAAAAGTACACCCGTTAGTATTAGAGAAATTTTGATACTAATAAAGGTTAAAATTTTGCCAAACCTAAACAATGCAATTTAACCTATTGTAGAATAGGGCCATGAGATTCAATAAAACTCTCACACATGTGCTTAATTAACTCTCTCTCTCTGTTCAGCAAAGCACATAAGTATGGCTTCACTCTAACCATATGCTTAAGCATTTTGCTGAATTTAGGCCTAATATTCATACTGCACAGCATCTACATACAGTTTATTTGTATAAAAGATAGATACAGAAAAATTTTGTTCCAGTGAATGTTATGCACATTTGGTAAAGTATAACTTTTGCACTATTCTTTGAAATTTCTTTCCAAGATATGTGGAACACTCCCATATACTGTATTTCTATTGTTTCCAATTAATCTGCACAAACACACAACACATTTCTAACTTCATTTGTTTCTGGACTGATTCCCAGTTTTCACATTTAGACACGGTTAATAAAAACTCAGATTATGTCTGGACTTTTCAATCAAAATTGAGAACAATAAACAGATGATCTTAATCTATATTTATTGACTGTTCATAAATATTCTTGTAATATAGATAGAATTAAGAAGGGTTGGCAAAAACAAAAATCCTTTAAAATTCTCCTCACTTATTCTCAGAAATATACAAGACTGGACTTCTTCAGCAAATTTATATCAAGGTTAACCTTGGTCATTTTGGAAAGGAAAGTTAAAATAAGCAGTAATCAGAAGGTATAATATTTAAGATTCAGATTTGAGTTTAAAAGCCTTTGTAGCAAAAGAATCTTCAAAGAAAACAGATAATCTAATGGAGTCCAACTAGGAATTTGTATTATATATCAGGTTTGTTTTTTCTCATTTCTTTAGCAAATCTTCCAAAAACCATCATACACCAATTAGAATAAAGTGCGAGAATTTTAGAAATGAAACCTGTTCTCCACCAAACTGGTACAGACATTCTGCTTTCCACATGTAAAGCTACATGCAAATGTCCCAGCTACATTAACTGCTGAAAAGTCCCATGGTGAAAGGTCACCTCTTCTGCAAAATTATTCACATCTAAAGCACGTTTGCTTTCAGTGAAAGCCCAATAGCTCACACTATTTCCCAATTAACAAAGTAGGATTTTACAAGCAAAGAATTCTAAAGATACAAGAGCCCACACAAACTGACCTGCTATAAAAATGGAGTTTGGAGGAATTTAAGATGTACAAAAAGACACCATATATCCTATCAACATAACTCTCTGGAATCTTAACAATTATTTGGAACAGCATGCTAAGAATCAATAGCAATAAAATGTTTTACCAATCTCCTTACATGTAAAATTTAGTTTACAGGAGCAATTATTTTCTTTTACTAATAACAACTCATTGACCACTGGATTTTCTGCATTCCAAAAGACTGCCCTATTCCTCCCTAAGTAAATTAATAAGACAGAAAATGTAAAGTTAAAGCTGGAAGTGAAGCCTTAAATCACTCCAAGGTGTCTACATGTTGCAACTCACTTGATAATACGGTTGTCGGACATGCATGCTGTCCGTTGTTAACACAAAGTGATCAAAATAATGGATTTAAAAATACTGATGGGCATATAGAGCAGACTACTTTTAAAAATTAGAAGCTTATGTCTATTTTAGTATATTCTCTATTCTCACAAAATAGTCATTAAACTGCCCATCAGTGCATTTTAATATACGTTTTTCCTTTAGAGGCTTAAATTTCACATTTGTAGGCATTTGGGCAATTGAATTTAAAAATCTCCTTAAAAACTATTAAAAAACCCTAAACATTTCCCATTTTCATCCTTCCCAAGAAAACTATGGGGGGAAAAAATTGCTCTGAGACAAACTATACCCAATGTTATATCTCACTGAATTATAAACTCTTGGAAATCAGAGTGTATAAAGGAAGTACTGACTGATCATTAAGTCTTTCCATTAATGGAAATAAATGAAATTGAAACTGTATATGAAAAAAGTGACGACAAATTAATAATAAAAAAGGGATAATTAGTCACATATCATAGCAGGATTTTAATTTATTATAATAATGGTAATCTATTAAATGCATAGCATTAATGTAATGTCACAACGAAGCTTCGAAATAATTAATTTATTCAAGAATTCATTGTGCACAGCAGTAACAAATGAGTATACAAGGCTTATTCCGTTGCTATGTTCATATGTTTAACGAGTCTAATAATTTTGTTTCACTCTATTGTGCTTTTTTCATGTAATGAAAGATGCTTATTTCAATACAAGTGACTGGATTTTGAAATGTTCAGTGCACTTTCAAAAATGGTAAGGGAGCAATCATTTTAAGAGCAGGTCTCAAAACCCTATTCTGTATTCTCACTTTATAAAGTGATGCATTTTTCTAATAAAAGTGACTTGATACAGATGAAAACTTCATTGTACACAAGTACATGAGGAAGGACCACAACACTATCAGAGAAAATTTAAATACAGTATATTGTGCCATGATAAACAGTATCTATTCAAGTTCCAAAGGGGCAGCCGCGTTAGTCTTGTAAAGCAAACAAAGCAAGGAATCTTGTGACACTTAAACAATAACAGATTTATTTATCTCATGAGCTTTCGTGGGACAAAATCCCACTTCGTCAGACACTTTGAAGGGGGAGGACTTACAGAACTGGATGAAAATAAATGCAGGGGAGTGTAAGACATGGGGTCAGGTCATGTTGCAACAGCAAATCAGAGCATTTGCAAGGATTCAAAATCTAGGAAACAGCACACAGAGGGAGGGTGAAGTCAAATTACCTGTTCTTCTTCGAGCGCTGCTCGGATACATTCAGTAATAGGTGTCTACATGCTGCAGCACACGATTGGTTGGAAACTCTTTTGCCCTAGCGTGGCAGGAAGGCACAGGTGGCCACCGCCCCCCTCGCCACCCCATGGCTATATACGTGTCCGCTGCCCAGCCCCTCCTCAGTTCCATTTTTCCGCCCTCAGTGACGGTTCTTGGAACGGCCCGCTGCTTGCAATCCTGAAAGCAGCCTCTCTGATTTTTTTACGTTTTTTTAATGAGCCTGCATATCGATTAGGAACACATTTTCGTGGACATCCTCCCACCAAGCTTCCAGCCTCAGAGCAACAACATCGCTCCTCCTTGCCCCCACCATGCTGGGGTTTAAACCTTGCGCGGCCTGCAGCAAGGCCTTCCTGAACAACAACCCCCACAAGAAGTGCCTCCGGTGCCTGGGCAAAGCCCATTTAGTCACCAAATGCTCCCTCCATCAGTCCTTTAAACTCAGGACGATCAAATACAGGGAACAAAAGCGCTGTACGCTGGCCTCCAGACAAGTGCAGCAGCCAACCCCCAAGGCTTTGCGGCACCCAATGGTACCACGTGCACATTCGGCACCACTGTCTTCCTGGCACCGTTCCTCAAAGGAGTGGAAAAAGACCAGCTCGGCACCACTGTTGGCACCAACCACAATCCCGCTCACGGAAGTTGCCACAGAAATGGCAGGAGTCGGTGCCGATTCCTGCCACATCAGAGGCCTTCAAGGCAGCGAGGTCCCTCCTCCTCCTGCCAATGTCTCCTACTCTGGTGCCACCCAAGAAGGGGGGTAAGCTGGCTCTCGATTCGTGAGCATTGCTGCCCCAGAAGAGGCACCGAACACTGTCCCCAATCTTGGTACCGAGCTCCCTGGCTCCAGAACTTGCCATTGATGAAGGACCCAGTACCGCTGAGTCATCTCCACACACACTGCCTTCACTGGCACAGTCCTCAAGGTCCCAAGTGTCTTCTTGGTCTCCGAGTCCAGAGAAGGGTGTTTCGAGGGGGAGTAAACAGCCCCGCCCTCGACCTTCGGTGCTGTCCCCATTTAGGTACCGGTCTCATGAGTGGTCCTCCAAAGAGATCATGATGGAGTCGCATGGTACCAGTTCCTTCAAAACCGGGAAGAGCCTTAAACCCCATTCCAAGTTCCTATACGGGGGATCTCACGGCACACTTTGAACCCCTTCTTCGTGTTTCTGAACACATGGCGTTGGAGGTTCAGTTCCCTACAGGGCCTACTGACCTTCTATGTGGGTTGGTCTTCACCTCTGCCAACCCTATTGCAGTACCCCTTCACCCTAGCATATGGGAACTCATCACGTCCCTACAGGCAAAGGCCCGGCTCCATCGCTCCAGTCTCTGACACAGCAGGATTAAAATACCAGGTCCCGGGGACGGTGTTTCCCTCCCTCATCCATCTCAAAGGGAGGTGAAAGCCGCACTCAGCCCAGGGAAGGCCTCCTGTGACCCCATCCCGGCATCAAGGGAGACGAGAGAGTTAGACCTTCTAAGGAGGAAAGTTTATTCTTCCTCCATTTTCCAACTACAGGTAGCTAACAACCAGGCCCTGGTCAGTAGATATATGTTGGACGTGTGGGAGTCTATGAGTAAATTTAGACACCTCCTCCCACAGGAGAACAGGAAGGATTTCAATGCCTTCCTTGAGGAGAGCAAAATAGCATCCCATGAACTTCTTTTATCAGCTTGGGACGCTATGGACATGGCCTCCCGCACCATGGCCTCGGCCATGACCCTTCAGTACATGGCCTGGCTCAGAGACACCAGGGTGCCCCCCATCACTCAGCAAGCTGTATTCAACCTGCCTTTTGGGGGACAGTCTCTCTTCGCAGCTGAGATGGATGCCATGCTCCATGCTGCCCAGGATCCCTGGGGGGAGGTAAAGTTCTTGGGCCTCTTACCTTCAGAGCCCCCTGCCTGTTCCCAAACAAATGAGGACCGCCCAATGCCCTTCCTAATGTTTTAAGAAGTTGAGCCACCGGGCATATCAGCTCCAAGTTTGCTTCCCCTTTTTCACCTACTGGCGGTTGCCAACTACCTCCCGTTTTTCGAGGCAGCATTATCTGTCCCGTTGACAGCATTAAAGAGAAACCATCGCCCTACAAGGGGCATCACCTCAACTTAAGATCTTGCAGGGTACTACCCTTTTTCCCTCTAGTCTCATCCGGTGGTTCCATTGGGTCTGTAAGGATCCCTATTGGTGGGGGACACTGTCCCCCCCCCGCTTCACCAATTAGAGTTCACCTCTGGAGTTATTGCTGGAGCATGCACTCCCTGCCCTACTCCGTCAGAGAACGTAGGGTAAGGTTACATCCATGAGGGGTGTAGCTCAGGATTTTCTGCACCCCACACACCCCAATGACCAGATGGGAACCATTCCCCAGTGGTTTCTGAATTCCCTTCCTCGCCACCCCATGAAGGTGGCTTCTCCCCCAGTCTGGAGATGTCTTCCTCCATGGGGCTTGTGTTTCCTAGTCACTGGGCACTCATTGTGCTCACACCTCAGGTGATCATCACTTACAACAAAGGGAGACAACACAACCCCTACTGATTGGTCTATTGTTCTAGGCTCCTTGCCTTGCTGTATCAGGCCTGGGTATTCGGACTGGGGGATCGATAAGCCAGTAGCTTATGTTCATTGGAGGGTAATTCCCCACCTGCACAGAACTCTCAACCTTTGGTTAGAGGCCTTGTGTGTTGCCACCCTCTGCACGGTCATACTCTTTCCCTTTTGCGTTAGGCTACCCCAGCCCCTGGGGCTAGCACTCCTCTCTGCAGTAAGGTTTGCTTCCTGGATTTTTCCTCCTCCCCTTTTCCTCTCCACTTGGAAGAGAAAGTCTAACCCATGGAATGAAGTCTCTTTGCTTTACCAATTACACAGACCCGTGCCACAGAGTGGGACACGGGTTACATATTGCCACAACGGATTGGGATAACTAGGAGCTATCACAGCTACTGATCTCCTTTTCCTAGTTCCCAGGAAGACATTTGGGGATTGGAGGAAGTCACTATAAGGCCTCCAAAGGGCCTTCCCTTAGGTGAGGGAATGCTCTTTCAATCTAGCCCTGCTGCATCCAGTACCAGAGTAGATCCAGCGACGCCAGGAGGCTATTAGATTCTTTATAAATGGGAAAGGGTACTCCTCTAAGTGACCTTCGTTCATGACGCAGGGTGGGTCCCCATCTAATTCCAGGTCCCCTTCTCTAACCCTGGCCCAACCTGCCATTCTTGTTCTATGGAAATTTTGCAGACTCTTACGTGGCATTGATCCCAATCTGGGTTAAGTGATGCCTTTCACCCTTTTCAAGGGTTGCTTGCCCTTCATGGTGTCATTTCATGCTCCCGTTGTCCTCAAGGACATCCTGAGGTAAAGCCTCACCCGTTGCTTCCACTATCATATGATAGATTCAACTGGGCTTCTTTTGAGACCTCTCTTTGTTATGGAAGTAGCTGGTTGCAGCTGTTTAAGAGTCAAAATCACTAAGAAAGGCAACCCCTCTCTCTGATCTGAAACTGCTAGAGTGAGGAAATCTCTCTCTCTCTCTCTCTCTCTCTCTGAGCTAAAACCACTGAAGAGAAGCAGCAGATGGGGTGACCAGCTATGCTTTCCTACCCCTGTCTCTCTCTTTACAGACATCTAATGGAAGGGGTAATGAGTATTTCCCTATACTCTACCACCTTTCAATACATTCCAGGGCTGGAGATTCAATATCTTGGCCAGCTGCCTCCTAGTCGCTTGTCTTGTTGGCTCACGTATGTTCCCCGTATCAAGGGCTCATGTTCTTTGTTAATGATCGCCTTTCCTATTCCAGTCTCTTGTGGCTGCATCAAAGAAAAAAAACACACAACAGGAGAAAGAGGGGAAGGGGGCACGGGGACAAGGGTCCACCCTACTATGGTGCATACTCTCATCCCATTTTCAACTAACAGGACTAACTTCCCCTCTGTCCCATGTACCTAGACACTTAGGACAGTTTTTCTCCTCCCCACTGGTGGAGACTCAATCTCTTACCAGTGTGTTCAGATTCAGCCTATGATGAAGGCTGGTGCCTCGACCTGGGCACCACACCACTGAACCTGTTGCATACCATGGTATTGCAGACACCAATAATGATCACTTCATCACAAACCATGGGAAGTGGCTTAGGGGCCACACAAGGCCACGGGCCCCATGCTTCAGACCCTGTCTTATGCTGTGGTGTTCTAATTTTGAGGTCCTGAGTTCCTTGCCCCAGCACTTGTGGCGAACTTTGCCTAGCAGTGAGTCGCTGAAAGGTACCCTACTTTTTTGTTTGCCGATCCCTGTTGGCTATTGAGGTGTTGTGCCTTAGTGACTGCTCACCTATCGTCAAATGCCACCATGTATGTGCTTTGTCTTGCCAGACCGCAAAAGGTCCAACTTCCTCTCTCCTCTTCTTTCCCTTTGCTCTCCCAGTTTCGGGTATTCGCCACCAGTAGGCCATGTTCTCTGGGGTCATTAATTTCCCATTGCCTCCTAACGATCTCATCACAGCAGTAAGGTCAGAGAATATCTAGGGCTCATTTGCCTTGTAAATTTCCAAAGGGGCATCCATGTTAGTCTAGTCCAGCAAAACAAAACAACAACAAAAAAAACCATAAGGAGTCGTGTGGCACTTAAAGACTAGCAGATTTATTTTTTGCATGAGCTTTCATGGGAGAAAAATCCCACTTCGTCAAATGCTTTGAAGATGGGCGGAACTTACAGAATGGAATGAAAATAAATGCAAGGGAGTGTAAAACATAGGATCAGGTCATACCGTAACAGCAAATCAGAGCAGTTGTTAGGTTCAAACCCTTGGAAGGGTGAAGTCAAATTACCTTTGTAATGGGAAAAGAAACCATAGTCTCGATTTAATCCTGCTTTCACACAATTTAATTTGCATATTAACTGCAGTTGCAAATTGACAGAGCTAGACGGGTACCTCGAAGTCATCTACAACAGGAGAGGCCCAAAAAAGAAAACAACAGAGCACCACTAGTCACCTCATACAACCCTCAAAGTCAGATCTCTACAACAGATCATTAAGGACCTACAGCCTATTCTAAAAGATGATCCCTCACTGTCTCAAGCTTTAGGAGACAGACCTCTCCTCGCCTACAGATAGCCACCCAACCTTAAACACATACTCACCATTAAATGCAGACCTAAAAGCAGGCACACATCCCTGCAACAAACCATGCTGCCAAGTCTGCCCACATAGCTGCACAATAGATTCCATCACAGGTCCTAATCAAGACAGCTACTCCATCAAAGGCTCATTTACCTCCTCATCTGCTAACATGATCTATGCCATCATGTGCCAGAAATGCCCCAACACCTTATACATTGGACAAACAGGACAATCCCTGCACAAAAGAATAAATGAACATAGAACTGACATCAGAAATCACAAAAAAAAACCCAAAGAAAGTTGCTGAACACTTCCATCTTTCTAATCACTTGATAAATGATTTGTTAACGACTGTACTCAGAGATCTGACTGAGACATCAAGACTTCAAAGAGAAATAGCTGAACATAAATTAATATGCAAATTAAATTGTGTGAAAGCAGGATTAAATCGAGACTATGGTTTCTTTTCCCATTACAAAGGTAATTTGACTTCAGGCTTCCCAGGGTTTGAACCTAACAACTGCTCCAATTTGCTGTTGCAGTATGACCTGATCTCATGTCTTACACTCCCCTGTATTTATTTCCATCCAATTCTGTAAATTCCCCCTCTTCAAAGCATCTGACAAAGTGGGATTTTCTCCCATGAAAGCTCATCCAATAAATAAATCTGTCTTTCAGTGTCACAAGACTCCTTGCTTTTTTAGTATCTATTTAATGGCTGTCCAACGTGCAGTTCTTTTACATGCTCCAGTGGCCACCTTTGACTCCATTACATCTTGCATAATTAAGATGTTGGACTATACACCTCAAAGGCATTAGTTTGCCTCTGAGTTTGAAAAGAAACATCTCAACACTTTCATAGCCACAGGAAGAAGAAAATTGGTTACAAAAGGAAACACTTTCACAAAATCTCACCCAGAATCTAAGTTATGGATCTTGCTCACTAAGAGCCTGATATGCAGGAGGTTTAGGCAGCAAGTGGTAGGGCAGGAGAAGTAAAGCTGGGGAAGTTGGGAATCTAGAGGAAGAGAGAGAAACGTATGTCTAGTTGGAACAAGGGGGAGGAAGAAAGGATGAGGGAAAGAATGTGGAGTTAAGGAGAAAGAAAAAACTGAGAAAATGAACAAAGAAATTGTATGGAAAGAACAAAGAAAAATAAATAAAACATGAGTATGGAGAGACAGCTTTAATGCTTATTTAAAGTTACAAGCTACATAACCAGGTAACTTCTAACTCAACAAATCTGTTCTAAATTTGAGCAGGCATATCTGTTAACTGCTCAAAAACAACCACCACCACCACCACCAACAAAAAAACCAATGCTTCATTGCAAGGGCAATACCACAATGGTATGCAGAAAAGGTTCTGGGGGTTATAGTAAATCACAAATTGAATATGAACCAAAAATGTAAGGCAATTGCAATAAAAGCAAATATTCTGGGGTGTAGTAACAGGAGAGTTGGATGTAAGAGATAGAAAGGTGATTGCCCTGCTCTATTCTGGACAAATGAAGTTTTGGCTAGGGTACTGTGTCCTGTTTTGGATGGCACTATTGAAGAAAGATGTGGAAAAATTGGAGTCCAGAGGAGAGCTAACAAAGACAAAAAGATTTAGATAACCTTTGAGGAAAGACTAAAAATACTAGTAATGTTTAGTCTTGAGAAGAGAAGACTGAGAAGGGACCTGAGTACTCTCTTCAAATATATTAAAGGCTGTTATTAAAAAAAAGGTGATCAATTGTTCTCCCTATCCACTAGAGATAAGAAAAGAAGTAGATGGGCTTTTAGATATCAGGAAAAGCTTTCTAATTATGTGGGTACTTAAGTTCTGAAATAGATTACTGAAGGTGGTTATGGAACCCCCTCAGTGGAAGTTTTTTAAAGAAGAGGTTAGACAAACACTCCTCCAGAGTATAAGTCTTTATGCTTCAGCCTGTGGTTTGACCAAGTGATGTCTCAAGGTCCCTCCCAGCCCTACATCTCTCTGAGTCCATGGCTGAGGTAGATTCTATTATACTTCACTATCATAAAACAAAGCAATTGTTGTAAATATAGGAAACACCACAGCCTGATTTTCAGAACCAACATAAGTTTGCTGCACAGGCAGTTGAGAAGTCATCCTTTGGTTTTAAAAAGAACTCAGTTTAATAGGTAAGTTATCAAGATATGGTATTTCACAATTATTCCCAAAGTATTTTTTCCAATTGCTGTACAGGCTCCCACATAACTATACTTGAAGGGTTAATATAAGTCATCTGATTTATCCATAGATCTAAAACATTTAACTTTTCAGCTCACTAACTGGGAAGAAGAGAATACTGCTTAAACATTTCTGCAAATACACAAGGAAATTAGTTACACAGTCCTCAGACAATTGGCAAGTCGTCATGGATACTGCGTACTGAATAGTTTGAGTATTCGTCATCCATTCTATAGATGGAGCTTTAAAACCAGCATCTCAGCAACATTTTGTGCTTGCTGCACTCACTGGTGGCATGTACTTGTGAACTTTATTTTATAAAGTCATTGAACTCACTGGCTGGGATTCTCCACCTTGCTCAAGCTTTATTCTGCAATGGAGAACAGGTCACAGGTAGCCATCTGTGCTTGCTGAGGAACAGCTCTAACTTCTACCAATAGCATAAAATCTGTCAGTGATCTCAAACCAGTGTCTTAAACCATTACTGTAACTGAGTAGTGGAGATGTGGGAAAGGTGAGCTGGTGCAAAATCCATATCAGGCAGCTTTCTTCTAGCACAGGGCTCCTGAGCACAACTATCTCCACCATTCCTGGCCACTTTACACTTAATTTATTCCAATGAGATGGCTGAAAGTGGTGACAACCACTGTAATCCCAAAATCATGTAAAACTGTTCCAAAGGGCAAAACACCTTATGGGACCTTTTTTTTTTTTAATGTTAATTTTACTTTTGCTTATAATTTTGAATCCTAATGGTGGAACTGTTATCTTCACCAATGGTGTTTTCTTCTCCACTAACACAATGAGCACTACTTTATTTTATGATCAACCTTAAAGCCTAGATGCAGCCCTAATTTATTTCACTCTGCAGCATGCAGAAACAGACACATGCATATCTGCTTTCAACTCCCATCTAAGCCCACCTAAAATGACTACACAAACTGATGTAAAGAAATAAAAGATAAGTGAAATTTGAATAAATCAAATCTGAAAAATCTTCACTCACCTTTTTCATGATATAGTAGGTAGGGATTTTTAAACAAACATTTTTCACTTACTTAACAAATTAAAGTCACTTTAGTTTCTCCCCAGACTTGATTTAGATAGTTGTACCATTTAAGCTGAAAATCAAAACAGTACTTTAACAGCATGTCACAGTAAATAATTCCTTTGTGTCAAATCCAATGAGCCTTTTTTATTTCAAAATTCATGCTCTTATCATGCGCTGTGGGGAAATGTTGATGCAAATTACCAGGAAAACAAAGTGACTCAACAGTTAACAAGAAGAGCCTGAAAGAAAGGAAGAAATTGTCTTTCATAACCAATAGCTCACCTATATAGGTTCCACTGCTGTGACCAGCACATTCAGCATCTTCTGGACGAAGTGTAAAAGCATACAGAACAAAAGCCAAGAAATAAAGCAGAATAGTTAGAAGCCCAGCCACAAATGTGAAAGAAAGAGTTATTTAAATGACAACTGTACAAAGAAAGCAAAACATAAAGAAGACTTTAATATGCCATGGCTTACAAACATAAAACAACTTTTGTTGTTTTATATTTTAGCTGGAGGTATTCTTGAACATTACCCCATGCATACTTTGGTCTTTTTACTTTTCATATAGTATTTTTTCATGACAGCAATCAAATATTTTTAAAAGAATTCTAACTTTACATTAATTATACTTTATCACTTAAATAAAATAGAAACTATGATGCCACTTAAAAAAAAAAAAAAAAGAAAAAAAAGAAAAAAAACCCAACACACCAAGCTTTATTTATGTATATTAAGCTCTTTGATAAACTACATATTATCAGATTTTAGCTTTGTATTTTGGCTCAGTGGATTAGACAGAAAGGTTTTTGATCAAAAACATGCCCTTTCATTTAATATAAAATAGTTATAATGTATATTTTTACATGCCAGAGGCTTTTTGATCAAAAATAGGAGCTACAATTTCTAATGCCTTTATAAACAGACATTCTTTAAAGTAAACTAAATCTAAAAGAGATCAGCTGTTATTGCTTTAGCATATGCTGTGACTACTACTGCAACCTTGGCTAAATACTGAGGAGAAATAGTAAATGACATGTTATATGAATAAACTTACTAATGTGTTTCAAAGAAATACATACTTCAGTACTAATTATACGGTGTTTGTAAACAGTTAGGGAGCTACTGTATTTTGCCACAACACATGAATGGAAAAGTAAGACCTCTTAGGGGCATGGAATTGGCTTTCCTCCACTCCATCCAACTTCACAAATTCTGCCAAGATTACTTTATGGCACTGTTTCTCTTTTTTGTAAACATCTATATTTAAAATATTTATATAAAGATAAAACCCTGACTACTATGTGAAACATCTAAGATTAATCTGAGTGATACTTTGAAAACTACATTCTAAATATAATATGGTCTGATTCAATATGTTTGGTGTTGTTGAGGGAATACAGAAATTCTGTACACATAACATCAATTACAAACTTTGAACTACATTCAATTTAATTCTGAACACATGTTCTCTAAATAAAATTACTGGGCTATTCAGGGAAACTTTTGTACATATACCTTCAATTTCCTCTGAGAAGCACAAAGGAAAAAATAGGAAAGGAAATCATTAAATAGGCTGAAAACACAACTGAAGAATGAAAAGTTAAATCTAAGAAGAAAAAATTCACCTACCACACTCAACTGTTTCCTCATCTTAGATCAGCCAAGAAACAAAGTATTATTGTTTAATACTTTATAAATAGGAAAAAAAATACATCAATATTTAGCTGCTCTTAAAACTTCTCAGACAGCAACAGTTATACTGCAATGCTTCAATTTATGTGTATTGAGTTAGTCTTTAAATACTGAAGTTGTTCTTGAACTGAAAGAGCACCATAAAAGACACAACATTATTATATGCCCTTTCAAATCCTTATCAGGAATGTTTTGCTATTGATTTCACAATGGTGACCTATAATCCTTCCCAGCTGAGATATATCATATATCTAAAATAATAATATGTAGAACTGTATAATAGTGCTAAACCCACCTCACATCATGATGTGACTGGTTTAATCAATCCAGGAGTTTTAAAAATCACTACCATAAATGTGATTTCTAATTTTCCACTTGACGAAGCTGATGCTGCATGTTCAATTTTAGAATTTTTTTAAAAAAAATGCAAGCCCATAATCATAACTGTGACAAATGTAGTAAAAAAGTTATTTACCTGTGACATTTGCTCTCATGCTGCCCTATCACAGCAGATTCATATCTGTATAGTCCATGGATGTTACCGAAGGAATTACCTGCTTACTGGTAAATCCTTCTGCTGGCAATAGTTAGCAAGAGCATTTCTGCCTTTTCTACTAAATCTGGTAATCTTAATTCTTCCCCTCCAACAAAGGAAAAAGTAGAATACATTTGTACTGAGAGAAGATACACCCAACTCTGTGGAGAAAGTAGAAGAGTGAATGGGAAGGGCAATACACTGAACTGGTAGTGCTCTTCATATACCAGAGATATGCTGCTAATGACTGGAACCTATAACCGTGTTCATAAAAATGTCTATGAAATTCAGAGTGCATGGCCAATAGTTTCCAATGGAAAATGCAATACTGAAGTTGAGATGGCATTCTCAACCTTTCTTTCATTAGTTATTAACTGAAGTCTTAGATGCAGGATAGCTTATAACTTTCGTGTTTAGCCGGGTATGAGGAAGCATCTCCTCTTTTGCCCAATGGCTTGGACACAGAAGTTTTCTCTTTGCTACTAAAGAATGAATTCCCTGCAGAACCGCTTTTTCATACTGTTCACATTGGCAGCACTGCTGAGGGGATTAATCTGGAAGAAACAGTCTGAGTTACACTTAAAATTTCCATTTGATGGAACAGAAATTTGTATGTCTAAAGTGACTGCTGGGCATCATAAGGCAAGAAAATCCTCTAAAGTGGATGGTGGCTGGCAGAATCTGCTCTGGAGTCTTTCAGGAAAATGGATGTTTTGGCTAACTGCAGGCAAACGGCTTGAAATTATTGTGTTTCTATACAGTGGTAACCAGTATCTTAATTCTTGAAGTAAAGTCCCTCTGGAAACGAACCTAGAATAGTAGGTAAGCTTCTTAGAATGTACCATTCCTCTCCCTCCATAATGGCAAACTTTCCATATACTCTCCAGTACAGCAGGTTCCATGGGCTTTTATTATACCTCCAGTTGAAGGCCCAAAAAGGCAAGCCACAGATATATCTTCTGTAATGAGACACTTGCTACAATATTATATTAAAAGGCCACGCATATTCAAGGACAACACATATCAATGGCCCTAATAAAAACTTCCTTAAATTCTTCACTACTTTTTGAGAGCAAAGTGAAGTGTTTTCTTTGACAGTTCAATCTGGTGTTTTGCCATGTTTGACAAATAACTGCCAACATGGGCAGAAAGCTTCAAGAACTGATGCAATATCCAAAGGTTTTCCAGCATCAAGAAACACAGTCAAGGGGTACCAAACCATGAAACCTTCTATTATTGTCTGTACCTAAGACAGACTGACAGCCACCAAGTTTTTGCAGGGAGGAATTGTAGATTAGTCATTCCTATACACAACAAAGCTACCACTTTAGAAACTGGTGGGGTAGTACTGTATGGAAGTGATAGCCATCATATTCCAATCAGCTGGAAAGAACTCTATGCATTCCATGATTTTTGCCCAGGAGTGCAGATCCGTAAAGCAATGGGGTTGGTCTCAATCATCCTTGTAATGAATTAAGGATCAGTGGCTTTTCCAGGGCAATACTTGATGTCATTGAAGGAGAACAGTGAAAACAAGTGACATCCAATGTTCCCTCTAATTACCTGTAGACTGTGTGTGCAAACAATTTCTTTGTGTGCGCGAAAACATTTCTTTGTGAGCACCAATATTAGAACCATTGAATTTTTTTGTGCACACTATTTTGTCGTGTGTGCAGGTTTCATGACCTGTGTGCGCACGCACACATGCACAGCTTAGAGGGAACAGTGGTGACATCATACTTATTAGGAAAGTGTGGTACTTAGCCAGAAAGAGCATTTAAGAAAGAATTTCCACTCCTGGTTCTCCTACTGCTGTTGCTGTCTCTCTTCTTTGGTGGCTATTAAAGGAGCCAGTCTAGTCTGTGCCTGGAATCAAGGCTGAGCATAGTCTAGTCCGTGATGAAAAGAGAACATCAGGGATATCAACAGGCCCCGATATATTCTTAAGTGTTGTAATAGTCACCAACAGGTGGTGAACTTTGATGTCAATTTGAACATCAGATAATTTAACAGGATGATTACATACCCATACCAAAAGTAGAAGCTAATTAATAGAAAAATTAGAGCATGAATTACTCCCAGCTACTAGAAGCTCTGCATATGTGAAGCCGGTGTGTTACAAGGATGAAATAGGTATTCATATGCATAAGGCATCTGTCTTTAAATTTTGGCGACACAGGTACAGCTTGGTCACATAAATAAATGATTATTTAACTGAAGTATGTGGTACTCGGGATGAGTAAAAGGAGAAAGACTGAGAACACTGCAAGGAGGAAGCAATTAAGATAGTTTTCAGAACTGAGAGAGATAAATAGTGTTGTCCACAAGGACTGGTGTTGGGATCAGTACTGTTCAACATATTCATAAATGATCAGGAGAGAGGGTTAAATAGTGAGATGGCAAAATTTGCAGATGACACAAAATTACTCAAGATAGTTAAATCCAAAGCTGATTGTGAAGAGTCACAGAGAATCTCACAAAACTGGGCAACAAAGTGGCAGATGAAATTCAGTGTTGGAGAACAAAAAGTAATGCACACTGGAAACCATAATACTACATACAGCTATAAAATGATGGAGTCTAAATTAGCTGTTATCACTCAAGAACAATCTTGGAGTCATTGTGAATAGTTATTTGAAGATATCCACTCAATGTGCAGCAACAGGAAATAAATAAAATCTAACAGAATGTAGGGAATCATTAGAAAGGGGATAGATAAAAAGATAGAAAATATCATAATGTCTCTTTATAAATCCATGTACTCCCACATCTTGAATACAGGTGCCAGATGATGAGACATTAATAATACTGGGCCTTTACAGTTTGGAAAAAGATAGGGATATGATAGTGGTCTATAAAATCATGACTCACGTGGAAAAAGTAAACAAAGAAGAGTTACATACTCCTTCCCATAGTATAAGAAATAAGCATCACCAAATTAAATTAATAGGCAGCAAGTTTAAAATGAACAGAAGGAAGCATTGCTTCATTCAACTCACAATAAACTTGTGGAACTCTTTGTCAGATGATGTTGTGAAGACCAAGATTATAACAGAATTAAAACAAGAACTACATACATTCATGGAGAATAACTTCATCAATGGCTATTAGCCAGGATAGGCAGGGGTGCAAAACCATGATCTGAAGTGTCTCTAGCCTTTGTTTGCCAGATGCTGAGAATAAGTGACAGAGATGGATCACCTGATGATTACATGTTCTGTTCATTCCTTCTAAAGCACCTGGCATTGGCCATGGGCAGAAGACAGGCTACTGAGCCAGATGGACCATCAGTCTGACTCAGTATGGCCATTCTTATGTAATACAGAAAGATAGAATGGAGAGTAGAAAAGTGAATGATGAGAAGACTTTAAAGTCAGCATGTGGAAAAAAGCAGCAAACAAGACATTTAAAAAGAAAGAGGAAAAATATAAATTAAGGTGGCTGAAGGAACAAATTCTAAAATGAATGGAGGAAGAGAAACCAAGGTATACTGGAGAAGGACAGAAAATAATGGGAAATGGGGAAAAAAGAACATATGCAAAGGAAACTTAGAAAGGTAATGTTTTTATTAATATTACACAAAGCTGAAAACCAGAATGTTAGACTAAAACAATGTACAAATTCTATACTATGAGCATAAAAATATAAATCTTTTAATTAAAATATATTTATAATTGTTTATGGATTTCAGCTGAATAGCTTTAATTTGTGATGCCACCCCAAAGAGTGCCTGAATTGCTTGTGTTTTCCACATCAGCCTTGAGTTAAATATTTAACTCCTGCTAATTTTCTCTTCACCATGTATTTGTCAAAGAAACTTTGTCAAGGGCTGGTAGATCTAAAATTAAACACAAGCTCTGTTCTGGTTCCTTGGCACATGTACGTGCTGCAGTAACCCTCAAGTTCTGCATGGTTCCAGTGCTCAAACAAGGCAACGCAAATGTACAAGAATTTGGTTTTGTATAGCATCTAATCACAATGAGGTCCCAGTCCATCATGAGGGTCCAGGAGCTTTGATAATGCAAATAAATAATATGTTTTTCATTTAGAATTATTAAATCCAATTACAAACAAATTGCACACCCATTGTTTGTTAGTGTTGAACAATCTAGCAGAACAATTTACATTTAAACTATTTTGCTGCAGATAGGTTTTTCTTATTTTTGTGGATCAGAAAGTGTTAAAGCAAATTTAAGGTGAGCAAACTTGATTATGTTGTATATCCTGATTTAAAACACATATGGGCCTTGTGGCAAAGCCCTGGAACTGGGAGCAGAGATGTACGGGATCTATTCTCAACTCTGTGAGGGTCTTCTTGTGTGACCCTGGGAAACGTGGATCACTCTGTGCTTCATGTTGCCTCATCTGTTTCCTGGTAGTGTGATGAAGCTAATGTTGTAAAGCTCTATGATCATGGTGTCCAACACGGGGGTCACTTGCCACATGTGGCAAAACAGCTATTGACCTGCAGTGAACTGGTGCTTTACTTCTCCCACCTATTTTTTTTAAATAAAACTTTTAATAAAATTCATTTATACATGTACCAGTTCAAAAAAGTGCCCACTTTTTTGTGCCTACAGTGTATTTGTATAACTCTGTTTGCACAATACAAAACAACGGCATTGTCTTAATTTAGCACCTTAATTTAGTATTTTAAATCAAAATGACCTCATGGTTCTAAATATAGTTATTCCAAAACTGTTTTCAATTTTTGGTTTAATACGGCTCTGCAAATCAACTTTTTCTGTGGTAAAAGTGGTGAAATCAAAATACAGATAGCAGATATTGGATGAAAATTCAGAGGCAGAGCTGACATGTAGTCTAACTGATTTAATACCTGATTTCCCTACACTACTTAATGAAAAGATGTCAGATCTTTTATTAATTCTATCAATAAATAATTCAAAACATTATTATGTATTTTTCTAACCCTCTATATTCTATAAAACAGTTAATTTTTTTTTGTCATATGGTAAAAATGTTAACACATTCACCACAATTTTGGCAAGTATGAAAAAAAACTGTTGGGCACTGCTGCCATATGATGCCCTGAAATGAAAGATACTATAAACACAAAAATTATCTGTGTGAATAAAAAGGCTAGCATGCTAAGTTACCAGTAAAATGTAAATTATCTTTGCTTCTGAATTAGCTTCATGTACACAGGGTATAGTATCCAAGTACACAGATACTAAGAATGTATCTGGTCTTAAACTTGAATCGTTTATTGTAAAGAACTCTAAAGTCCTATTATGCATTTCTCTTAAATATTTGTCCCTCATATAAAATGGTACCATGTACAATACATTCATTCTTTTACTCTGTTTAAATTGTTTTGTTGGCAGAATGTGGTCTTTAATCCAAAAGACTCGTCTTTGGATAAGCTTAGTTGCATCTTGTTTGAATGAACACTATTTGGCTGAAGTTAAATATTTCCTCTTGCTCATGTGGTGCCAATCACATATGGTTAAATCAAAATGTAAAGTGAGATATGTTTTTAAGACTTAGAAAGACTACATAATAATGACTTTGCTCACAATAGATTTCCATATTTAGCCTCAAAACACAGAATGAATGTTTTAAAGCACAGACTTTTTGAACACCTCTTACCTTACATACATTTGTCTCTTTAGTTAATGCAAGTTACTGGCTACAGCTAGTGTAAAATATACCCTGTGAATGATGAACTATTTGTTCGTACCACAGACCACACATATTCTAGTTCAAGAACAAACAAACTGTGTGCTATTAAGACAAAAATAACCTTTATGCTGAAGGAAGGTTATGTTTTAGCTGGTAGAATTGGGGATGGAAGCAAAATAATTTGGTGATCATTCCTTTCTAAAAGATTAGGTGATAATTGTTTTATCTACAGGGTGAACCATACAGTAAAGAACAGATGCCAGCATTACAAGCTTTTGTTTACAGTGACGAACTTTATACACTCCCACCCCGAGTTTACTGAAATTTTTTTCTTTTCAACAGAAACTTCTCACGCTTCATGTCAGCCTAAATATGAACCTTCTGAACACCTTCAATATGATCTTGTTCTGTCGCTTGACATTTGGCAGTGTGACACTTCCCAATGCACAAATGCATGCACACATGATTTTCTCCCAGCAAAACTTCTCATTTTTTTTTAACTAACTCGAACAGCTGTATTTTAAAAATTTAGAATTTCAGGCACAATACCTAACTTTCATTTGAAAAGCAGGATCCACTTTGTTAATTCAAAAATTGGTTCAAACTTTTAGCAACGTTATTAACATTTGAAAATAACCTTGCTGAACAGATATGTACAACCCTAGACACGCACTTCAGAAAGGCCCAATAACCTCTGAATGTGGACCATCTCATCCCTGGAGAACCCTGGCTGAGTTATTCCTTGTTCTTCCTTCACCTATAATGGATTCTGGTTTTCTGTGTTTCATTTGATCACACATGCCAATTGAATTTTCAGTGTTCAGGAGCACAATGTCCTAAAAGGATAACTTCCTAGAGGAATCAGTATGGTTCTTATAAATACTACATTAGTGGTACACTAAAGTGTGCGTTTCCTGAAGCACTGGCTCCACTCCCCACTGAAGAAAAGGTAAGTGCTTGGGGGGGGGGGGTGCTAGCAGGAGTAGATGCTTGTGGCTTGGCTGGCTTTGGGCCGGCTGAGCCTGCTGCTCCCCTAAAACAACTTGCCGCATCAGCCTCTCCGCCATCCACCCCCACCCCGTGCTGCCCACTGCACCAGCTGCTCCACCATGGTGGGGACGGTGGCAGGGGGCAAAATCACAGGTGCCTAGGGTGCCCAAAAACCTTGGTCCAGCCCCGCGTAAAATAAAGTTGAAGAGTAGAAGGAAGCTGGGAAATGAGGGGCAGAAAATGCAGAAGCTGAAGAAACAGAGGCTGAGGAAGCAGAGTAGGGGAGGCACATAACTTTTGAGCTGTCCACAAATTCAGTTAGAACAATTTATGGTAATGTAGAAATCAATTTTTCTATATATTAATAAACATTTAATTAAATTACTCTCTCTCAGACATCTCTATTCCCCTTCTTTTCCTTCACTGCATTTTTCTTAACTTCTATTACATATGTTGACCTATATTTTTATTCTTTCTTCAAGCATTTCTCATGAGTGTAACTTTTTTGCAGTATTAATTAGTGACAAAAATTATGTTGAGAGGCAGTGAAGGTTGTGGCAGGACACATTCTATTCACTCAGCACCTTACAAGAATGGAAATAAGAGTGCATTCCTTTCCACCATCACGTGTCTACAACTCCCTCAGTAATGAAATCTAACATCCCATAAGGTTTACACATCCATTTCCAGCAGTTATCCAGAAATAACACAGGACATCAACTTCATCAAATTTGCGCCCTAACATAAAAACCTTAAACAGTGACCTCTGTAAGTTTTCACACATATTACATCAACAGATCAACACAGCAGACTGTCCCACATTCCACAGATTCACGAACCTATTCTGCTTCAACAGTGCTGAGGTCACTGTTTAGCTTTTGAATAAAAATTGCATTTCACCAACTATTATGAAAAATCCAAACAGTGCTCAAGGTTTATAGTCTATGTTGTATTTTTTGCCATTTCAATGAATTTCTACAAAATCAAGGATAAAGATCATGTTAACACTGAACTCTATAAAACAACCTTAACAATGGTACAGGTAATGCTGCCCCTGCTCTGTTTTTTCTCTTCCAACCCCTTTATGGTGTTCTCTTACTTTGTGTCTATGTTGTTTCTGTTTCTCCCATCCTCCTATGTTCTAGTTGTCTCCCCTCTCATCTTTCTCCACTTTCCTACTTTTTTCTCCACGCTTCCTCACCCCTAATTTCTCTCTCTTCTTCCTACACTTTGACTTACTAACCTTATCTCCACCCAATGCCTCTTCCTTTGTGTTGCCAATTCTTCCCTCATATTATTTGCACACAGTCACTCCACTATTACCGACTCTCCCATATTCCAAGGAGACAGTACAATTTTCACACACCTTCCAAAGCAGACACCACTTAACAGCATCCCAGATACATACAAACTTCCAGTTAGCAGCAACATTTGCCAGGAACTAATCCCATGCTATTGATTTTAATGTTAATAGGACTGGAATATTGGCAACAGCATGCTGCCTATTAACAACAATTTTTTGGAAGAAAGGCTCCAGCTGCAGACAGGTATGAAAGGCTGACACCAGGGAAGGAAGTGGGGGGACATGTTTTCCCAGCAGCTTATTTTTACCTCCATCCATGTCATGTGAGAATAATTTTCTTCTAGGAAGAGAGAAAGGGTGTACATGGAGGGGATTTTCTTCCCCCTTAAATATTATAGGATTTACTGTTACTTATTTCCAGGTAACAAACTTTTATCTAACAAACAGTTGAGTATATCAGAACTGTTCCCTCTAAGCCATGCACATGAAACCTATGCACACAACAAAACATAAAACACGCATAAAAAAATTCAACAGTGCTATTACTAGCACACAAAAAGAAATTTTTTCCCACACACAGCCTATGAAGAATTAGAGGGACCATTGTCTATCAAAGCACGTTAAACGGTTACCTGTTTACTGCATCATGCCTACGTTCTGTTATCACCATTATAAACATATTGTTTTGATATGTTATAATGAGGCTGTTACTTTGAAAATAAAAATACTCCAAATTTTACCTACAAATATAATTGAGATTTTTAATATAAAGTTTTTGAAAGCAGAATGGTTTTTGTAGAAAATAGATGTTAATACATTTCTTCAATCGTAACTACCAAAAAAAACCAACCAGTTTTACTGAACAAGCCAACTCAGTTAGGTTCATTGATTTGACATACGTGTGTCACAGAGTTAATATTCATTCACAAACATGTTTTCTTATGTTGCAATTATAGAGAACGAAAATCATATGGGCTACTTCCAAAAAGTCATTTATTCTATTCCTTTGTATCACTAGAAGATACATTTAAGTATCACTAAACAATCGCTAATTCACAGACATTAAGCCTAGACCTGAAATATTAAAAAATTCACTAAAAGCACAGAGTATATCTTAAGGATGCTTGTATTATGAATCCATATTATTAAATTCACAACATTGGTAACGTACTTAAAGATTTTTGTCATATATTTGATATTATTGGTGCAACACAAACAAATACTACCACCCTACATATATTTCTAGCATAGAATCAAAGGAAGCCACTTAAGGATTCTGATCTTTTATCATGAAATATTTCTAAGAAGGAAAGCACCACCTAGTATGACTGGGACATTGTTACTTTAGGCTATAAGGTAGCTCTAGCTCCTAGAAGTATGTTGGTAGGCAATTTGTGCCTAATGCAGCCCAACGTGATGTCATGTGAAGCCTCTATAGTTTCAAACCCTAAAAATGAAAAGACATTACAGTGAGATGAAAGTGAATTTACATATGATCCCAAAATTCTGTGTGTAGCAAGAAATGCCCACTTTCTCTCCTCTTCCCCCTCAGCAATAACTGGAACTGGGATATATCTTCCAGTACTTTATAACAGACCTATCTATGGCAAACTGAAAAGGGGACCTAGAAGAGATTGTCTCAAACTAAAGCGCCTGATGTCTAACGAATACCCCGTAGGCTCTTTATTAACAAAAGGAGGGAAGATGGATGGAAACTTTAGGGACACAAGTTAAGGACTATAGTTCAAATAGGAGACATTTACTTACAGTAACTTGAAGGTTCTTCTTTGAGAGCTGCTTAGATACATTCAGTAATAGGTGTATATGTGCCAGAGCACACGACTGGTCAAAACTTTTTGCCCTAGCCTGTCAGAAGAGGGCAGGTGGCCACCGCCTCCTGTGCTACCCCATGCCTATATACGTGGCCGCCGCCTGGCCCCTCCCCAGTTTTATTTCTTCCGCCTTAGCGTCAGTTGTGGAACTGCCCGCTCCTTGCACTTTGCAAGCAGCCTGTCTTTTTGTTTTACTTTATGAGCCTTTCGCTCAATTGGGAGCACCTATTCGTGGACCTAGTTTCACAAAAGAAGCTGGCCAGACTTAGGAGCCAAGAGGG
Source organism: Podocnemis expansa (assembly GCA_007922195.1). NCBI lineage: Eukaryota > Metazoa > Chordata > Testudines > Podocnemididae > Podocnemis > Podocnemis expansa. The sequence goes on from ML681964.1 coordinate 47,555,254, forward strand.
GGCCCCAATGAACAGTGAGGGCAGAGTCCGAGAGCCCCTTCCTGCTGGACCCCAAAGTACTAAGTTGATGGGTCCCTTCGAGGAGGGAGGGGGCATTGATATCTACCTCACCATCTTTGAGAAAACCTGTAATGTGCATCAGGTGAATCTCGCAGACCGGCTGCAGTATCTGACCCCTCTTTTGGGTCCAAAAGTGATGGAGGTACTCAGTCAGATGGAGGGAGCGGAAACTGGAGATTATGAGCAGTTCAAGCAAGCTCCGCTGCCAAAGTTTCAGCTGACCCCTGAGGCGTACCAGGAGAAACTACGATCTGTGCAGAAAGAGCCAGGGGTGACCTACCTGGAAACCAGCACATTGATAAAGGAGTACCTCTGGAAATGGACTGGCTTGGCTGGAAACGCAACCAGGGAAGAAGTGGGGGAACTGCTGGGCCTGGAGCAGTTATATAACATTTGTTTCCCCGACCTGAGGTGGTGGCTGATTGACCGGAAACCCAAGGACCTATGCAGTGCCAGCAGGCTGGCTGATGAGTTTGTGGCCAGCCGGTCAGGGCATGGGCTAGGTCTGAAGGGGGAAGGGGGCCGGAAGGGAGACCTGTGGGGGAGGCTCCAACAGGACTCTCAGAAGGGAGCCCCAGAAAACAGATCATCCGAAGGAACTACTCAACTAGGCCATGGTGAACAGGGAGACTGGAGGTGCTTTTCATATGGTGAGACAGGCCACAAGACAGCACAGTGCCCAAAACACAGAGACAAGAGGGCCAAATCGACTGTCCAAAGTCTGCATTGGGTTGGAGCCTGTCCAGAGGAGGCACTAACGATGGCAGAAGCGGCAGATAGACTGGTTGACGCTCCCAGTGAGTGAGTGGGTGGCCAGGTGGGCTCGCTGGTACCGGGCAAGTCTCCAGACTCAGAATCCTCTATTTACCAAGTGAGCTCAGGCCCACCAAAGGGAGGTCAGCAGCTCCTCACCCCTATAGAGGTAGAGGGAAGAAAAGTCCAAGGGTTCTAGGATACAGGTGCGGAGGCGACTCTGGCCTGGCTGGAGGTGGGGGGACCCGACAAGATGGTCCCTGATACTTATCTGAACCTAAGGGAGGTGTTCGGTCTACCTGTACAAGTGCCTGTAGCAAGAGTGCATCTGAAGTGGGGAGGCAAAGAGGGCCTCAAGGAGATAGGGGTGCATAATCGTTTGCCAGCCGAGGTACTGATGGGACAAAATCTAGAAGGGTGGCGCAGTGAACCCCAGAGAACATTGGCCGCTACCAGGAGTCAGGGCCTGCAGGGGCTCCTTACACCTAGTGTCCCTGAGACAAAGATGAGGAACCTTGCAGAGGGGCGGACGAGACTGATGGGGCCAGAAAAGTGCAAGGAGGAGGATCCCACCCTGGACATGGCTGGGGAACAGACTCCAACATCCTCTCCCACAGGCAAGTTTCAGGAGGATCTGTGGGGTGACTCTTCACTAGCAAAGCTGAGGGCGCTTGCGGACCTTGGGGCTGAGGAGTCCCTTGGGAGAGACCGCAGGGAGAAATTCCTGTGGGAGAAAGGAGCCCTGTATCGAGAGTGGACTCCAGTGGCAGAGGCGGAGCCGTGGCAGGTCAGGCGACAATTGGTGGTGCCCCAAAGATACCGCCAAAGACTGTTGTCCTTGGCCCATGATGTTCCTCCGTCGGGACACCAGGGGATAAAATGCACCCAGCAGCGGCTGCTGCAAAACTTCTACTGGCCAGGAATTTTCGATGCAGTCAAGCGATATTGCCAATCATGGGACACTTGTCAGAGGGTGGGGAAGGCCCGGGACAAAGGTGGGGCCGAGCTGAGACCCCACCTGGTCATAGAGGAGCCATTCCAGAAGAGGGCGATGGACATAGTAGGGTTCCTAAGCAAAGCCACCCGATCAGGGAAGAAATATATTTGGGTGGTGGTAGAATTGGTTACCCCATACCCAGGGGCTGTACCTCTGGCTCCCACCGAAACTGCCAAGGTGGCAGATGCTCTGATGGGCATTTTCAGTAGGGTGGGGTTCCCCCAGGAGATCCTCACTGACCAAGGGTCTAACTGTATGTCAGTCCTCTTGCAGTGTCTCAGGGAGAAGTGCGGGGCCCGACACACCTGGGCGTCAGCCTATCACCTGCAGACCAACAGGCTAGTGGAAAGATTCAGTGAGACTCTGGAAAGGATGCTAAAGGTTTTTATGGCCCAATACTCACAGGACTGGGACAAATATCTACCACCCCTGTTGTTTGCATACTGGGATGTATCCCAAGAGTCCATGGGTTTCTCTCCATTTGAGCTGTTATATGGGAGAAGAGTGAGAGGCCCTTTGGACTTAGTAAGAGATGAGCAGGAGGGGAAGGCTTCCCCCACTGGGGAATCAGTAGTAGAATACATCCTGATTTTCCAGGAGAAACTCATGGGGCTTATGGACCTGGTTAGGGAGAACTTAATGCAGGTCCAAAGACAGCAGAAAGTTGAGAATGATTGCAGTGCCCCGGCCAGACCATATGGGGTTGGGGATCAGGTGAGGGTTCTTATCCCAGTGCAAAGGAATAAGCTCCAGGCTGCCTGGGAGGGACCCGTCAAGGTCACCAAACAACTGAGCGACGTGAACTATGTGGTAGAACTGTCCCACTGGTCACACAAACAAAAAGTGTACACTGGTACTAGGATGAAACATTACTTTGACAGAGAAGGGCTGATACTGACTGTATGTGGACAATGGGAGGGTCTGGGGGGAGAGATCCCCTGTTGAGATTCGGTAGCCGGGTGGAGAATGGATCCTCCCTGGACTCAATTCCCTTATCTGACCAGGTGACTGTGGCCCAGAGGGAAGAGATTAGTGCAGGGCTGGAGTCCTACCGACCACTGTTTTCTAGCCGGCCTGGGCTTACCAACTTAGTGGTGCACCACATAGAGACCGGAACGACCAATCCCATAAAGTGCTCCCCAGTTAGAGTCACTGGGAAGGTAGCCCGGGATGTAGAGAGGGAGATCCAGGACATGCTGGCCTTGGTGGTTATACAACCATCTACCAGCCCATGGGCTTCTCCGATAGGGCTGGTACCTAAGAAAGATGGCTCGATCCGGTTCTGTGTAGACTATGGCAAGCTGAACTCCATCACAGTGTCTGACGCATACCCCATACCCTGGATGGATGAGATTTTAGTCAAGCTGGGAGGGTTTGCTAAAAGGGTACTAACGCCAAGCTCAGGAGGTGGGGGGTTAATCCTTCAGGGGTATGATATGGAGGTGATACATGTCAAGGGAAGTGCAAATGTAGTAGCAGATGCCTTATCAAGAGGGTGGGGGTCAGAACTTCCCCAGGTCACCGGTGGAGGTGACCCCGCTCAGTTCAGTCTCTGAGGGGGGAGAGGTGTGATGAAGTAAGAAAACCTCTTGGGTTACTGTGGTTCTTCTTTTCTGTTCCTGTTCTTTGGTGATGGTATTCTGGTGATGGGACACAGGGGTGCGATAACTATAGGTACCACTAGGGGGGAAGAGGCTTTAGTTCGACCTTATCTGGACCCCCTGGGGGTGACAGGTTGTGGCCGGTTTAGACCAGGGGCAGGGCAGCTGGATAGGGAGGCGAACAAAGGGAGAGAGAGAGAGAGGAGGAAGGAAGATGGAGGTCGGAGGGGCAGGACCTCCGGGGCTAGTCCTGGGGGTTTACTATCTGCCCTCCTAGGTGATCTGAGAGCCAACTGTCCCAGCTGCTGTGCTAAGTGGATTGCTAATAAACCCTCTGACTGCTACACTGGCTCAGTGTCACTGCTGATTGGGACGGCTGGGACCCTCGTAGGGGGAGGACCCCCCCCCCCAAGGGAGACCAGACAGAGCAAGGATCAGACTCTCTGGGCCTGGATTTGGGAAGCTGGCTACAGGTAGCGTAGAGACCCGGTGAATGGGAGAAAGCTCCACCATAGCAGAATCCCTGGTGGCTGTGAACAGAGGGGATCCAAGAGGCTTTTCTGGGTTCTCCGTGACACATGGGGCATAGTTTGCTTGTTAGTGGATTCTCTGTACTTCTAAGGCTTGAAATCATGATTTGAGCACTTCAATAACTCAGTCATAGGTTAGAAGTTTAATACAAGAATGGATGGGTGAGGTTTTCTGGCCTGTATTGTGCAGGAGGTCACACTAGATGAACACATTGGTCCCTTCTGATCTTAGAGTCTGTGAGTCTACAGAAGAAAAGAAGATAATGAAAAGATCCAGACATGATGCCTGCAAGACCCCACTTAACATTCTTTCAATTTGACTGTGAACCACTGATAACTACTCTGTGGGTCTGGTGTGCTAACCATTTGTTCAGCCATTTTCTAATAGCTCCCTCTAGGTTATACTTCCCTAGTTTTTTTACCAGAAGATCATGGGAGAGAGTATTGAAAGCCTTACAAAAAATCTAGATATATTGCATTTACTGCTTCCCTTCTATCCAGGAGATTTCTTATGCTATCAAAGAAAGCTATCAGGTTAGTTAGACAGAATTTGTTCTTCAAAAAGCCATGATAACTGTTACTTACCATCTTATTATCTTCTAGGTATTCACAAACTAATTGCTTAATAATTTGCTCCATTATGTTTCCAGGCACTGAAGTTCAGCCAACTGGTTTGTAATTCTCCAGGTTGTCCTTATTTCCCTTTTCACAGATTGGCACTATATATGCCCTTTTCCTGACCTCTGGAATCTCTCCCAATTTCCAGAACTTTTCAGAGATAATTGCTAATGGCTCAGATATCTCCAGTCAGTGCCTTGAATATTCTAAGATATATTTCATCAGGCCCTGGCGACTTGAAATCATCAAACTTAGGTCTAAGTGACTTTTAACTTGTTCTTTCCTTATTTTAGTCTCACATCCATTTCCTACCTCATTTCCACTAGCAGTCACCATATTAGTCAAACAAAATTATTTAGTACTTCTCCTACTTCCACATTCTGTTATTGCCCCCCCACCCCTTGAATAAAAGGTCTACCCTTTCCTTGGTCTTCCTTTTTCTTATAATTTATTTGTAGATTTTTCTTGCTAACCTTTACATCTCTAACTACTTTAATCTCATTTTGTGCCCTGGCCTTTCTAATTTTGTCCCTGAATGTTTGTGCTACTTGTTTATACTCATGCCTTACGATTTTGCTTAGTTTCCATTTTCTGTAGGACTGTCTTTTGAGTCTGAGATCACTGAAGATATCCAGTTTAAGACGAGGTGGTCTCTCGTCATATTCCCTATCTTTTCTATGCAGTGATATAGTTTGTTCTCATGCCCTTAATAATGTGTTTGAGAAAAAATGCCAGCTCTCTTGACCAGTTTTTTCCCTTTGAGTTGCTTCCCAGGGGATCTCACCTACAAACTCCCTGAGTTTGCTAAAGTTTGCCTTCCTGAAATACATTATCTTTATTGTGCTTTTTTCTCTTATTATTCCTTAAAACAGGCATCTCAAATTCAGATCACCATGAGGGCCGCATGAGGACTGGTAGAGGGCTGCATGAGAACTAGAACGTTAGCCCAAGGACCGCACCACTGAAACCTTTTCATACAACTCTACTGCAAACATAGGCACTGATAGTGTTGTTTCGGGCCACAGGGAATAGCTTTAAGGGCCTCCTGTTTGAGACCCCTGCCTTAAAAATCATGAACTCTACCATTCCATAATCACTTTTCCTCAAGCTGCCTTCCCCTTCCAAATTCTCAACCTGTTCCTCCCTCCTTGTCAAAATCAAATCTAGAACAGCCTCTCTCATAGTAGCTTATGGAATGTCATCATGGAAGCAGAAGCCAATGGAAAGTGTTTTCTAAAACTTGAAGTAAGGGGGTGCTCTGGCGCTGAGCTGTCTCCCTAGACAAATCCAGAACCTAAGAAATTTAGTAACCTCTTCTTCAAGTATATGAATCCCTCTCTATAGCAAATACTCAGGCCTGCTTTAGTGGAACAGGATGGTCTTCTGTCAGAAAAGCACTTATCCTCTTTCATGTAGGTCTTGAGGATGCTGATGATGACAGCTAGTGACAAAATCCGCCTGGAGCATCTGATACGAGGAAGAGAGGAACTGAAGGACAAATGGATGCAACATCTTGTTTACCTTCTAATGAAAACATCACCACCTTCCAAGGACCAATTTCAGCCTCTAAAGGAATGTCAATTGAAGCCTATGTTGCCCAAAAGAGACCTTCTCAGAATGGAATTAAGGTTTACTGTTTGACCCTGAAGTGCAGTAGCTTCAAAGAGATATGATATGATTCTATGATCTGGACACTGCAAATGCAGAGCTATAGAGGCTAATTAGGGCAAGGTGGGCTACAGACAAGAATGAGCAATAACCACCAAACTTTAGCCTTTTCTAAGTCACAGCATTGGCACTTCCCATTCACCATGGTTTGCTAACTGGGTATATACATGGTAAAGAGATATTGTTCTTCTGACATCTACTTTTTCTCCCATGAAAAGCTCCAGGCAGGAGCCTGCCACAGAAGCCACATTTGACTTACACTTGCTGCAGCATCCATTGTACCTCTTTGAAGTTACTACTGCCACCATTATCAAATTCACCTGCTTACGGAGCCGTCCATTCAGCCACAGGGTTGTGAACAACTGGAGACCAGCAGCTAAAAACTGGGAACTACAAAGTTAACAACACGGGGCCAGAGCAACTTGGACAAGAATCTAGAGGAGCAGCAGAACAGTTGCCAGCTGGGGGGTGTTCTCCAGAGAAAGGATTATGCTGTAAAAGCATATTAGCAGTGCTTCAAAGACAGGATCCAGAATTATGTCCATTACAGCTATAATGTAGGCTTTTGGACTCCACAGCATGTTACTGGGATATTTTTAGTCAGTAATATTTTATACAAAAAAATGGCTACTAAAATACAAAAGCTATTTAAATAATAATTATCTATACTAAAAGCCAGAGGGTGAATTAAGGAAAATTCTAACCTCAACACCAAAAAATTTCACTTTAGATGTATTTATCTTTATCTTCCTAATGTGATACCATATATGATACAATCCATTGTCCACTCTTGTACCCCCTGACTTCTTGGATTTTGTTATAGTTTTAATGCTAGAGTCAGTAGGCATCAGCTTCTGAACATTTCTAGTCAAACTGATGGAAAAACCATGTTTTCATTTAAAATGTAGAGTCTACTGTAGCCTGTTTATTTCTCATACTGTGCTCACTTTGTTATGGGCCTGTGCAACTAAAAGAAATAATAGGTCAATTGAAAAATGCAACAATACTTAAAACAGATGTTGATATAAATTGCAGTGGAGAAAATATATTTATTTCCATGTATAGATTTACTTGGAGCTCATTTTTCCGTACATAATATAACTACTGCATTTAAAAGATCATTAAAAATACAATTTTTTTTAACAGAATGTAAGAAATGCTTACAGCCAAGAGTTCCCAAACTATTTGCCACATAACTTCATTTTAATGCAGTCTTTCCTGTGCCATTTTGCCCTCCAAAATGACATCCTCTACAGAGTGTGCTCTCATATATATTGTATGTAAAAGGTTATAATGTGCGAAGGATGCCATTTTGTAGATTAAAATGGTGTCCTTTATGCACTGTACATACATGTTGTATAGAACCAAATGGCATCATCTACATAGTAAGGATCACTTTGATTCCATCTGCTGGTGACGTCATCCCACAAGACGTTGTGACCCATAGTTTTGGAACCACTGACTTATACTGAAGCCTGTGAAGAAACCGTCTTTTTTTTTTTTTTTTTTTTTTAAAGACATATGTGCCATTTGTAGGGGTGATGGAGAAGCAATATTTACAGACACAATGATATCTGGCCTTTTATCTCACTTGATGATAATGGTGATGATGAGGATGAAGTGCTACAGAATGGGCCCACAGTATTTACATGTATGAAAACACAACTCTCCTTGGACTTCAAAAGGCATTCATTCACTTTCACAGGGATTATGTATTCAAAGTCTCTAAGGGCTGGGCTCTGAACATTTTAATAAGTCAAAAAGTTGAGGGCAATTATAGTTTAATACCTAAGAGTTACATCATAATAATTTCACTTTTCATGTATACATTTGCTTTTCTTTTTGAGAATGTGATTCAGGAGTTATTGCACCCTGGAGTAGTACATCTTCTTGACTGGGCTGAAAGAAATGTTGTTCTAAGATTAGAGATCAACAATCATGATTTCTATTTCAAGTTAACAGACTTACATGATTTTCTGTTGGAAATTTTCAGTGGCTGAACATGTACTTCAGGTCTTTTCAATGCAAATCTCCTATAAAGTTGTAGGGGGTAAGGGAAATGAGAAAAAAAGAAAAACTCCTCAGTTTTCAGTGCAAGCCTGGATTAATAAACAGTTAGCATTATGAAAACTATTGTAAAATATCCTGGAAGTTTTTTGGTTTTTTTTAATTAACCCAAAACAATATAATCTACTCAGATTCTACAAAATCAAATCCTATTGTCTTAAATTTTTGTAAGCGCTCCAAAAACTGCTGCAGCTCTTTTTCAATAGTACATCAGTGTGGGTACACATACGTAAGTGCTACTTTCCATATGACTCTTCTTTCAAATTGGGTCAACACTATCCTATCAGTTAGTCGTTATTCATTCCAGCCAGACAAGGAAGGAAATCCAAACTACTTGGATAATACTATTCAAGGTTCAATTGTTTTACCACAATGCAAGGTTCCAAAGCTGATCAGGACCTCATAATCCATGCGCACTTGTATGACAACTGTGTTGACCTAAAGGCTTTGCAAACAGATGTGTTAGTATACAAAGAAAAATGAAGCTATGTACCATAGCAGCTCACCTCTCCTGGAAATGTTTTGAAGGGATCAAGCCTGCTCTGGGATTGGAATCACCTTCATGTTTGGCTTGCCACCAGGTTGCATCATCTTGGCTCATGATCTGAAGAATATCTCCTTTTCTGAAAGAAAGCCCAGCTTCCTTACAAGGAATTGCTTTATCCTCATTAGGATCATAGTCAAATAGGGCTTTCATAAACATCTGGAAAAAAGAAAATTTGATTTAATATAAAAGCTATCCTTTAACACAATCCCTAGGTTTATCCAATATTTTATTTGTACTTACTGTAAATAACTCTAAATTAAATTATGTAATGTTACAAACATTTATTACTGTAAAATGTTTATGTGGAAGTCCACATTAGCATATAATACAGAAATAGTTTAGTCTGTTTTATCTTGAAGCCAGTCTCCAGTGCAGATGAAAATGACATGCTCCCAGAGGAAAATGAGACCTGGGACTTAACTGGTGGGACTTCTTGCATGTAAGAAGAAGTGGAGGGACAATCTTCATGTACTAAGGTACTCTCTTGGTAGCCTTTTCCCCTGCTTAGATGAAGGGAAGAAGAGAGGATTCAGAAGTGAGCCAAGTCTTAGAGGTTGGCCTAGTCAAGTCTTCCCCAAGTTATTGGTTACAAGGTGTGAGTCTTCTAATTCTGCACTGGATCCAGTTAGATGCCTGCCATCTGAAGGGGAGGCTGAACAGCAACCTCTCTCCCTTATTGAGTTAGTAAAGTTGCATCTGTTGGTTAAATCCATCTCTGTGTCTGCCTTTCATCCATCTATGTCCAGCTCAAATGTTTATATGCCATGTAAGAATCACTGCAACTGTCAAATGAAACATTAAGTAGAGCTTACCTTGCCTTCTATAGCTGGAGTTTCCTCTTTGATACTAGGTATAATTTTAAACGTAATTGCTCCTTGAGACTGAGCCTGATTAATATTTTGAAGAGAAAACAAACTAAGAATTACATTCACAAAATTTTAAACAATATAGTAAGCCTAAATGCAAACAAGGAGGACACTAAACTAATATAAGGATAGTCAAAATGCAGCCCATACATGGCTCCTGGAGTTCTATAACAACATAATATGGAGCTGCAAACTGTGAAGATCATAGGTCTCTGTCTGCAATATTCCATTCTGACATGTGCATTGATGCCCAGGGATAAAGACGAAACCTTAGAAGCTGGGACCTGCAATTTCAAAGGATGAAGTGCCATATTAAAGAGGGGGGCCGATGCAATTGTTCAATTTTATGTAGATCAGTACAGGCCCAAAGCTCCTGGCAAAATTTGGTATATTCGAAACAACATTACACCATTCAAAAAAAATGTAAGAAACAGTCAAACAGGTCTGTGTTGCAACTGCAGCATGAAACTGTTTTTCTTGGGATTTATATTTTTGGCAAGTTAGAAAGTCCAGAACAAGAAAAACATTTCTGTACAGATAGTATACTTGGGGGGAGGAGGAGCAACCTATCCTCAGACATATTAACCATTATCAGTTGCCTCATTCCTTCCTCTTTCTCTATGCCCTATTTCAAGTATGGGTGTCTGATTGCATTTTACTTATAAACCACAATATAGTCCCAATGCCTCACTGACATTTTGCTATTGAAGAAAGTGCTAATCAGCTGGAGACACTGCTACCATTACATGAAGATGATGCATTCCATAAAAACTAGTACAACGCAATAGGCAGCAAATGATTCAAGGAAAACTGAAATAAGCCTGTCCGCTACCAAGTGAGGCATACTTTTGCTTAAAAGCCTTCATCCAAAACTTCACTGATTAACAAACAGCAACCAAGTTCTTATTTCACCAGCACAGGACTGGAAATGATAACACCATGACCATTGAAGAGCACTCTAACTAGCTTCTCATGTTTATATTGTATTTTCATGAGGTAAATAGGGAAATGGTTTTCACCTTTGCTATTGGGTTGCTGAAGATTTTTTTTTTTTAACAGATATTAATTGTGCAGGAAAATACACTTTATAGAAAACACAACACCATAAAGCAGCTAGAGAATGCCATGAAGAAGCTCAACATTTGAAGTTAATCACCTTGACAATTGAACAAAACATTTAAAGTAAGCTAGTCAGTATAATGGGGGCAAATCACACATGTACTTGCATAGCAAAGGCTACTTTCACAACAAAAAGATTTAGCCATACATTTTTTCAACAAGATTTAGTTTTTTCATAATAAAAATAGTTAAGTATTTCTAAAAATAGAATAAGTTATGAGTTGTGCAATACTTTTCCACACCTACATTTTTTACAGCTACTGGCACTGAAGCTGGGAAAGCACTACAGCATTAGTACTATTCACACTAATCAAGTAACACTTTGGATTCCATTTATAAATAGCTTATGAAAGATTAATGAATAAATAACTAATCAACTATTTATAAATGTGGAGTCCAGCAGATTAGCATGAGTCTCTAACCATAGTTAAAAACTACTTGTATCACTTCTCACCAATGTGCACATAACTACATATGACACAAACTACTTAGACCTGTAAGATGCTTATAACATTTATTTATTTATTAATTCTTTATAAACAAAATAATATATAATACAATCCATCATCAAGACAGACACAGGGGTGCAAATGATGGTAGAGGAGAAAAAACAGCACTGATACACTTTTTAAAAATAGGCACCTCTGAAACAGCAAACTATTTTTTCTAATTTTTATATAAAATATTTTAAAATGTATTTGTTACTTACCAAAATTTGTATAATTTCTTCAGGTTTTTTATCATCTACAGGAATTCCATTGACTTCCCTAAGTTCATCACCAACACGAATAAGCCCTGTGTATTGAAAAAATTTAGTCTGTTGTTGAATGTGTGTGTTTAATACAAAAGTGTATAGTCAGTATTCAGCCCTTTTATATCATTTTTATATTCACCCCTCTAAGCAAGTCACTGATCTCTGCATCTTTCCTCCAGATCCTGCAGGAACATGAACATACAGTGAACCCAACTACCGTATATGATCAGGTATAAGCCGATCCGGGCACAAGCCGACCCCCCAATTCTGAGCCCAAAAAAGAAGCTAAAATTGGTGACCCAGGTATAAGCTGAGGTCCCCTTTTGGCCTTGGCCCCTAACCCCCACCCACTGCTGCTGGCTTCCTCTGGAGTTTCTGACAGCTTCCCTACCCCAAAATCTCTGCTGTTGCTTTTTCCTTGCCCCCCTGCTGTCCATTCCTCACTCCTGCCCTCCTGCTCTGCCCCACCTCATTTCTGTCACCCCTGCTGTCCCCTGCTCTGCCCTTTCCTCACTGCTACCCCCCTGCTCACTTCTCAGTTTCCTGCTGCTGCCCCCCTGCTCCTCCTGCTGCCCCCTGCTATGACCTTCCCTCACTGCTGCCCCCTGCTCTGCCCCTTTCTCACTGCTGGTCTCTGCTCCTCCTACTGCCCCCATCTCACTGCCACCCCCTACTCTACCCTTCCCTCACTGCTACCTGCTGCTGCCCCCTGGTCTGCCTCTTCCCTCACTGCTGCCCCCCCCCGCTCCTCCTGCTGCCCCCCTGCTCTGCCCTTTCCTCACTGCTGCCCCCCTGGATCTTCACTGCTGCCCCCCTTCTCTGCCTCTTCCCCACTGCTCCCCCTACTCCTCTTGCTGCCCCCTGGCTCTTCACTGCTGCCCCCCTACTCCCTTCTCACTGCGCTGCAGTTGCTCCCCAGTTCCCCAACATCCTTTCCAACTCTTTCCCCAACACCCTCCAACCCCTGGTGCTGCTTTTCCCAGCCTGCCAGTTCCCCTCCCAAATCCCCAGTCCCTGTCACTGCTTTCCTGGGCTCCCCAAAATCCCTGGGTCCTCTTGCCGCTTTCCCCAGACTCCCTGGACTCCCAGCCCCCAAATGTCCGAGCCCTGCCGCCCCTTCCATAGCCTCCCTGAACCCCCCCCCCCAAACCCTTCCGGCCATCCCATCACTTTCCCCAACTCCCAGACCCCCTCCCCAACCTCCAGTCCCAGCCGCCGCTTCTCTGGCCTCCCTGAGTCAATGTCCAGGCTGACACCCCCCCCAGGCCCCCTTACTTGGCCGCTCCAGACGCCGGGGTCCTTACCTTACTCTAGCCCCAGCCCCCACCAGCTGCCCAAGATGGCAGCCCAGCAACACTGGGGCTTCAGCCTGCCGCATGGTCAGGGAAACTGCTGGCTGGGGCTGTCTACCGTATTCTCTTGAGTATAAGCCGAGAGCCTGTTTTGAAGCCAATTTTCAGGCACAAAATTCTCGGCTTATACGCGATGATACACGGTATATACAATATTATGGACCATCTTGAGACAGCTGATTGTTAATTTCTCTTTTTGCTTCCAAAAGTTAACAGTGTATATCTCCGAAATTTCCATTCTTTCCGCAGATACTAGAAATGCTGCATATTTGTCTTCTTTCAGCTTATACCACTTTTGTATTGCTACCCAACAGTGAATGCTAATCCATGTAGTCAATGATGTTGCAAAACTGGTCATGCAGCTTTTTCAAGATCATTAAATTACATGAAAGCTTATGCCATAAATGCATTTGGTAGTCTTTAAAAGTGCCACTAGGCCCCTTGCCTGTTAAGTTACACTCAGAAGTTCCACACATTTTAAATATAGTTTAAAATTACTACACTAACAAATACTGTCAGAAAGTGGATGGTAAAAGTCACTTTCCTGACAAAAGTAAAAGAAAAACAACACTAGTGATGCAGAGAAAAAGGGAACCCAAAAACTGTGATCTATGCCATCATGTGCCAGAAATGCCCCAGCACCTTATACATTGGACAAACAGGACAATCCCTGCGCAAAAGAATAAAAGAACATAGAGCTGATATCAGAAATCACAAAACGAAAAAAACAGTTGCTGAGCACCTCCATCTTTCTAATCACTCGATAAATGATTTGTTAAGGACCGTCATCAGAGATGTGACTGGAACATAAAGACTTCGAAGAGAAACAGCTGAACTCAAATTAATATGCAAATTAAATTCTGTGAAAGCAGGATTGAATCGAGACTATCGGTTCTTTTCCCATTACAAAAGGTAATTTGACTTCAGGTTTCCCAGGGTTTGAACCTAACAACTGCTCTGATTTGCTGTTACTGTATCACCTGATCCTACGTTTTACACCCCTTGCATTTATTTTCATTCCATTCTGTAAGTTCACCCATCTTCAAAGCATCTGACGAAATGGGATTTTCTCCCTCAAAAGCTGATGTGAAAAATAAATCCATTAGTCTTTAAGTGCCACACAACTTTATTTATTTATTTATTTATTTATTTTTGCTGGACTAGACTAACACGCCTATCCCTTTGGAAATGTCCATACTAAACCAATCTTTGTATGCATCATAATTTCTTGGCATAAATATGACAATAAACAATAATTGATTCGATCTATTTTTTTTATTTAACTATTCAAAAGTATTAAATCCTTTCCACATTTCATTCACTGGGAAATACCATCACCAGTTCTGAAATGCCAGCCTGAAAGATGGCCCAACTTCCAGTTATGTTTGAACATATGTATATACATACATGTCCCCACACACACTCCCCTCCTCTTTTTCTTTTCAGAGTTAAATAATTTAAATGGCTACTGCCAAGAAGAGCTCTCTTACCACTTCTGTCTGCAGCTCCTCCTCGCATTATTCTAGCCACCACAATCGTGCCAGTATCTTCATCCCTTTTAATAGTAGCCCCCTTTAAAAAAAAGATACTTGGTAAGACTTAGCATAATTTAAATACCTTGGACTAGAAAATATTTAAAATATAATTTTTGAGCCATATAGCTGTGTACTGTAGTCTAAACATAAAAATGGCTACTGTTCTTAAAAATCTGTTACTAAAGTGAAAAACCATCAACTTCATGAAATGACTTGCACAAATTCAGACAGACATCTTCCTTTCCAAATGCAAGCAACTAGATGTTATACCTTATGGACTGAAGGTAAAACAAACAAACAAAAAAAAACCTTTACAAACTACAGTGAGAGATTATACCGCACACTCTCAGAGAAACTTAGAAAGCACTTGATCAGCATCCTGTACAGCAAACAGAAAAAAATTAAAAATGAACTCTCAACACTGGATTGTCTCATAAAAAATCAACTTACAACACATTCTTCTACATGGCTGGACTTCACAAAAAAAGAGAAAATCGTCTACAACACAGACTTTGCTGTCCTATAAAAGAAAAAAACCACCAAACTGTCTAAACTACTATACACCACTGAAGACAACAAAAGTGACAACTTCAACCCAGCCAACAACATTGTTATCTCTCATGCTACATACTTACTACAGCAGAGGAACCTGTGCTATCTCAGGAATCTTCCTTCCTTCCTTTTCCACACCCACAGACATAAGATAAAATTCTGCATTGCCCTGGAAGACTACTTTCACTGTCTAAGAATCAAAGAATATTTCCATAACATCACTGAACAATTCAGTGACTGACAAGTGCCTTCCTCCCAACACTGCAAGAAGAAATACTCTTTGTGGACTCCTACAACAACCACTTTAGATTTGAGGATAATTTATACCTCCAAGTCAGCAGCACTGCTACAGGTACCTGCATGGCCCCACAATATACCAACATTTTTATGGGCAACTTAGAATGTTTCCTCAAGTCTCAACCCAAAGCACCTCTCCTCTACTTACACTACACTGATGACATCTTTATCGTCTGGACCCACAGCAGGGATGCTCTTGAAGATTTCCACAGAGATTTCAACAATTTCCACTCCACAGTCAAACTCAGTGTAGAACACTCCACACGGGAGATCCACTTTCTCAACACTACAGTACAAATTAGAGATGGACACACCACCACCACCCTCTACCAAAAACCTACTGATCGGTATAGTTACCTACATCCCTCGAGCTTCCATCCACAACATACCACGCGATCCATTGTCTATAGCCAAGTCCAAAGATATAACCACATTTGCTCCAATCCCTCAGACAGAAACAGACATCTTCAGGATCTCTATCAAGCATTCTTGAAACTACAGTACCCACCTGTGGAAGTAAGAAAACAGACTGACAGAGCCAGATGGGTATCCCACAGTCGTCTACTGCAAAAGAGGCCCAAAAAAGAAAACGATAGAACACCACTGGTCACTACATTACAACCCCCAAGTCAGACCTCTACAAAAGATCATTAAGGACCTACAGCTTATTCTAAAATATGATCCCTCACTCTTTCAAGCCTTGAGAGAGAGACCAAACAGTAACATTAAAGCAGGCACACACCCCTGCAACAAACCATGTTCCCAACTTTGCGCCCATATCTGCACAAAAGACACCACCATAGGACCTAATCAAGCCAGCTACTCTATCAATGGCTCATTCACCTGCTCATCTACCAATGTGATTTATGCCATCATGTGCCAAAAATGCCCCAACACCTTATACACTGGAGAAACAGGAGAACCCCTGCACAAAAAAATAAGTGGGCACAAAACTTACATCAGAAATCATACCAGGGGCATCGCTGCCCCAGGGAGGGTCCCGGGGCATGGCCCCAGGCCCCACCCCTGGCTGGGGACAGGGCTGGAAGCCTCTGCATGCCACTGCGAGCGGCTGGCCCCGCATCCCTGGCTGGGGACGGGGATGGAGCGGCTGCCGCTGCTGTGGGTGTCTGAGCCCCTGGATCCCTAGTTGTGGATGGGGCTGCCGTGGCAGTGGCCGCAGGTGGCCGGGCCCCAGATCCCCCACCAGGGATGGGGCTGCCGCTGCCACGGCCGCGGGCAGCTGGGTCCCGGATCCCCAGCTAGGGACGCGGCCAAGAGCAGCCACCGCAGGAGGCTGGGCCCCAGATCTCCGACCCGATTGGGCCAGAGACGGGGGGGTTGCCACACCCAGGGCACTGGCACCGGGATTCTGGCCACATGCCCCACGTGCCCAGCGCCAGCGATGCCCCTGAATCACACCACACAAAAACCAGTTGCTAAGTACGTCCATCTTTCTAATCATTCTATGGATGATTTGTTAACGACCATGCTCAAGAAAGTCAGTGGGACATCAAGACTCCAAAGAGAAACAGCTGAATCAGAATTGATATGCAGACTAGATTGTGTGAATGCAGGACTGAATTGTGACTATGGCTTCTTTTCCCATTACAACAGGTAATTTGACTTCACCCTCCTCTCTATGTGCTTTTTTCCAGTGTTTGAATCTTAACAACTGCTCTGATTTGCTGTTACTGTATGACCTGATCCCATGTTTTACACTCCCTTGCATTTATTTTCATCCTATTCTGCAAGTTTCTCGATCTTCAAAGCATCTGACAAACAAGGGTTACCCACCTTGTGTGGTAACTGGAGTTCTTCGAGATGTGTGTCCCTCTGGGTGCTCCATCTTAAGTGGTGGAGTGGCCATAGGACACAGCTTGGAGGCTGCAAAGTAGTGCTCATCTTGGCCGCATGAGCGGCTGAAACTGGTTCGAGACGGTTTTCGTCACTTCGGTGGCTGCGCCCCCTTTCAGTTCCCTTTCAGCCGCGAAGCAGGAGCACCCTGCGAAGCAGAGAGGGGAGGGCGGGTGATGGGAGCACCCACGGGGACACACATCTTGAAGAACTCCAGTTACCACACAAGGTGGGTAACCCTTCTTTCTCCTTTGAGTAGTGTCGTCATGGGTTCTCCATATTAGGTGACTCCAAAGAAGTACCCCTTCAAGGATGGTGGGCTTTGGAGCTGTGATCACTAACTGAAGTAAGTACCAATAAGCCTACAGGGGGCATCGGACCGACATGCCTAGTCAATGGCATAATGTTTAGTGAAAGTGTGAACAGAGGCACAAGTGGTGGCCCTGCACGTGTAAATGATGGGTATGTTGTGGAGAAAGGCGGTGGTCATGGATACTGCTCTAGTAGAGTGTGACTGGACACGGTCTAGTGGAGAGACGTTGGAAACTCATAGCATGATTGTATACAGCTGGATATCCATCTGGACAGATGTTGTTTGGATATGGGCTACCCGCGATTCTTGTTTGCTATAGTAATGAAGAGCTTATTCGTGGATCTGATGTCACTTGTTTGTTGCAGGTAAAAGGCCAAGGCCCTGTGGACATCTAACTTGTGAAGTGTAGCCTCGCGAGGAGTGGAATGCAGCTTAAGCATGAAGACTGGTAAGTGAACAGTTTGACTGAGGTGAAATGAGGATGAAACCTTTGGTAGGAATCTAGGATGTGGACTGAGGGAGACCTTGTCCTTGTGAAAAGTTGTGTATGGTGGCGTTGCCATGAGCGCTGATAGTTCACTGACTCTGCAGGCAGAAGTAATGGCCACGAGGAAGGCCACTTTCATTGATAAGCGTAGCAATGAATATGTTGCTAGTGGCTCGCAGAGACGCCTGGTGAGGCCTTTAAGTAGTAGGCTCAGGTTTCAGGCTGGAGGTGGAAGAAGAGGTTACTTGCCTGTAACCGGTGTTCTTCGAGAGGTGTGCTCCTGGCCATTCCACCTTAGGTGTCTGCACGCCACGTGCACGGCTCGCCGGAAACTTTTCCCTTAGAGTACCCATAGGGTCGGCTGCAGCGCCCCCTGGAGTGGCGCCGCCGCCACTGCCTATATAAGCCCAGCCGACCCTGCCCCTCCTCAGTTCCTTCTTACCGCCCTGTCGGTCACTGGAACATCCCTGGCCTCGAGCAATAGCACGTGGCCGCGGAGTACCCGTCTGGACTTATCCAGTCCTTTTCGTTTGGTTTATTCTTTATGTTATTTAGTTTATTGTTTTGGAACGACTGTTAGTTACGTTTGCTGGAGCCCTCCCCGGGCCCGGGGCTGGGCTATGCCTGGTTTTAAAACATGCAGCCAGTGCGGGAAATCGATGCCGCTCGATGACCCGCACAACAAGTGCCTTTTCTGCCTAGGAGAGGCCCATCTGGTAGAGCGCTGCAAACATTGCCGGAGCTTCAAGCCTCAGACCCAAAAGGACCGTGTTCAGCGCCTGAAACTCCACATGATGGAGGAAGCTCTCCGCCCGGCACCCACGGACTCCGGCTCCAGTACGGCGCCGTCGGTGCAGAGCGCGCCGGCTTCATCGGCACCGGCACCGGCACCGAAGCCCAGCCACGGCAAGCCGCGCGGGTCGCGGCGCCGTTCGGCGTCTCCGGCACCGCCCAAGAAAAGGCGGGCGGACAAAGAGACCTCGCCTAAAATGGCGAAAAGAGGGAGGGACAATGGCCAGAGCCGTGCGAGCCAGCCAGCGAGGTGGTGGCTGCCATGCACCCCAGGATCTGGAGGCAAGCCCTGGCTTACAGCATCGGGGCCAATATGGCCGAATGGACTAGCTGTCTGATCCTGAGAGCCTTGTCCTTGGGAAGGCAGGCTCGGGCCACTATGGAATTCAAATGGGCACCAATGAATGTGATGTTTTGTGTTGGGGCGAGGACTGACTTTTGGGTTGATGAGGAACCACAGACTTTGCAGGGAAGTCTACTGTGGTATGGATTGCTTGCTTCATGAGATCTTGGGAAGATGCTCTGAGCAGGCAGTCGTCTAGATATGGAAAGATGGACACTGTTTTTGTGAAAGTGAGCAGCTGCTATATCGAATACTTTGGAGAACACCTGGGGTGCTGTAGAGAGACCAAAAGGGAGAACAGAGTATTGACAGTGGGAATAGTTGACCTTAAACAGCAGATATTTCTTATTGGCCAGATGGATTGGGATATGGAAATATGCATCTTGTAAGTTGAGGGACGAGAACCAATCATGACTTTGGAAAGCTGGAATGATCGTGTTGAGACACACCACCTTAAATTTATTGTACCTAACAAATTTACTTAACCTCCTTAGGTCCAGAATGGGGCGCCATACCCCTGATTTCTTTTGTGTTAAGAAACAAGGTGAGTAGAAGCCTTTCCCCCTAAACTGTGGGGCGGACCTCCTCGAACACACCGATGAGTAGTAGATGGGAGATTTCTTGTTGAAGTAAATGTACGTGAGAGGTGTCCCTGGAGGGGACGGGGAAGGGGGATGGTGAGGCGGTTTCTTGGTGAAAGAAATGGTGTAGCAAGCTTTTATAGTGCTGAGGACCCATTTATCTGAGGTGATGTGTGACCATACATGGTATGATTGAAGGAGGCAGTCTCTGAATATGACTGGTGGAGATAGCTGTAGCAGGAGAGTGATGATTGGTCACCCCTCGAGACCATTCTCAAACCGACGGTTTGGAGGGAGGTGGTTGGTTGTTGCTACCAGGCTAGGAGGAGGACTGTCTGTGCCTCTGAGGCCGCTGTCTGGGTCTTGGATGAAAGTCCTGTCTCTTGAACTGGGAGTGGGTGAGAGGTGGATAGTGATACCTTGAGTTGTGGGGTCGGTATCTGTAGGTGCAGTGGCAGGTAATGGTCATGTAAATACCAAAGGTGTGGAGAGCACCCCTGGAGTCTTTTGAACCGTGCATTAACTGATTGGTCTTTTCTGAAAGAGCACCTTTTTGTCAAACAGTAGGTCTTCAATGACTGATTGCAACTGATGCAGAAGGTCAGCTGAACGTAGCCAGGCACAGTGCCTCAAAACAATACCTTAGGCCATCATGTGGGCAGCTGTATTGGCAACGTCTAAGGCTGTTTGTAGGAAGATTTTCAAAATGAGTTGGCTCTCCTTGATGATGGCGTGGAAGGCCGATTTTTTCTCCTGCGGGATATTATCAATGAAACCTACCAGTCTCAAGTAGTTGTCGTGATCATAATTGGCTAAGAGAGCCATATAGTTTGCTACTCTGAACTGTAGAAAGGCCAAGGCATAGACCTTCCTGCCAAGAAGGTCTGGTTTTTTTGTCATCCCTGTCCTGAGAGGTAGAGCATTTGCAGTGTTGTTTGTAGCAATGACTGGCTGCTTCAACCATGAGTGAATTAGGAGGAGGATGGTTAAAGAGAGTCTGAGTCTTTGCTGGGTACAAAGTATTTCCTGTCAGACCATCTGGAGGTCGGGGTGATGGATGCTGTCTGCCAAAGCTCTGTGGCCAGTTCGGATAAAGTGGAATTAATGGGTAATGCAATCTTGGAAGGTGTTTTTGCCTGGACTATTTTTAGAATTTTATGTTGGGAATTGGGAACGTCCTGTAGGGGAATTTCTAATGCCTCTCATACTCTACTGAACAGCTCCTGAAATTGGTGGAAGTTATCTGCGGTCAAGGACGTGGATGAAATAATAGTCTCGTCTGGAGAAAATGATGAGTGGCGAGGGGGTGATCTGACTACTGTCGATCCACGGTCCAAGTCCTCATCTGGTTCTGTATCGTGTGGTGGCAAGGGAAGTAGCGTGTTGTGTTTACTGTGCCGAGAAGTGGAGCGTCTGGAAAACTGCAAGGAGAGGTGGGAACGAGTGTCTCAATGTGGCCATTGATGCATGCAGCAGGGTAGTGGAGGGTACCATTGATAAGGATAGGATGGATGTTGGTAGTGCTGTGGCCCCGGAGGCGGAGCAGGGACATGGTGGCACTCCTCCTCTGTTTCCAAGAAAGAACATGCTGGAGAATCTGCTCTCAAAGATGTTTGTAAGGCTGATGATGTCTCAGTACTGAGTTGCAAAGGTAGGTGAATGGAAGCAAGTTCTTCCATCAGTGCCAAGACTGTGTGTTTTGGCTTCCTGGCACGCTTTTGTGATGTCGGTGTGGTATTGGCCTCGGTACCTAGCAGTGCCTGAGATTCTGGCGGTGGCATTGCCGGTACCGAGGAGTATTGGTACTGGGGGTATGGGTACCAGGGTGACTCCTGTGTGGACAGTGCCGATGATATGTGCTTGGCCGGCAGCACCGGGGAGGCCAATAGTGCTGTTGCCGGCGGTTCTGAGGACGTAACTGGCAGAGGGTGACTCAGTGCCACAGAGTCTGACCCATTCAGATGTCACCTTTTTTCCTTGTGGGACTTAGTTTCATGCCCTTTCAGGGGCTTAGAAGACGATGATGGTATACATGACGAGCCTAGAGCCTCTTTTATACACATTTTTTCCAGAGAATGAGATCTCCTTCTCTTGGTCTTAGAATGAGATGTAATGCACATATCGGAGGGGTGCAGTGGACACCCCGAGATCTGGCACAGATCCAAAGTGGGGCGCAGTGACCTCTCCATTAGTAAGAGCTTCAGGCAGAGATCGCGATCATGTCTAGCTCTGGCACTCAGATTTTGACAATGGGAGCACTTCTGGGAGATGAGAGCCTCACTCAGACATTTGATGCAAGCCAAATGGCCATCCAAAGCCAGGATAGCGTCGTTGCATGTTGAGCAGCATTTGAACCCTGGTGATCCAGGCATTATTGGGCGACGAATAATTATTTTTTTCAAGGGTTCGAGAAGAAGAGGAGGAAGAAGGTCCTGGGAAATCAGAAGGGCAAAGAAAGGTAAGGAAGAGACGAGCAAGTAGGAGCAGCTGGAAACTCTGTCCAATGTCTGCAGTGGTAAAGAGAGAACTGAAGAGAGGCTCGGCCGCACAGCCACCAAAATGGCACCAAAAACCCGCACGAACCAGTTTCGGCCACGCACACTGCTTTGCAGCCTCCGAGCCGTGTCCTGTGGCCACTCCAACACTTAAGATGGAGCACTCACAGGGACACTACTCAAAGGAGAAAAGGGGATTTTTCTCCCACGAAAGCTCATGCAACAAATAAATCTGTTAGTCTTTAAGTGCCACAAGACTCCTTGCTTCTTTTAAAGGACATCAGAGTTAGTTGTAGGCATAAGTAGACAATATAATTGTTGGGGGGGCCCTGGCAGATCAAGTGGTCTCCCTATTTGCTTTTTTAGTATGCTTGTGGGGTGCAAAAATTTTTATACTAAAGGGCCCCCATATGGCTACCATTGCCCCTACAAAACATAAGTAATCCAAAATATTACATAGATTTTTTTTTATTTGTTTCATGTTGACAAAAGTGTTCTTTTCTTTTGTATTCTATAAAGCCTGTCACTTGTTCAATATTTTTTACTCAATGCTAGCAATAACCCATCCATGTTGTACAAGTGTGGTCTAAAGTATTCAGGGTATGTCTACATTGTAGAAGAACACACATGGCTGGTCCTTCTCAGCTGACTTAGGGTCATGAGACTTTGGGTGCGATACTCTAAGGCAGAGGTAGACAACCCCCAGCATGTGTGCCAACAGTGGCACAAGAGCCCATTTGGAGTGGCACACAGCAACCTCTTCAATTCCACAGAAATTGTGGCTCCTGCCACTGCAAACCACTCCTTGCAGCTTCTTTCAGGGGCAGTTGGGGTGCAGAGGGTCACTACCATGTCCATCTTCCAGGCATGATGCGGAAAGAAGATGCCTGGAATAGCTTCTCTCCATGGTGTGTATCCACCGAGGAGCTACTCTGGGTAGCTTCTTCACTCAGCATTCCTGGAGACCCCCCCAAAGAGGAGCTGCTCCAGGTAGCTTCTTTTCATAGCATCCCTGGGGACCCCCGTCCTTAGGCATGCTGCCAAGAGGAGCCACGGCAGACAGCTTCTTTTTGCGAGAGGCTCCTTTCACCAGCATGCCAGGCAAATGCCCTCCTCCTTGCCCCTCCAACCTCCAGCCATGGCTGCCACCAAATTTTCAGACAGCCACTGCTTTTCCTTCTGTGAGGGGAGCCACTAGCAGTGGCTGACAGCCAAGGAGGAGGGGGTGGCACAGGGATCAGCAAAGGTTGCTGACCCTTCCTCTAAAAGTGAATTGTAGACTTTCAGCCGTGGGCTGGACCCTGGGATCCCACCATGGAGGTGTGCAGGTCCAAATTAAGGGGCCCTGGGCTGTCCCATTGTGGGCTCCCCCTCTGGCCTGGCCCCCAACCTGAGGCCCCAACCCCCACCATCATGGGGACCCTACCCAGGCCAGTGCTGGATGTGGGGTAGAGAATGAACTCCTGGCCCACCCTTGGGCCAGCTGGTCCACCCTGTTCTGTGGGTGGGGTGGGCTGGGCTGGCGGGCCCACTGTGTGGCGCTGGCACGGCCTTCTGGCGCCACACCAGGAACCATACTGAGTTCCAGCTGACCCCAGCCTGGCCCCATCCACATAAAGTGGAGCAACAGGTCCAGCCTGCCCCATCGTGGGGGCTGGACCTACTGGTCCAGGGGAGCGGTAGAAGCACCTCTGGTCCAGGGCCTTGCCCTTTGCCCCAGCACTGACAAGACAGGAGCTCTTTGACCCCTGGTGCAGTGTGGGCTTAGTGGTGCAAGGCTTAAGGGTGGAGGATAGCGGTGCCCAGGGCTCCAGGCCCTGCCTTAATCCAGCCCTGGATGTGGGTCCCAGATCTTATGCTTCAGCCAGAGCCTGAACATTTATACTGAAATGTGACAGCTCTGAAGTCTGAGCCAGCTGGCATTGGCAAGTTGCAGGTTTGATTGCAGTGTGGACACACCCTCAGATGCATAAGAGCAATATGAAACCACTATAATTTTGAACATTAATACTTCCCCTAAGTATAAAGGGCTATACTATTTGTATTAGTTGAGCCCCTAGATTTGTGCATAAGTATTGCTAAAAATTGAAAAACAATATATATAGTAAATTCCCACGCAGAACAAAAGCCTTGTTACCTGACAAATTTATGGTTTTTTCACATATTTAGCTAATATTTATACCTTTAAAATAGACCCCCTTCCCCTCTCCACAGCTACTTTGTCTCTTGGCAAAGGAACCTTTACGAATCATCCAAGAAACAAATATGGCTTTAGAAATGGAACACATGGGAAAGAATTTATATAGTCCAGAAATACAGGATGATTCTTGTATCTGCCATAACTGTTTAAACAATTACAAATTAGTTACAAGAAATAAATGAAGCATAAATAAATGCATTTTTGCATTGAATGAGTGCTTAGCAACAGCAAACTGCATTAAGTGATTTGATATTAGTTCAGCTCCTAGTGAGCTGATGTCTATATCCTCAACACTAGCACCTTCTTGGTATTCACAAGAGAGACAAAAAGTAATAAATCACAAAACAGGATTAGTATGGAGTCTGCACAACTGATTCTCTTCAGAGATGCTTCTTTTAAAGAGGGTGGAAGCACAGAGGTAAGAGATAGCATAGGGAAGCTTGCTGTTGGGATATCTGTAAAAGTATTTAAATAACAAGACCTAAAATTGAGACATCAGTGCTATAGGAAAATTTCTAATGAAGTTTCTTTGAAATGATCCACAAATAATACTGAACTTTGAATGAAAATCATATCTTTAAAGAAATTAAGAAAGACTGACAAAAAATTGTTCTCCATAACTCTCCTCCCCCTTTGAAGACATCAGTGATAGAATAGAACAACATATATTGACTTATAACATTAAAATATACAATGAAGACTTGTTAATGTTCAAACGAAAAGCTTCAATCACTGTATTTTTAATGGCCTGTAAGCATATATAGTGAATAAGTACTGAAGAGATAGCCAAGGTTTTGGTGACATATGTATGCTTTCTTCCCCCCCCCCCCCCCGTGGTGGGGTTTTTTTTTTTTTACATAGAACAAATGCAACATGTCACACTGGAAGACGTAAGTAAGAGATATACAGATATGTAATAATAAATATGCCTTCTGTTTTTTCTGGGAAAACCCCGGGCAGGGTGGCGCAAAACCAACATGATCCAGAAACAGCAAAACAACAGAGAAAAAATACCGAAGATGGATAATCGAAGCTTGTGCATGCGTAATATATGGGTACCTAAAATCCAAGTATCAATATGCTAAAAGATGATTAGATAAAGATTAACTAATCTGTAAACACACAGCTAGAAGGGACCTCGAGAGGCCTTCTAATCCAGTCACCTGCCCCCAAGGCAGGACTAAGTATTATTTTGTCCATCCCTGACATATGTCTGTCCAACTGCCTCTTAAAAATCACCAAGGATGCAGATTCCACAGCTTCCCAGGGAATTTATTCCAGGGTTTACTTATCTTGACTCTTAGGAAGATTTTTCTTAACATCTAACTGCTCTTGCCACAATTTAAGACCACTGCTTCTTGTCCTGTCCTCAAAGGTTAACAAGAACAATTTTTCTCCCTCTTCCTTGTAAAAACCTTTTAAAGTCAAACTTTAGAGTTACAGTGGGGATCCGTTAACACGTGGGTGTCGGGAGACAAGCCGCCACGACCGCGCGTAAAACGGACCACACATAAATGAGACCATGGTGAAATGTCCTAAAATACAGTACAGTATTTTTGAAATAAATCCATACACAGTGCAGTTGGTGTATCTTAACATGTACAACAAGGCAACCGAAAATGGATTTTGTTTAGTGATATTAAAAATATAAATTTTAATTCATGATCTGATTTTTAAAACACAAAATATGCAAAAACACACAGAAATCACAAAAAATTATTTAAACAAATTTAAGAATTCATATTTATTTAACCATGAAAACAGTGATAAAATAAATACTGCACTATCAATGCATAAAAATACTAATAAATAGAGTGAATTCATTTGGAATATTTACAGTACAGTACAGTAGAGGTATTACCATAGAGGACATATTACATATGTATATGTTTCAACATTGAGTCCACAGAGTTCATAATCCAACAAGCGTGCTTAGACAGTATAAAGCTTATTCAGTCTACAGGTTCATCTTTCTGGGATGGAGTTTTTATGAAGTATGATGCCATTTTCTGCTGTTGACCGTCCTTGACTTTCTCTTTCCTCACAAAATTGATCATCCCACGTATGTGTAAAAGTTGGATATTCTCCACATCTTGCTCCTCCATATATTGTGCAAGAGTTTCAGCAACATTTAGCACTTCTCAATGAGAAATTTTGGCTTTTTCAACATAATTCTGCTCATCCTCATCGTCATCTACTCCTTCCTGTAACTGTTCCTCATCACTTTCGTGATCCTACCCAGCCTCACAACCTGTAATTATTTCTTCTTCTGTCAGATTGTCTGTAGATGTGCCATTTTCATCTAGTTCTAGCCACTCATTAATGAATTCAGCAGATGTGTCTAATTTAAAGTCTTTAATTAATTGAAAAAGAAATTTAGCTTTGTCTTCTTTTGTTTGTGTTTTTGTTAGCAGGATATCTTCTTCTGTAAACCCTTCAAATTCCGATTCTAAATCACTGTGGTTTAAGTTTTCAGCAGCAGAAATGTCAACAGAAAAAAGACGGCCCCAGAGCCTTCGTCCAGCAGTATTCAATACCTTTTTGTTTTACTCCATCCCAAGCCTTTTTCACCAAATAAAAGTATTTCTTTTATGTTTAATTCTTTCAGGAATTCAGAAACACTTGATGTCTTGCATGAAATCATTATTGAGACCAACTCACTTTTACAATTGCTTTTAAAATTTTGAATAATGACTTGGTCCAGGGATTGGATTTTTGATATTGTGTTGAGTGGGAGATACAGCACACAGATTTGTCCATTGTTTGATACCCATAACTCAGGAGGAGGATGGGCTGGACAATTATCAAGTAGCAACAGTGCTTTAGGTTCGAGTTTTTTCTTGTGGAGATGTTTACAAACAGGTGGAATAAGAGAGTTATGGAACCATTCTTCAAAAATGCTTCTAGTCATCCAAGCATTTTTACTACTGGCATATATGACAGGAAGCTTGGCTTTGTTAAGGTTCTTTATAGCACCGAGGGTTGTTGAAGTGGTTTGAGCTTGTGACTGCCCATCTTGTTTGTACAAAATAGAAGGGTGATCCAGCCTTTTATTTTTTTAAAACCTGCTGTTTTGTGCGTTTCATATTTCTAAGCTAAAGATTTTTCTGGTAAAAGCTTTGCAAATAAAGCTGTTTCATCACAGTTGTATATTTGTTCTTCGCAATAATTTTCAGTTTCTATTATAGTTTTTAATTTGGTGAGAAACTCATTAGCGCAGGCTCATTGGCTTTCTCCCGACATGCTAACTTGGGAAATGCTGTAGCAACTTTTAAACTGGCTTATAAAGACTTTGCTGGCTTGATATGTTTCATCACCCATTCAAGTTCCAAATTTACTTGCGTGGGCTTGGAGAACTGGGCCACTTAGTGGCGTTCCCTTAGCTCTCTCTTGGGCAAACCATGTGCGCAATGCTTCCTCTGCAGCAGACTTTGCTGAATAACGAACACATTTTCACTCCAGGCTGACTTGAGAATCGACTTGTTGTACAAAACTGTGCAGCTCTGTTTCATTTTTTATCCAACCTCGTAGTGTTGATTCAGCAATCCCAAGACCTCCAGAAATTTTGGCTTGGGTTTCAATATTGTATATCTGACCTACAGCTGTTAATTTTTCTTCAACGTTGTACGAACGCTGATGTTTGTCTCCTCCCATTATGAACTAAAGCCTATATTAAAATACTGTATCTATTGCACGTAATGAACTAAAGTCTATACTGTACTAAAATATCTATTGTACTTAACGAATTAAAGCCTATACTATACTATGCCATACTAAAATATCTATTGGACCTGATGAACTAAAGCCTATACTAAAATATATATTACATGTAATGAATTAAAGCCTAAACTAAACCGTCTACGATATTGCACGTAATGAACTACAGCCTAAACTATCTATTGCACTTAATTACAGCTAATCAAAAATATATACTGAATGTTCCGTGACAACGCGATTAAGCGTGATGCATCTTTCCAAAATGGCGATGAAAAGAAAAAGGCAGTGTTAATAAGGCTTACTCCACTTGTTTCCATGCCTAGGCCAACTTCCGGCTTTGGATACCACATGTTTATGAGTCCCACATGTTAAACTGGTAGCTTTGGGGGACATGACGCTAGCGCACGTTAACCGAATTCATGGGTAAACCAACCGTGGGTAAACAGATCCCCATTGTATCAACATTAGTGCTACGAACTGATCAGTTAATCATACACCTCTTTTTGGAGCCAGAAGTATGCAAACAGTTGCAGAGACCAAAAAAAAAAAAAAAAGAGGGGGGGGGGGGGGAGACAAAGTACCAAAAATACAATATAGTACTGAGTTAAAAACTACTAAAACATAAAGGAAAAGTTTAAAAAAGAAAAGATTTGACAAGGTACGGAAACTGTTTCCCTACTTGTTCGATTTAAATTAAGATGGCTAAAAGCAGCATTTGTCTTCTGCATAGTAATGTTTCAAAGCTCCATTAAGTCAATGTTCACTTGTAAACTTTTGAAAGAACCATGTTTTGTTCCAAGCTCCAAACATTTCAGTTACAAACAACCTACATTCCTGAGAAGTTCATACCTCTTACGTTCTACTGTGTGTATTTGAAAAGTATTATGTCCTGCTTCAGTCTTTTCTTCTTCCAACTGAACAAACCCATTTTTTCAATCTTCTCTCATAGATGTTATTTTCTAGACCTTTAATAATTTTTTTTTGTTCTTCTTTGGACTGTCTCCAAGTTGACCACATCTTTTTGTAGAAATATACAAGAGCCCAATGTGAACATGAACCCAAAGTAGAGAAACACCAGACCAGAAACTGGAGAATGCAACAGAAGGGCCAGACCAAAGGATCAAAAAACACAACAACCTATCATAGAAGGTGGAAAAACTTCCTTGTGCCCTACAATGTGGTAGCCTGTGGTATTTCTAATCAGGTCTGTTGTTATTTGCCTGACATAAATTTATGTCCAGATACAATATGTGATAATATTTTGCTTGAAATTGTACAAACAAATGTCAGAATGGATGAAGTTTAAATCAGGTGGACTTGTGATTCAGGGTCCCTACTTTTACCCCCATTATCTGTTGACCCTATTGACTTTATGGTTTTTACCAGTGCTAAACATGTATTTTTTGGAAAAGGTTATTTAAGTACTAACAGACACTGGAAAGAAACTCTGTTGGCAGGCATTTTCAACTTTGCGCAGTAATCACTGTCTAACATTGGCTTGGTCAATGCAGTCTTCGGTTATTTGCAATATCATTGCTGATCAATCAATGTTATAACTATCTAGGAGTCTGACTTGTAAAAAATCACTTTTCCAGAAACCCTTCTACTTTCCTTATTAGTGAATCAGCATTTATTTATTTATTTATTTAAAATTTCGCATTTAAAATCTCACACGCCGAAATGAGTGCATCATTATCAACTGCTTATATTGCCAAAGAAGAGTTGCAGGTGAGGTTGGAAGTAAATTATTCATGAATTTCAGCATATACTGATTTTACTTTTATTTCTGCCTTTCTTAGTCTGCCTTGAGGGAAATAAAGGAGAGTGATGTGTATCACTGTTTCAAATGTAAAGTAGTTCAGGAGTACAGAAGTGGGAAAACGTACAAATAAGTAACAAGTGTCAAATGCTTTGTATACGTTTAACACTTTTAATGGCTGCATGTAAAATCTACCTCTAAAAACTCGAAGTCTAAAATAGAACACATCACTTACGGGGAAAATGCCATGTGGGAATTTGACTTGTATTTGTTTATTACTAACAGACTGTATTTACTGCAAAAAGGAAAACTACCTCTAATATTAATCATCAACACATGTTCAGAGTCTCTTCGGCAGAAATCCTGACAGCACCTACCACTCACAGTAGAATTCTCACAGCCTGTGCATTGTACATTTTACATTTTAAATTTATTCTTATGAAATCCTATGCCAAGCTGTGCATTCTTTCCACTCCTCGCTATCTTCGAGACACCACGGACTTCCTGAGAAAAATCCAATCACCGGTGAACTTCCAAAAAACACCATCTGGCCACTATGGATGTAGAAGCTCTTTACACCAACATCCCACACAAAGACAGATTACAAACCATTAGAACCATCCTAAATCAATGGTTCCCAAACTTTTCCTTCATGTGAACCACTACATCATCATCAAACAACAGACCAAACAACAGAAACATTAAAGCAGGCATATGCCCCTGCAACAAGCCACGTTGCCCACATATCTGCAGAAAAGACACAATCACAGGATATAATCAAGCCAGCTACTCCATCAAAGGCTCACTCATCTGCTTGCCCACTATGGTGATTTATGCCATTATGTGCCAGAAATGTTCCCCCCACCATCACCTTATATACTGGCCAAACAATACAATCTCTGTGCAGAAAAATAAATGTACACAGGTCTGACATTAGAAATTACACAGGGGCAGCCGCGTTAGTCTAGTTCAGCAAAACAAATAAGTCCTGTGGCACTTTTAAAGACTCTCACATTTATGTATCTCATGAGGTTTTGTGGGAGAGAAAATCCCACTTGTCTTCTCCCATGAAAACTCATGTGATAAAGAAATTTATTAGTCTTTAAAAGTGCCATCAGAAATTAAAAAATTCAAAAAACAAAAGGGGGACATCTCAATCTCCCTGCTCACTTCACTGATGATTTGTTAATAGCTATGCTTGAACAAATGAATAACAAACTGAAGCTTCAAAGAGAAACCACAGAACTGGAATTTACATGCAGATTTGACAACATTGAATCAGGGCTAAATAAGGACTATGGACTTCTTTTCTCATTACAACTGGTGATTTGACCTCACCTTCCACTATATCAAGGGTGGGCAACATTTTTGGCCCAAGGGCCACATGCCATCTCTGGCCACTCAAAGTGGACCATTAGCTGGGGGATGGGGGTGGGAAGTGCACACTCCCCAGAAAAAAGGGTGGAGCTGGGCTCCTGTCACCCTCCCTTCAGAGCAGGGAGAGTGAAGAAGTGGCAACAGCACTCTG
This sequence comes from Podocnemis expansa, assembly GCA_007922195.1. NCBI lineage: Eukaryota > Metazoa > Chordata > Testudines > Podocnemididae > Podocnemis > Podocnemis expansa. The sequence goes on from ML681964.1 coordinate 47,586,642, forward strand.
GTCTGAGCATGAGCTGTCCCTACCATTCTCCCTTCCCCTCCAAGGTCCAGCAGCTGTTCACACCAGTCCAGAGACACTGCTGGACCTGAGAGGGGAGGGAGAGCAGCAGCTCGCTCTACTCACCCTTCTTCCCAGCTGCTTCAGCTGCTCCTCCATCTCTCTGAAAGCTCCAGGAGCTGGGGAAAGGAATGGAGGAGCAGCAGTGCTTTGGCCCCAGGCTGAGCTGGCTCCTCTCCTTTCCCTTCCCAGGTCCAGCACCAGCTTCGGACTGGTGCCAGTTGCTGCTGGATCTAGGAATGTGAGGGAAAGTGGCAGCTTGTGCCAGGGACAAAGTGCTGGCGCCGTTCCATTTCTCTCCCAGCGTCAGCTGGGGCTGGGAGCGGGAATAAAGTAGAAGCAGTGCTCTGGCCATGGTGGGAGCGCCTGCTGAAGCTCAGGAGGGTGGGGCAGCAGCTGGCAGGCTGGAGAAATGGTGCTCGCGGGCCGCATCCAGCCTGTGGACCTTAATTTGCCCACCTTCGCTCTATATGCTGTTCCCAATGTTTCAATTTTACAACTGCTTTGATTCTCTCTCACAGTCTGACCTGATCAAAGAATCACACGGTTAGACGGGACCTGATCAGGTCATCTAGTCCAAACCCCTCCAAAAAAGCAGGACCTCTCTCCCTAAATCATCCCAGCCTGGGTTCTGTCTAACCGAGCCTTAAGTATCTCCAAAGATGGAGATTCCACCACCTCCCGGTAACCCATTCCAATGTTTCACAACTCTCCTCATAAGAAAAAGTTTTTCCTAATATCCAACCTCGACCTCCCCAGCTGTAACCATTGCTTCTTGTGATATCCTCTGTTACTACAGAGAAAATGGAGCTCCCACCTCCTTGGAGCACCCCTTCAAGTAGTTGAAGGTTGCTATCAAATCCCCCCTCACTCTTCTCTTCTGCAGGCTAAATAACCCTAGTTCCTTCAGTCTCTCTTCGTAAGTCTTGTGCTCTAGCCCCTTGATCATTTTTGTTGCCCTCCACTGGACTCTTTCTAATTTGTCCATGTCATTTTTGTAGTGGGATGCCCAAACCTGGACACAGTATTACAGATGCGGCCTCAACAGTGCCAAATAGAAGGGAATAATCACATCCCTCGATCTGCTGGCAACACTTGCACTGATGCAGCCCAGTATGCCACTGGCTTTTCTGGCAACAAGAGCACACTGTTGACTCATATCCAGCTTCCCATCCACCATAACCCCAAGGTCTTTTTCAACAACACTGATCAGTAATGAAAATGTTGAACAGAACCAGCAACAAGACTGACTCTTGGGGCACTCTGCTTGTTACTAGCTGCCAACTAGATATTGAGCCATTGATTCCTACCCATGGAGCCCTTTGATCTAGCCAGTTTTCTATCCACCTTACAGTGCACACCTCCAACCCATACTTCCTTAACTTGCCGATGAGAATGCTATGGGAAACCATATCAAAAGCCCTGCAAAAGTTGAGGTATATAAGGCCAACGGCTCTTCCCACATCCACAAATCCAGTCATCTCATCACAGAAGGCAATGATGTTGGTCAGGCACAATTTACCCTTGGTGAATCCATGCTGACTGTTCTGACCACTCTGTTTTCCTCCAAGTGTTTCAGGATGGATTCTTTGAGAATGTGCTCCATGATTTTTCCTGGAATTGAGGTGAGCCTGACAGCTCTGTAATTCCGTGGATCCTCCTTTTTGCCTTTCTTGAAGATAGGTACTACTGTATATTTGCTTTTTTCCAGTCCTCTGGCACCGCCCCCATTCACCACGAGTTTTCAAGGATAATAGCCAGCAGTTCTGCTATCTCATCAGCAAACTCTCTCAGCATCCTCGGATGCAGTTAATTCGGCCCCCTTGGATTGGCCACATCCAACATCTTTAAGTAGTCCCTAACCTCATCTTCCATAACCAAGGCCTCTCCTTCTCTCCAAACTCCCATACCCAGTGCAGTGGGCTGGGAGCTAGCCCTTCCTGTGAAAAATCAAGTAAAAAAAGCATTGAGCACTTCAGCCTTTTCTGCATCCTCCACCATGAGGATACCTGCCCCATTCATTAAGGGACCAACACCATCCCTGATCCTCTTCTTGTTACTGAAAATCTTGTAGAACCCCTTCCTGTTATCCTTCAAATTCCTTGCTAGCTGCAACTCCAATTGCTCTTTCACCTTTCTGATTTTATGCCTGTAGTCCCAAGCAATATCCTTCTATGCCTCCCTAGTCACCCGTCCAAGCTTCCACTTCCTGTAAGCTTCCTTTTTATGCTTCAGCTCACTGCTGAGTTCTCTGTTAAGCCACACTGGGCGCTTTCCACATTTGCTGTTCTTTCTGCTCTTCGGAATGGTATTTTCCTGTCCCCTTAGCAGGGTTTCTTTAAAATACAGCCAGCTCTCTTGGACTCCTCTCCCCTTCAGATCAGCCTCCCAAGGGATCCTGCCCATCAGTTCCCTAAGGGAGCCAAAATCTGATTTTCTGAAGTTCAGGATCTGCGTTTTGCTTATTTCCTTTTTTCCATTAATCAGCACCTTGAACTCTATTATCTCATGGTCACTGCTGCCCAGGCTGCCATTCACTTCTATGTCCCCGATCAAATCATCTCTCTTTGTGAGCAGCAAGCTGAGAGGTGGAAGGCTCCTAGTTAGTTCTTCCAGCCTTTATACCAGGAAGTTGTCCTCAACACTCTCCAAAAAGTTTCTGGATTGCCTGCGCAGTGCTGTATTGCCCTCCCAGCAGATGTCAGAATAATTGTAGCCCCCCATCAGAACCAGGGTCTGTGATCTAGAAACTTCTGCCAGGTGTCCATAGAATGCATCATCTACCTCCTCCTTCTGATCTCGTGGTCTATAACTCACACACGTACCACAACATCCCCCTTATTGCCCTCTCCTCTAAACATAACCCACAGACTTTCAACTGGCTTGTTTACACTTTTATAGTGGAGCTCTGAGCTGTCATACAGCTCTTTTATATACAGCACTACTCCTTCCCCTCTTCTTCCCTGCCTGTGCTTCCTGAACAATTTATACACATCCATGGCAGAACTCCAGTCATGCAAGCTACCCTCACCACGTCTCTGTTATTCCAATTATATCATACTTCCTTGTCTGTGCCAGTACTACCAATTCTTCCTGCTTGTTTCCCAGGCTCTTTGCATTTGTGTACAGGCACCCAAAATACCGGGCTGACTGCCCTACTTTCCCCTGTTGATTTTCAGTTCTGTTGCATCTAGCTCCTTGCATTATCTTCCAGCGTCACCCTTCCCCACCTCGCCTCAGGTATCAGAGCTTCATTAGGACACCTAAGACAATTATTTGACCCCCCCCCCAAGTTCCATCACTTCCTCTAGGTCTCCCACATTGTGACTTATCTGCGGGCTTTGGTCACCTTCCCCCTTCAAACCTAGTTTAAAGCCCTCCTTGATAGGTTAGCCAGTCTGTGGCTGAATATTCTCTTCCTCTTCTTCAATAGGTGGAGTCCATCTCTGCCTAGCAGTCCTTCTTGGAACAGCACCCCATGGTCGAGGAAGCCAAAGCCCTCCTTAAGACACCATCTTTGCAGCCAGGCGTTCACCTCCAGGATGCATCTGTCTCTGCTCAGGCTCCTACCCTTCAATGGAGGGATCAAGGAGAACACCACCTGTGCATTGAACTCCTTCACCCATGCTCCCAGAGCCCTGTAGTCACTTTTGATCTGCTGAGGATCACCTCTCGCAGTATCATTGGTTCCCACATGGATGAGTAGCATGAGGTAACAGTTAGAAAGGCAGATCGTTCTCGACAATCCCTCCATAACATTTCGGATACAGGCCCCCGGCAGGCAGTATACCTCTTGAGAGGCCTTGTCAAGGAGACAGATGGGTGCTTCCATCCCCCTCAGAAGAGTGTCGTCCCCCCCCCCCCACCACAACCCTATATTTCTTCCTGGGTGTGATGGTTGTGATCCTCCCAGCATTGGGGGTGCATGACGTCTCCTCTTCCAACATCTCTAGCACTGTGTAACAGTTCTTCACTGCAACAAAGGGTGGGATGGGAGCAGGGGTGGAGCAGTGTTTTCTGCCAGAAATAACCAGCTGCCAGTGTCCTCCCTGTGCCAGAGGCATCCCATCCTTCTACAGCAGTGTGGCAGCAGTCTTCGGCACCTGGAGAGTATCCTCATCCTTGTGTCTCTTTTCATGGATGCTATGAAGGAATTTCTCCAGGGTGTGGATACTCCTGAGCCTAGACACCTCCTCCTGTAACTCTCCCACCTGCCTCCTGAGAGATTCCACCAGCAGACACCTGTCACATTGATTCATTTCCCCACCCTGGTTGTCTTTGAGTGGGAAATGCAGGCCACATTCCTTGCAAGTCCACGCCAGGATCTGGGTAGTAATATCCATGGTTAGGATGCCCGTCTGGACATAGGCGCTGGTGGAGGAGACAGACGGGGTGCTGACACAAGCGACATGGCTCCTTTTCACCATCATGGCCTCATCAACTCCTTTCCAAACTACCTCTCAAACCCCCGTTTGCAGTCCCCTGTTCGCAAGCTCCCCCTGGTCACTCAGTCACTGGCTATTAAGACCTTCTCTGCCTAGGTCAGCCCTTGCCCCTCATTAAGCACACAGGGGAAGGGTGATCACAAGCCTGACTGAGGCTGATCAAAGGTAAGCAGGGAACAATGGTCCAAACAGTCCTCAGACAATCACAGTCTCAATTCACACAGTAACTGACAAATAACAGAAATCACCTATAGGGAAAGACACAAACACACAGTCAGCATTTCACTCACCCAAGCTTCGGTCTCTCCCGTGCTTCTTGGAGCTTCACCTTTTCCTTTCCCTCTCAAACTCCTCTGTCTGCAGTCCCCTGTTTGTAAGTCCTATGACTTAAACCTCCCTTTATTTATTTTTCTTCCATTCTGTAAGTTCCCCATCTTCAAAGCATCTGACAAAGTGGGATTTTCTCCCACAAAATCTCATGTGATAAAATTTATTAGTCTTTGACGGTGCCAGAGGACTCCTTGTTTGTTTTGTTAAAAGTAAGTTCCAAAGAGGTAGCAGTGTTAGTATAGTTCAGCAAATCAAACATGGAGTCTGACATAAGTCTTTTAAAGTGCCACCAGACCCCTTGTTTGTTTTGCTGAAAATATTCTTTTAGACTTTTTTCAAATAAAATTTTATTGCTATGACTTTTCCTTGAGTTCATCATTATGATCTAATTTCAGCTGAAAATATGCTTGAGTTAGAAAAATTATAAGGATTTTTCTGCAAACATTTGAGTCACAACATTTAAAATTTATATTACATATATATATATAAAAAAATTCCCCTCTAACCCCTATGGGTGGTATGTGTCTTCCTCAACCTCGGGTCCTCTACCAGAGGCCTGGGAGCTTGAGGGTTCTGCGCAGTATCTAAGCTGTTCCTAGCACTGCACTCTTCTGGACAGAGAGCTCTGATGTTGTTCCTGGGATCTGTTGGAGCCACTCCCCCAGTTTAGGAGTCACAGCCCCGAGTGCTCCTACCACCACTGGAACCACTTCGGCCTTCACTTTCCACATCTGCTCTAGTACCCCTTTCATGCCCTGGTACTTCTTTCCCCAGCTTCTCATACTCCTTCTTCCTGATGTTGCTGTCACTTGGCACTGCTACATCTATCACCACCGCGGTCTTCTGGTCCTTGTCTATTACCACGATGTCTGGTTGATTGGCCAGTACCTGCCTGTCTGTCTGGATCTGGAAGTCCCACAGGATCTTAGCCCTGTTATTCTCCACGATCTTCTGTGGGATCTCCCATCTGGTCTTGGGAGGGTCTAGCCCATACACTGTGCAGATGTTCCTGTACACAATGCCAGCTACTTGGTTGTGCCGTTCAGTGTATGCTGTTCCTGCCTGCATCTTACATCCTGCCACTATGTGTTGGACTGTCTCTGAGGCCTCTCTGCACAGTCTGCACCTTGCGTCCTGTCTAGTGTGGTAGACCCCTGCTTCAATGGATCTGGTGCTCAGTGCCTGTTCTTGTGCTGCTATGATCAGTGCCTCAGTGCTGTCTTTCAGTCCAGCCTTTTCCAGCCACTGGTAGGATTTCCCAATGTCAGCCACCTCTGCTATCTGTCAATGGTACATTCCATGCAGGGTCTTGTCTTGCCATGGCACTTCTTCTGCTTGATCTTCCTCCCATGTCTGCTGCTGCTGCCTCAGGCATTCTCTCAGCAGCTCATCTTTGGGTGCCATCTTACTGATATACTCCTGGATGCTCTGGGTTTCATCCAGGACAGTGGCTTTGACACTGACCAAACCCCGCCCACCTTCTTGGACGAGACGAGACAAGAGAACCTGGATATATATATGTGTAGATATTTAATTAACAAAAAAAAAAAACCCTAGTATCATGAAAGACCCCCACAAGGGAACAGCACCATCCAACTACCAGCCAATAACCTGCCTCCCCACAACATGGAAAGTCCTATCAGGCATCATAGCCGCCAAGCTACAGGACCACGTGGGCCAGTACCTGAGCACAGCTCAGAAGGGCATTGGGAACAACACCAGAGTCTCAAAACACCAGTTGCTCATAGATAGAGCAGTCGCCCAAGACTCAAGGTCTAGACAGACCAATCTGAGCACAGCCTGGATTGACTACAGGAAAGCCTACGACTCAATGCCGCACACATGGATCTGTGAATGTCTGGCGCTATACAAAGTCAACAGGACACTAAGGACCTTCCTCAAGAACTCAATGGGACTGTGGAAGACAACACTGGAAGTCAACTCAAGACAGCTTGCACAAGCGGCCATCAAGTGCGGCATATACCAAGGTGATGCGCTGTCCCCGCTGCTGTTCTGTGTTGGCTTGAACCCCCTCAGCCAGATAATCACAAGGACTGGATATGGATACAAGTTCAAGAGTGGAACTACCATCAGCCACCTCGTCTACATGGATGACATCAAGCTGTATGCTAAGAATGAACGAGACATCGACTCACCTGACACGGATCTACAGTGAGGATATTGGGATGTGATTCGGACTGGAGAAGTGTGGCCGGATGGTAGTAAACAGAGGAAAGGTAGTCAAGACTGATGGGGTGGAACTACCAGCAGGCCACACAGCAGACATACAGACCAGCTACAAATACCTTGGCACCCCAAGTCCAACACCCAGAGACTGTACGCCAGCCGGAAAGAAGGCGGGCGGGGTTTGGTGAGTGTCAAAGCCACTGTCCTGGATGAAGCCCAGAGCATCCAGGAGTACATCAGTAAGATGGCACCCAAAGATGAGCTGCTGAGAGAATGCCTGAGGCAGCAGCAGACATGGGAGGAAGATCAAGCAGAAGAAGTGCCATGGCAAGACAAGACCCTGCATGGGATGTACCATTGACAGATAGCTGAGGTGGCTGACATTGGGAAATCCTACCAGTGGCTGGAAAAGGCTGGACTAAAAGACAGCACTGAGGCACTGATCATAGCAGCACAAGAACAGGCACTGAGCACCAGATCCATTGAAGCAGGGGTCTACCACACTAGACAAGACCCAAGGTGCAGACTGTGCAGAGAGACCTCAGAGACAGTCCAACACATAGTGGCAGGATGTAAGATGCAGGCAGGAACAGCATACACTGAACGGCACAACCAAGTAGCTGGCATTGTGTACAGGAACATCTGCACAGTGTATGGGCTAGACCCTCCCAAGTCCAGATGGGAGATTCCACAGAAGGTCGTGGAGAATAACAGGGCTAAGATTCTGTGGGACTTTCAGATGCAGATGAAGAGGCAGGTACTGGCCAATCAACCAGACATCGTGGTAATAGACAAGGACCAGAAGACCGCGGTGGTGATAGATGTAGCAGTGCGAAGTGACAGCAACATCAGGAAGAAGGAGTATGAGAAGCTGGAGAAGTACCAGGGCCTGAAAGAGGAACTAGAATGGATGTGGAAAGTGAAGGCCGAAGTGGTCCCAGTGGTGGTAGGAGCACTTGGGGCTGTGACTCCTAAGCTGGGGGAGTGGCTCCAACAGATCCCAGGAACAACATCAGAGCTCTCTGTCCAGAAGAGTGCAGTACTAGGAACAGCTAAGATACTGTGCAGAACCCTCAAGCTCTCAGGCCTCTGGTAGAGGACCCGAGGTTGAGGATGACACATACC
>ML681964.1:47594885-47645175 GCA_007922195.1 Podocnemis expansa
TTAAATTCCTCTCTCACCCCCTATGGGTGGTATGTGTCATCCTCAACCTCGGGTCCTCTACTAGAGGCCTGGGAGGTGGTGGCTCCACATCTAGTTGTTCTTCTGGGGCTTCTTCTTGAGTCCGGGAGGTAATGTGGAGTTGGTCTATCTCCAGTTGTGAGAGCAGCTGCCTCTTTACTATGTTGAAGCGTTGGGTAACTAGCTGTTTCTCGGTTAGTGTGGATGTAGGTCTTTTGTCCATCCACAGTCCCCTCATACGTTTCATATATCCCCTCTCATTAGGTCTGCTGTTGTAGTAGCATTCCATCAATTCCAGGTTCTCTTGTCTCGTCCATGCATATATATTTTACACAGAAAGCAAAAACTACTGATTTAATTTTACTGTGTATAGACACCTAGTCTGACCTTCTATACATGAGACCAAAAATTCACCCAGAATAATTCTTTCTGAACTGGCGCCAAAGTCTGGGGGAAAAAAAAAAAATTCCAACCTTGATTTTAGAATTGCCATTTATGGTGAATTCACTATGAAACAAGATAAATTGTTCCAATGGTTAATTACTTTCACTATTAAAAGCTCACACCTCAGCTCCAGTCTGAATTTGTCTAGCTTCAACTTCCAGCCATTCGATCTTCTTATATTTTTTTCCACCAGAGTGAAGAGCCCATTACTAAATCTTTGTTTCCCACAGAGATGGTAATACACTGTAATCACACTACTCCTTACCTTTCTCTTTGTTAAGCTAAACAGATCAAGCTTCTAGAATCCATCACAAAAACGCACCTTGTCTAAACCTGTAATTATTCTCATAGCTTCTTCATTCTAATTTTATTAGTTTTCTTTACGAACTGTGAACAAAATAACTGAACACAGTATTCTAGCACAGAATCCCCTGGTTATAAAAGTTGAAATCCTGAGGGCTGGCTAAGAAGAGTGCCCCTGAGGCAGGGGTGTCACTGCTGCTGAGCTTGCAGGGCTTGTGCCCTGCATCACCCTGGGCTGGCACTGCCCCAGATCCAGCTTCAGCTGCCTGATGCTGGCCAGCAGCACAGCAGCAGGAGCCAGATCCAGCTCCAGTCCACCAGCTGCTGGGCAGCAGTGGTTGGGACTCGATCATGACCCCCGGGGGGATCGGCCCCCTGGGGCAGGGCAGGGCCCGATCCCTTTTTGGGGGGCTGCACACCTCTGCCCTGAGGTATGGGTTATAGGGTGGGAGCCTTCTATGGTACCATGTCTAGCTGGCAACCAGTAACAAGTGGTGTGTCCCAGGGGTCTGTCCTGGGGCCAGTTCTGTTCAACATTTTCATCAATGATCTGGATGATGGAATAGACTGCACTCTCAGTAAGTTCGCGGATGACACCAAGCTGGGGGGACCAGTAGACACGTTGGAGGGCAAGGACAGGATTCAGGGAGACCTAGATAAATTGGAACAGTGGGCCAATAGAAATCTTATGAGGTTCAATAAGGACAAGTGTAAAATCCTGCATTTGGGATGGAAAAACCCCACGCACTGCTACAGGTTGGGGAACATTCAGCTAAGTAGCAGCACTGTAGAAAAGGACCTGGGGGTCATGGTGGATGGGAAGCTGGATATGAGTCAGCAGTGTGCTCTTGCTGCCAAAAAGGCCAATGGCATACTGGGCTGCATCAAAAGAAGTATTACCAGCAGATCAAGGGATGTGATCATTCCCCTCTATTCTGCACTGGTGAGGCCACATCTGGAATACTGTATTCAGTTTTGGGCTCCCCACTACAAAAAGGACAGGGACATGCTAGAGAGAGTTCAGAGGAGGGCAACCAAAATGATTAAAGGGCTGGAGCACAAGCCCTACAAGGAAAGATTGAAAGCATTAGGCTTATTTAGTCCGCAGAAGAGAAGATTGAGGGGGGATTTGATAGCAACCTTCAACTACTTGAAGGGATGCTCCAAGGAAGATGGAGCTCGACTGTTCTCGGTAGTAACAGAGGACAGAACGAGGAGCAATGGTCTCAAGTTGCGATTAGGGAGGTCGAGGCTGGATATTAGAAAAAATTTTACTAGGCGAGTGGTGAAGCATTGGAATGAGCTGCCGAGGGAGGTGGTGGAATCTCCATCTTTGGAGGTGTTTAAGGCCAGGCTGGACAAAACCATGACTGGGATAGTTTAGTGGGAGTGGTCCTGCCTCTGGCAGGGGGTTGGACTAGATGACCTGTGAGGTCCCTTCCAACCCTATGATTCTACGATTCTAACCTCAGTGTTAATATATTTGCTGCCTTCTGCTTAAATCTATCCCTGGGTCTGTCTTGATTCCCCTGCCTGTCCAGATCAATACAAAGACATCTTTTACTCACAGGGAAGACTAGGGCCAGATTATCACAGAGGCTACAGAGGCTGAAGCCATAGCCTAATAGAGGGTCCTGTGTTCCAACCCCTAAAACCACTAGTTGATCTGTCCCCTCCAGCCCCCCCGCGCAGTGCCAGCAAGGCTTGGGTGACTGCTGATAGTGCCCCTGTCCTACCAACGCTGGGGGAGTGGGGCCCTGGGACCAGCAGCTGGGGTCCGAACTTCCAGCTCTAGACTGGCTGGTTTACCCCCAGTGCTGGGCAAGCAACTTTGTGGTCCACCAGCGAGGGGAGGGGAGGGCTAGCTGGTGCATGGTATGGCCTCTACTCTGGTGTCACCCCGGGGGCCTGCACTGGGGGACATGCCATGTGCTAGTCTGCCCCACCCCTGGGGGGGGCAGACTGGCCAAAGTGGGACCAGCACAGGACCACCCTCTGGCCTCAGGGCTTCACCACCCCACCAAGGAACAACCTACCCACTGGCCACCATGCTGGAAGCTAAGGGCCTAACAGTGAGGGGGCAGCCCAGGGCCCCAAAACCAATTAATCCTGCCTTGGGAAAGACAAGGCCCAAGGGAGCAGGCAGTTATGTAAAACCATAATTCATTTTTGTGACTGGTCTTCAAGGGTAGCTCAAGTACAGCACATTATAAAATGGTAAAACGGTTTGGAAACAAGAACTTACTCCCACTTTTCTCCAAACCTTTGTCCACTATAGAGTTCTTAAATAAGTACATAGATTTCAATTAATTTGTTTTTAAACACACATATTTTGATTGTGCTGAAATACTGAAAAAGTAGCTTCTCTCATGTTACTGCAAGCCCTGCCTAATCCATGAGATGTGTAAAACGTGGCAAGAACAACTACTCTTATGAATCATTGAACCCCAATATGTTCAGTGGCATGTACGTTACAGCTCCTTATACTCTGCTTTAAAAAGTAAAGACCAGTTGGATCTTGAGAGTCTGGAAAATATTTTTAGTATTGCTAGCCAAAGGAGCCAGTTAGCCAAAACAGAACACACACCAATGTAATGGCATAGTTCAATTTAAAATACTTTTTTAAGAGGAAAATAAGACTTTTTGGAACCATAAGGAGATTGGAGACTGAGAATGGGGTTAAAGGTACAGTAATATGTAGCATGAAAAAAATACTAAAATATTAATTCAACTTCTCTAGATGCTACACCCTTTTTTGTTTACTTTTATGTCACTTGGTTTCATTGAGGTAAGTGCTACTACTCCATCCATTCATCTGCTATATATTGCTGATTCAGAATATTAGTAAAATAAAACCTTATTTTTCAAGGATTAAGAAGAAATCAAAATGAGTTTGACATATAATACAGGTTAATAATAAAGATGATCAGAGCCTTCCGGTTTATTTTGCATGCTCAAACCATTAGATAAAGGTATATAGCAACCAGGCAACGCATAAAAAAAAAAATACTCCATTAAATCATTGATTTATTGTAACCCCTACTTTCAATGTAACCTTTCCTTTAGGTAAGAGTGTATTAATGTATAGTTGTCCCTTTTAATGTTAAATTTCCATACAAAATTTTTATTCAAAAAGTAGTTTATTTAATTAGTTACTTAGCCACCATATTTGTTCCTCTATGTCATTCCTATTAACATAAGTCCATTACCTTTTCATTGCTGTGGATTCGTTTATACCAATCCAACATTAATACTAAATTCTAAGACAGTGGGGAACACTAGTACTTTGCGTTGTCTACTTGTCATAGAATCATAGACACTGGAAGGGACCACGAGAGGCCATTGAGCCCAGTCCCCTGTACTAATCGCAGGACTAAGTATCCTCTAAAACCATCCCTGACAGGTACTTGTCTAATCCATTCTTAAAAACTTCCAATGATGGAGATTCCACAACTTGCCTAGGCAATTTATTCCTGTGGTTAATCACCTTGATGGTCAGGAATTTTTTCCTAATGTCCAACCTAAACCTCCCTTGTTGTAATTTAACCCCATTGCGTCTTACCCTATCATCAGCAGTTAAAGAAAACAATTCTTCTCCCTCCTTTTTGTGACGAACTCTTAGGTACTAGGAAACTGTTATCTTCTCTTCCAGACTAAGCAAGCCCAGCTCCTTCCATTTTCCCTCAAAAGTCAAGTATTCCAAGCCTCTAATCATTCATGTTGCTCCTCTCTGAACCTTCTCCCATTTTGTCCAATTCTTTCCTGAAATGAGGCACCCTGAACTGGGCACAGTACCCCAGCTGAGGCCTAATCAGGGCTGAGTAGAGCAGAAGAATTACTTCTTATGTCTTAGAGTATTCCCTCTCTCCAAAACAATAGGTATGCAGAAAAATTATAGCAACTTGTTCCCGAAAAATACACTGTACTATACAAACATTCCATATAAGTTTTCAAGCATTTTTCCTACCAGCATTACTTTTTCAAAGTTGATACCTTTTATAAAAATGACCATTTACATGAAAAAGTAAAACAAATATCAGAATTTGAGACCCTATTAATTTACTTATAGCTAAAGCCTTCTACAAGTTAAAATGCTAAATCTGGCCACAAAACAATTTGTGTTTTAAATGTTAAACTTTTTGACAATAGCACAAATTTGAGGGTTTTTTCTTTTAGTATTTAAGCTTCTGTGACACATACTTATTGATATATACTCTGACACATTAATGATGATTTTTTTAACTTGAATTCATTTTATATGGCATATTCAATTTTTTCATCCTTTTCAGAATTAGACGTAGATACCACTTCTTCTCTTGACTATTCCTGACACCAAGTCCTAATATAAATTTCTTCTATAACAGAAGAATTCACGAGATGAAAATGAAAAACTGTAAATAGGCAAGTGATTTAAATATTTGGAAAAAATCTGTTTAGAATGTTAACCAAGTAAAATCCTTCCATATGGTCAAACTTTTAATTGCACCCATGGGCCTCTAAAGTCAGTCAATAATAAAATTCATTTCTTGTTGACTGATGCCAGAGATTTGTCAAGACAGAGCGCAATGCTGAGACAAGGTACTATATATGTCTAACATAGGCATCACTCTCTCCCCATCATCCTGGATACTTTTAAAGACATGTGATTCTGTAACTTCTGCAGTTATTTCTTCAGGATTACTTTCTATTGAAAGAAATCTTTAGCAGAACCTAAAACAAAGCATTTGCTGATTAGCAAGAGGGAGGGAAGGTAATTAGTTATATTTTACATAATTTCACTCCCTGTCTACAGCATGTCAGTGCAACATTTTAATATTCCTGTAATACATACTTGGATTAGTTTTCGTTTTTCCAGATATCCCCATGAAGATATCAACTTTCTTGTGTTCATAATCCAAACTACAGCAACAGACAACTTAAGTTTGCCCAGACTTCAATCCAAGGTACTTAAAAATGCACATTAGGCTCCCTTTCCAATGTACCAAAAGGTCACATTCTCAATGTTAACACAAACAGGAACACTATGTGACACAGATGAAGATTTCAGCAGATATTCCTTATCCTCTTCGCTCTTTCGAATAAGCTTGTATTCAGATTCAAGATTAAAAAATTCATATTTCATTGATTTAAGTAGTAACACTGACCTTCAAATGACATTTAAACAGCCAGGCAATAAGAATATTGACATGAAGCTGACCTATTTGTCTTATTTTAATAATGCAAAGGTGGAATTTACCAGTGCATTAATCAAGCATTCTGAAAACACTTGAAATAACTATTTACTCATATTTCCAACTAATGCTAGACATCTTAATCATTTTCATAATCATTAAAGAAAGCAACAAAAGGCAGAATAACTTACCAGCGGTTCCCTGTTTTTGACTAGTCTGATTATTTTTACTGAGTCTTCCTCCTCATCAATGTCATCAGGCATGGGAGGCAATACTGGATCATAGTTCTTCTGAGCAACGGTATCATGTACAGAAAACAAAGCCTGCAAATGTCAATGGGCAAAGTTAATATTAGTCTGAAAAGTTATAAAATAAAAAAGGAAAATTCATAATCTGATTCCTTACATGTCAAAACTATGTAGAGTGTCTACTATTTACATCCTTTTAATAGCTTGTTAAACAGTAATAAAACCACCTAATAAAATGACCTTTATTCAGATCCACTAGGCATATAAGTACAAACTGTAGGTGAAGAAAAGATGTTTTAAGCATAAATTAGGATGTTGAGCACTTAACATTTTTACTCCAAAATTACAGAAGTTGCAGTCTGGAGAAAAAAAGTCTTGAAGGTAAATGACTTTTTCTCCCAATATGGTCACATGGAAGTCTTAGAAACACAACAGAGACTGCCATGAATCAGATAAGCAAGATAAATAATTTCTGCTCTTTCTTCTTGAGCGTCAAATGGAAGGTGCTAACTGTTACAGAACTCTATTTCCAACACGAAGTCAGATGTTAGCATCTTTGCTCCTGGCTTTTGCATTCCTTCATCCTAGTTACAACAGCACAAACCACTGTCTCAAAATTACAGAAATTGAAACACACGTTTTTATGTTCCAAAGGGGTAGCTGTGTTAGTCCAGTCCTGCAAAACAAGCAAGGAGTCCTGTGGCACTTAAAGACTAACAAATTTATTTATCACATGAGCTTTCCTGGGAAAAAATCTGATGAAGTGGGATATTCTCCCATGAAACCTCATGTCATAAATAAATCTGTTATTCTGCAAGTGCCACAGGATTCCATACTATTTAAGGGTTTGAGTTATGCATGTATTAGTATGTGTTAGCTAACTAAATTCCTTTCTTATAAGAGCATAACAATTGCTTCCTCAGTTCATGTTCACAGTTTAAATAATAGATTCTTTCCAAGAAGAAAATATTATTCACTCACTGAACAAAAAAAATGTTTCAGTCTTCAAAATATTAATCTATTGTAAATTTACCTGCTGAGATTACCTGAGCATTGGCAAGAGAATGGGATGGGTATTCTTTTGGATCATTTGAAAATTTCAACCATAAATCCATATCAAATTTGCTGCCCTTTTTAGAGACAGTAATACTAAAAACTACATTAAAAGAAAGTCTGCCAAAAAATTCTCAGAATTCTTTTAACAGCTTTCCAAACTGGTGAATATACTGGACAAATTAAGCTAATTATTTCCTAATAAAACCTATAAATTAGAGGTGGAACAACAGAAACAGCTGCAACTATGACTGCCTAGAATTATGTATTTTCAGTTGCTTATATCTTTCTGAATATTTCAGATTTTAGCCTAACATTTTTGTAGTCAAAGATGATATTCTATTTGCAATGTTTTAACCAAAAAAAGTGAATTGTTTTTGTGAGAGTAAGCTGAAAATAGCATTCATTCCAAATAATTTTTAAAAAAATCCTACAATTTTTAAAATTAAATAATACTAGTACTAAAACAACTAGGATTCTAAAGTTGAAATTTTGCAGAGACCTCATTTAGGGGAATGACACTTTAGGGGTGCACAAGAACATAAGAATGGCCTGTACTAGCTCAGACAACTGGTCCATTGAGCTCACTATCCAGTCTTCCTTCTTTCAGCGGTTAATGCCAGACACTGCAGAAAAAATGAATGAAGCAGGGCAATTATTGAATGATTTGTCCTGTTGTTCAATCCCAGCATCTCACAGATACAGACTCATGGATATCTAGATCATGGAGATGCCCCTCTGACCAATCTTGGCTAACAGACGTTTATGAACATATCCTCCAAGAATTAAGCCAATCCTTTTTTTTTTTTTAAACCTAATTATACCTTTACAACAGCCCCTAGCAAAGATTGTGTATTGTGTGAAGTATGTCCTTATGTTAGTTGTAAACCCATCCCTACTGATTTTGTTGGGTGACCCCAATTCGTATGTTATGTGAATGGATTCCTTATTCAATTTCCTCACGCCAGTCATAATTTTATAGACTTCTATCATATGCCTCTGCCCCATCATCCCTTTTCCAAGCCGAACAGTCTTTTTACTGCCTTCTCATGCAGAAGCTGTTCCATACCCTTAAACATTTTTGTTGCACTTTTCTCTCCTTTTCCAGTTTTTTCTTTTTCCCCCCAAGATGAGGTAATCACATGGAATACAAAAGGTGGACCAGCATGGATTTACAGGCATTGTGAAACATGCTTTTATTATCTATATCTTTTTTTACTGCTTCTTAACACCGGTAGCTTTTTTGACCACCACTGTGGAAAATTATCTGTAAATATCTGCACATAGACTCTAATATTACATTCAGTCAGTATATGAAAATCTGATGAGGAAGTGAAGGGAACGTAGATTTAGGAAACAGTTAATAGGAATTCCAGAGATTTTATAAAATGATATAACAACACTGCTGAATTTGTCTGATACCAGTTCTCCAATAATTTAATGGGATATGGGTAATGACAGACAAAGTCTGTAATTACATCCTTCATGTTTATAATCTACATTGACTTCAAGCTGTATTTTGTCAGTAATGACATGAATTCTATAGGTTTTTTAACAATTCATTGACACATAGTTTCATATCAAGGCCAGATGTAATCTTAGTGATCATCTAACAACCTCCTGTACAACAGGCCACAAACTCCTCCATATAATTCCTTTTGAACTAGAATATATATATTTTAAAAAAATCAATGTTGATTAAAAAATTGTCAGTGGAAATCCACCACAATCCATGGCAAATTAATCTCATTATTAAGAATATATGCCTCATTTCCAGTCTGCTTTTATCTAGCTTCAATTTCCAGCCACTGCGTCTTGTTATATTTTTCTTCACAAGACTGAAGAGCCGATTACTAAATTTGATTCTCATGTAAATATTTATAGACAGTGCTCAATCATCCCATAATCTTCTCTTCAATAAGCTAAATAGATGAAGGTCCTTGAATCTCCCACTAAAACGCATCTTTTCTAATCCTTTAATCATTCTCATGGCTCTTCTCTGAACTCTCTCCAATTTATCAGCATCCTTCTTGGATTGTGGATATCACAACTGGACACTGCACTCCAAAGTATAGATCACACCAGTGCCAAATACATAGGTAAGCAAACCTCTCTTCTCCTATTCGAGAGTCCCCTGGTTATACATCCAAGACCATAAGCCCTTTTGGTCACAGTGTCATGCAGGAAATCCTGTGCAGCTGATTACCCATCACAACCCCAAAATATTTTTCAAAGTTACTGCTTCCCAGGATACAGTCTCCCATCCTGTAAGTATAGCCTATATTCTGTTCCTAGGTGAATACATAAGAATAAATCTATGGCAAGCAGAGGAAGCGACAATAAAAAGTTTCCTAAAAGAGCTAGTTGAGCTTGCTGGATTGTTAAAAATGATTTTAAGTGGTCTTGGAATATCAGGGAAGATCCAGAAAACAAAAATAAAGTAATGTTGTGTCAATATTTAAGAGGCAAATGGGACAACCCAGGTAATTACAGGCCTGTCAGTCTAACATCAAACCCAAGCAAGACAACGTTGCAGGTGATACAAAACATTATTATTAAAGAATTCTTACTAGCGAAATGGAAAGAGTGCTATATGACAACATCATCTGCTTCTCTCCCCCCACCCCCAACATAGACCAGAAATGTTCATTAAATGTATTGCCCTTTTCTGCATTGTTATTGATAATTCTACCATTTCCCTGTAGTAATGGACCAGTACTTAGAATTATTTTACTTTGTGCCCAATAAGTTTTCTCATGCTCCACTTAATTCGGCTGGCCATAGATTTTTCTTTGTGTCCCTTTGCTACCTTTTATCAATTTGCCACAATTCCAAAAATCTGATTTATATCCATTACGATCAAGTCATGATCGCTTGTACTTAAACTACCACTAATAATTTAATAAGTTCCATGATCAATTTCTCTATTATGACAAAGTCTTATATAGAAATCCTCGATGTTGGAGGCAACACTATTTTAGCTAAGAAATCGTCATCAATATTACCTAGAACTAAAATATCACTGGAATTTCTAACAGCATGAGACTTCTAGCATGTCACTCCAACTGAAGTCTCACGTGATTACAGCTCTTTTATATATATGTATTATAGATAAATGCTTCACAAAAACAGTCATTTTGATTTGGGAGCCTGTAGCAGACACCAAATATGGGACCAACTTGTAATCTTCTCTGTAAAAACAATGAGCTACAGGTATCGAGGATTACTTCCTTCGGAGCTGTCAGTGACCCAAACGGGTCATAATATATTTTTAAAGTGCCATTCCCCATCTCCTTTTGCCCACTTGATCCTTCCTAAATGAGTTATAACTATTGATTTAAATCTCCAAATATGTGAATCATCCTGCTAGGTTTCAGCAACGACTAGATACAATTTATCCTCCTAAATTTCAATTCTTCATTTGTTACCCACACTCTTAACACTGACATGCAGGAAATTGAAGAATTTCTTATCTTTACATCCCTTGATTAATTTTATATTCAACGTTTTGATTTTGTGCTAAACAAGCACTGAGATTATCATTTGTATGGTTTCTTTCCATACTCTTCTGAGTTGCAGGAAGTTGTGTGTTGTCCATGATCCTGTGACACAGTGTCATTTGTGCCAATAGGAACCATCACCAGTGGATCGTTGCCCACCGACTTCAGAAGCCTATGCAATTTTAGAGTGACAGCTTGTGTCTTCGCTCTAGTGTAACACCCACGTGGCCAGATAGTGTCTGCCTTGCAGGCAGCTCTGGTCGGAGAAGGGCGTGCGCAGGGACACAGCAAGGAGAGCCCCTTTGTCCCAGAGGCACCTGTTCCAAACCCCCAGAGTGACCACACACACACACTGGGATAGCGCATGGATTATGGGAATGGGGAAGGTTTATTTACAGAGGTGCAAAGGGGAAACCAACAGGGGAGATGGGGCAGCAGTAACACAGAGTAACAGCGATCACAGGGCCCAACAATGTAAGGCCCAACAATGCAGCAGGCTGGAGGCAGACGTGAGTTCTGTATCTGCACCATGAGTTCAGGAGTCCCAGCACAGCTCCAGTCCAGTGTTCAGTTCAGCAACTCCTAGTCTTCGGCGCCAGCACTTTCCCAGCAAAAGAAAACTCTCTGATGTCTCTTCTGCCGCTCTCTGTGAACCCAGAGCGACACCCCCACCACTTAACTAACTACAACCTCTCCCATGAGTTCCAGGTCCTGTACTCACGGCCCCACAGCTCCAGATGGCCAGTCACCAGTCCTTCTGTGGATGCTGGCCTGGCATCCCAGATCAGCCGCTCTGTCTTTCTCTGGCTTCCGGCCAGGGCTCTCCTCCTCTTTCCTCCCAGGGCCTCCAGCTGCAGCCCCCCCCTCCTCAGCTCCACAAACCCTCTCCCACAGGGCAAAGATTTAAAGGAACCACACTCCTTAAAACCCCAGGGGGGTTACAGTAGGAATACAGCACACCACCCTTCTGTCTGCCTATGTTCTGAAGAATGTTCTTTCAATTCTTCTTAGTACAGAATCCCCAAAAAGGCTCATCTGCTTTCCTTGGATGTTTTGAGATCTCTTTGTAGGCAAGCTTTACTTTCTTACAGGTTCTGCTAAGCATTCATCCCCAGGTTTGTCCCATACAACTCCCTCTTCCATTCAAGGTCCTTAGGGATCTTCAGAGATAGCTTCTACTATTTACATTCTGAAGATCTACTTTTGATTCAAACAAACAAGGACTCCTGTGGCACTTTTAAAGACTACCATTTATTTATTGCATGAGCATTCATGGGAGAAAATCCCACTTTGTCAGATGCTTTGAAAATATGGACCATTGACTGGAAATTTGTAGTGGTGTAGAACAAACAAGGTGTCCTGTGGTACTCAGAGACTATGAATATTTAGTTTTTGCATGAGCTTTCATGGGAGAAAATCTCACTTTGTCAGACTCCTTGAAGATGGGGAAACTTACTATAATTTCCCCCATCTTCAAAGTGCCTGACAAAGTGGGATTTTCTCCCATGAAAGCTCATGTAAAAAATAAATTTTGTTAGTCTGAGTGCTACAGGAATCCTTGTTTGTTTGTCTTACTGAACTAGACTAAAACGGCTACCCCCTTTGGATCTTGTAGTGGTGTAGAGTTCTTCTTGGTCCTCTTCTTTTTGGTGGCCAAAGCCTGCCAATTCTCATCCACCTCCAGAAATGTACAATGACATATCATCCTCTTCTCTTGCCTCTAACGGCAAAGCCCTCCTTCTAAGTTGCCCTCTCTGTGGTTTCCTGGTGGATAGTACTATCGTTTCTTTCCAGATTGGAGTATTGATGTTTCCCAACCTGGCTGTCCAGAAACGCCTCAACTTCTCTGATTCTACACAGGATCTCTACTTGTCCTTCTAATCTAAGAATATTTTCCTCCAGTACTACCACTAACTTGTACTTCATACACGGGAAGCCAGGATTCTGGCTTCTGGAAAAAATAATGGCACATGTGTTGCAAGGCACTACTACTGTTCCATTGCTGACCACTGTATAACTGAACATAGAGCTGTACCTGGTAGGAAAGCCTCTCACACTCTTTCAACTCTCTACAAAACTTTATAGACCTCATGCTCACCAGGCAACCAAGAAATAAAACAACCATTCAGTTCTGACTGGCAGCGTCTCTGTAGGTAGGAGAATAAAAGAACTGAAAACTACAGAGTGGGATGACTGCCAGCGAAGCAAGCAGGCTGGAGAAGGAAAGTCCTTCCAGAAAGTTGGAGAGAAGCCACCCAGAGATGACATCCCAGTGAACAGATGACCATCTCTATAGGATGAAGAAGCCTATAGAATCAAGGAAGGTAGGGAACTGCTACGGGCACAGTTGGAATGATCACTGAGGCTCGATTCTGCCTGCCTGATTTCATAGACCAGGCCCGGAACCCAGTGGGATGGGTTGGTCTGTGTCCTCTACTGATTCTCTCAAAGATTTAAGAATCAAAGGGCTTTTTAGATACTCTGAGGACCTTCTGATCCCACCACTGTACTGGGAAACCCACACATCCCATGGGACTGAGACAAGAGCTGGATTTACCAGGCTTGGGGCCCCTCATTGCCCCCACTATGTGTGGCACCTCATCCCCCACTGCAGGGCTGGACCCCCACCCCTACATTGCTGTGGGAGGAGGGGGAACTGGAGCAGAGAACATTCCTGCTCCGGCCACTCTGCCGGGTGGGAGGCAGGGGGGTGGCTGGTGCTTGGCACAGTGACACCTCCCCCCCCGCAGACCCCTTGGGCAATGGGCTCTGGAGAGGAGGCAGTGCCAGCTGCCAGGCTGGAGAGGACTTGGCAATGGCCAGGACCTGCCCCTGGGTGGAACTAGCAGGCACTGCCCCCCCCCACCAGGGTTGGACTAGCTAGCCCATGGGCAGGGTGGGAATGCAGAGCCAGCCCAGCCTCTGGCTCCAGGGCCCCATCCCACCTTCTCCCCATAGTGTTGGCATGATACAAATGTTGTCACAGCTCCTGCCATGCTGACTGCAAGCAGGGCGGGGGGCATCAAATTATCACAGGAGTTTTAGGGTTTGGAGCCCAGTGTCCCCCTTTTGGCTGGGGCACAGGGCTTAAGACCCTAAAACCCCTCTGATAATCTGGCCCTGAGACAACCACCCTTTATAGTCCACAATGAGACACCCACAGGGATTCAGACAAGAGAAGCTGACTGACCACCCCAGCAGATTCAACAGGCTTTGTTCAGTGCTCAGTCTGATCTGAGGGAGCACTGTTAAATTAACATACCAGTTCATACTGTTGCTTCTGCTGCTCATGGCTCTCAGGTCTGCCTACCTACCAAGTGACTTTTTGTACCAAGTCTCACTGTTTAGCTAGCTCACCTCACCTCACCACACCAACACAGACTAATTAAGCATTCAGAGACTTCAGAGAGTGAGTCTGATCAAAAGGTCCTACGGTCTGAGGTACACAGCCCTTACCAATATACTAGTTAACAGACCTACCTGAGCTGCATACTGAGGAACACTCAGCCCAGCTACACAAACAAGGTTCACAATACTATACACCGACCAAATCATGCTCCTGCAATAAGTGCAGGAGGACTGAACTACATGACCTCAGGAGTCAAAATCCCTTCCAGTCCTATGATTTTACTAAATGCATCACTCATCAAATCCTGCTGCTTTGAGGTTAAGAGTTCACACCACACCCTCTGAACCACTCCTGCTATCTGTCTGTGTTGATGGATTCATGCTTTGGATTTTTTTCAGGTAGGCATGGTAATAAACAGCTATTGTGATGTGCTAGTTCTTCAATAATAAGAACACAGAGGAAGATTATATCTGCTATGAGGAGTGAAAATCAAGTAAGTTTTCCATTTTCAAGCATCTGATGAAGAGGGATTTCACTCATGAAAACTCATATAATAGATAAATTTGTCAGTCATTAAAAGTGCCACAGGTTCCTTGTTTATTTTACTGAACTAGACTAACACAGCTCCCTCTCTGGAAAAAGTTCAAAATTAAAAATCCTTGGTAATGAAACACATTCCCCTGAATTCTAAAGGGAACTATGTCATGGCATCAAATGGATATTTTCCTGACGAAACTCTGAGATCAGACTACTGGCCCCGCAGTTATGCTAAACTATGCAGCAAGACTGTCAAATAGAACCAACACTATGATTATTAATTTTTCCACAGTAACTAATGTGACGTTAGAATAGAATGGTAAAGGAAACACAGTGGCAAAAGACAAAGTCATGTTACACTGAACATGAAATATGTGACAAAAATCTGATGTAGCATGACAGAAGATTCTTTTATGATTTCTCTGAGAAGAAGCATATAGTGTGCTTGTGCATTCTTGCTCTAGATTAATGTCTTCATCTTCAGTGTTAAGATAACAATACCAGGTGTCTGACAAAACAAAATCTTCATCACTGTCAAAACCACTGTATTTAAAAGAACTCCAGTAAGATTGCAGTTCCCAATTGGTTTCTGTAATTCTGAGTAAAAATCATCTTTTATAATCAGAAACGTCACAGGCATTAACTGGTACTGATGTCCAGAGCTGCAATTTAGAGCTATTTTGTTATTGCTTAAGTTATTGTGTCATCTACAAATTCACTAATAATTTAAAAAAAGAGAGAGAGAGAGAGAGAGAGAGAGAGAGAGAGGAAAGCTGAACAAGTGTAAATCTAGAAATAACACTATCAAATACAGGTAAGTAAAGTCTATATATATTTTTTTTAAAAAATAGACAATCTTCTCAAGTGAATTTTTGACAGTTAAACTGAGAAAAGTATCATATATAGAGTACAGAAACATTTCTACAACAACTTCTCTGTGGTTTGTACATAGATTTAATTTCAAATATACTCATCACAATAAACGTTTATAAAAATAAACATATAAAACATGACAAATGTTTGGGACTTCTTCAAAAGCATACTAAAGGTGAGTGCCAAGCAGTCAGACATCAATGAAGGGAAGCTCATTGGAAAGACATACCTAATGAAAGCTGACCACACTTAGCTCCTTTTACACTGTTGTAAAAAGTAAATCTAACTGAAAAATTAATCATAACAGTATATTCTGATGTTCATATCCACCACAGAAAGCTGGTAGAAATTCTGAAAGTTTTTAAACAACTCTTCAGAGTCATGCACCCGATTCAAAATCCAGATCATGTACACCAAGGCCCCTCTGGTAAAAATATTTTGCTGTAGCTAAGTTTTATGCTTATGATTCACTAATGTAAACACGGTCCATATTTAGAACTCAAAAGAAGGTATGATTCAAATTCTTACATTACCTAAATATAAATATTGATGTTCAGCTAAATTCTTAGACATGATCTAGCTGAGAATGAATACTTTTTAAAAAAAAATCTCCAAAATGTCTAGTAACTAGCACAATATTTTTATATTAAAGCTGTGAATGACGATTTTACAATTTAAATTTTATGACTATCACTTGGAATAAGACATTTTAAAAAAATCATTGCTGCTTTATGAATGCAATGCCTAAATCAATCTTTAGATTTTTCCCATTATTCAGAAATAGTCAAACAATTTAAGTTTCAATTTGAACTCTACACTGAAAAAATGTTTTACTAAAGGAGCAATCAAAGGGAGAAAAGGAGAGGCTCAAGTCACACAAATCAAGCAAGGTCAAAACTTCCAGAAGTGCACAATCAAAGTCAAAATTGCAGAGAGGTTGAAGAAAATAATGATGGAATACAGGCCCTGAGATCTGGTCAAGGGAAGACTGATTTAGAAAACTTGAGAACTGTTCTGGTAGAGTAAAGAGGAAGGGAAGTCAAATTAGAAGACATCCAAGATGGAGCTGAAGGAGAGTTCACAAAAGAACACACAACACAACTGAGTTAACACAGGTGAAGTAATAAGGGAAAGAGAGGTATAGATAAAGAGGGAAAGATCTGAAAATCAGAACTGAAAGAATGATCAGGACAAAACAGATGACAACTACCTGCTGAGGAAGATGAGAGAAGAGCAATATAGAGCGATATTTAAAGAAAGAGTGGTAAAGTAGAATTAAAGAGAGATTTGGATTGAAGCACCTACCCAACACTGACATAGGGCCTGCCATAGTTTCAACTGCATGACCCTGTCTGAAATCCCACCCCCTACTTAGAGTGGCTGTGGAAGGGATACCCCTTCTCCTCCCAGAGAGACTACGGGGCAGTCTAGTGCTCCATCCTCTAAAGAGTCAGAGATGGCTACAGTGGGTCCGCCAATACTTAGATGTATTTTCTTAAGCAAGTGAGTCAGGAACACTGCACGCTGTTCTTGATACACAGTCCTCACTTGTGGTAGTATTGACATATCTTCCAACTATTGCTGGATGTAGAATTATCTCTTTATGGTGAATGGACCTAACAATGATTGTTTCACCATGTCTGACGACTCAGACATCAATGCACCTATTATACTCAGGGCACATTTTCAAGTGTACCTAGAAACTTATTGCAACCAATCCCTCTACACAGTATCACAGTGAAAGTTGCGGTCGGCCAGCACTGAGTAGCATAACAGATACACCAGATGCTCAGAGACAAGTGCTATAGGCTCTTCAGTCCTTAGACTCTTCAAGCTAAGTTCTACACGGATTCATTAGATCGCTGACATTGCAAACAACAGATTTCTTTACTAAGGCAACCAGAAATAAGCTGCAAACAGGGTAGATAGATTTGTTTTAGTTACAACACAGAACAGGTAGTAAACTCAACAACTCCTAATGTACCCTCTAAAGGCAATCCAGTACAAGAGAACAAATGTTGGACTCCTCAGGCCTAGCGCCAAGGTTACTCACTCCAAAGAACCCTTTCCTGGCGGCAATCATACTCTGGCTTGAAGATCACCCAACCAGAATTCAGTCCTTTTGACCATCACCTGTAATCTCATTCAAGCTCATCTTCACAGTCCTCTTGTTATCTGCCACAGTTACTGTTGGCTCCCTTCTGTCTACAGTGACTACTAGCTATGCTCTTAGGCCCTGCACGTTTGAGCTCTCCCAGTCACAGACCTCAAGCTACTTGCTATCCAGCCTATCCTTCCCAGCCACCTCCCTAGCTTCTGCTCATACAAAATCTGTGGATCCCTTCTGAGTCAAATTCCCTCTAATATCTGGCTGTACTTCTCTTTCTTGTGTTGGAAGGATTATGGGAGTCTGTTGATAACTTGCAGTGCTACATAAAGCTAACTCAGTATGTACCCAGCAGGTACATTACATTATTTTAAAAATGAAGGAGAATGTTACTCATCTCGTGCAGTAACTGAGATTCTTTGAGATACATGTCCATGTGGGTGCTCCACTTCAGGTGTTGCTTTCTCTGCACCATCCATCAGAGACTTCAAGCAGCAGTATCCACCTGGGTTGCCCATGTGTAGTATTTGTCTCACAAGACATTGATGCTTCAAATATCACACACACAATCCGATCCCCTCAGTCCTCCCTCTATCATAGGTACTCTACAGTAAAGAAGGAACTGAGGGTAACACAGCAGCCACCATAGACATACATCTCAAAGAACATGTTACCGCACAGGGTGAGTTACCTTCTCTTCTTTCAGAGATGTGCCTGTGCATGCTGCAATTCAGGTGATTACAGAGCAGTGCCCCCACTGTGGATGTAAGAGACTTCAGAGTTGCTTGAGTGATTGAAAATAGCACTGTGAAGCCTAATACTGTATCCAAGCCTGAGCCCTGAGTGATTGCATAATGTTTTGTGAATCTGTGTTCACAGGTCGAGGTCACAGTTCTACATATGTCCACGAGTGGTACATTGTTCAAAAAGGCAACCGCCATTCCTAGTGATTTCATAAAATGAGTTCTGATCCCAATGGGGGTTGTATTTTTGTTACTAACACAGGGAGATGCAGCTAGAGAACCATTTGGTAATCCCTATATTGAATATACAGCAGTACCTGTAGAGTGTACGGCCATAGAGACAAAGTGTCTTGGAGACTTCAGGAAAGCCTTAGGTCTGTCTAAGTAGAACGATAGTGCTTGCTGGATGCCTGCAGTACTTAAAATAGTGTCTTACATATGCTGGTGGATTCTCTGTACCTTAAGGTCTTTGAACCATGAACTGAGGACTTTAGTAACTCAGTCATAGGTTTAAGGTTTATTACAGGTGGGTGAATTTCTGTGACCTGCACTGTTCAGGAGGTCAGATTAGATCATCATAACGGTCCTTTCTGATCTTAGAATCTGACTCTATGTGATTTGGGATAGACCATGGAGAGATGAACTGTCTGGTTTAGGTGAAGAGATTATGTTATTTTATGTACAAATTTCAGATGAGGTCTCATGGTGATCCTATCCCTTAATAAATGGTACTTGAAGGGCTACCATCTTGATTACTCACTGTGGAGATCTAATAGCAAGCAGGAATATTAATTGCATTAATAGATGTATTAGGTAACACCAAGCCAGCAGTTCCAATGGAGTCCACAGAGGGATCTTAATACTAAATTCAAGTCCTATGTTGGTGTAGGACAGGGGTTGGGAACCCAAAAGATAAGAGGAGCCCTTTTTTAGAATCCTTCAATAACCAAGCATTTTGAGAGCTGGAGTGGGTGTAGCCTCCTTTGAGGTGAGCTGGGCCAGGGCATCTGCCACACGGTCCCCTGGAGGGGGAGTGGTGGAAGGAGGAAGTGAGGGAGCCTGGAACCGACAGTGGCCTCCCGCAGGATCCCTTAGTGGCAAGGAGAGCCTGGAGCCTTGTGCAGGCCACTTGCAGGGCTCCCCAGTGGCAGGAGGGGGGCTAGAGTTGCAAAGGTGCAGTCAAAGAGCTGCATCCGGCTCCAGGACAACAGCCTGCAGATCCCTGGTGTAGGATCATGTACTATTCGGTAAATATTCTGTATACCAGAGGTGTCAAACTCATTCGGTGGGGGGTGCCATATTGGAAGGCAAGACACCTGACAAGGCCATGTGTCTGCACAGGCTCCCCAACCGTTTCCCCTGCCATGTTCAGAGCAGCATGGGTTTCCCTTTCCCCTTCCCAGTCCCACAGGCTCGGACACCTTACCTTTTCTCTGCCCTGTGGGCTCTCCTGCTCCATGGGCTCAGATACCTTCCCTGTTCCTTGACCTGTGGGCTCTCCTGTGGTCCAACCAACCAACCAACCCTTTGGGTTCTGCTGTGGTCTACCAACTAACCAAAATCTCAATCACAGCAGGCTGGCCAAGCTTCTGAGACAGCCACCACACTGTCCCCCACCCAAACTGGTGACAGTCAGTCAGTCAGCATGCTAATTTGATTGACAGCACACTGCATGAATCACAAACAAGAAAGGAAAACCTAGCAGAGGCCCACATGGGAACAAGTCAGTCAAAGGCCAGACAGGACTGGTAGGGGTAGTGGAAGGGGTGTTGGGAAGCTGCCCAGCAGGAGAGGGTCTGGAAGCCGGTGTGAGGAAGGTGAGCCCACAGGGCAGGGAAAAGGGAAAGTGTCTGAGCCTGGGAAACAGGGGAGGAGAAAGAGGAGCCCATGCTGCTTTGAACGCAGCAAGGGAAACGGTTGGGGAGCATGTGTCCACACAGGACCCTCATCAGGTTTCCTGCCCTCTACTGTGGCCCCCCATACTGAATGAGTTTGACACCTCTGGAGTAGAGTAAAAAAGCATAGGAAGAAGAGAGATTGCAGGAGAAGAAATAGGAAGAAAGACTTGGAGAAAGGACATAATGACACAGAAGAAATTATGTGAGACTCAAGAGGGAGTAATAGCAGAATACAATTAAGTTCAAGTAATAAACAGGGAGACAGAAGATCAGGCAAATCAACAACCAACCATATTAGCTGAAGCAATCAATTTGGCTGAAGAGCCAAGACAAAGACTGCTAAACAACAGGAACAAACAATAAAGGGATCAAAAGCTGTATAAGTACCATAACTCAACTGTACAAAAATACTTAAAATTCATACTATACATGTGTGGTTTTGTAGTCTTAGTATTTATAGTTTATTAATGTTCTTGGCATCATAACATTTCGTTTGGGTCAATATTAAGTATATATTATGCTTTCCTCTTAACCATAATGGATTTTTATTTTTGAATACATGGACTTCCTTTCACAAAAGGATAATTTCTTTGCTTGAAAAATGTAGTTTCAGATCTACCAATCTTAACTGATGGGTTTACCTGTAGCTGGTAGTCAGACAGCAATAGCCAATAGTAGAAGGCTAGACTTCTCACATTTTCAGACTCCCACTTCCTCTTGCTCATTGCTTGGAATCCCAGGAGACACTTCCAAAGTCTAACTATTCTAACCATCCACAGAAACACACAACCAGTCTATGTCATCTGGTAAAGGTGTTAATACCCTTCCAGATGGCTGCCCTGTGTTTTCCCTCAATAGTGGCCTCTGTCTTTTCTGTTCACATATGGCTATTATGGCAGAGTAAGCCCCAATTTTAAACCAACAATGAAGAATTTCTGATCAATATGCCTCTGAAATTCACAATTTAATTATTTTAGCTAAAGTGTTCTTGATGCTTTTTTTGCGGCCCCCCCCCCCAGTATCCTCCCAAAGAACAAACAGATGAGCTCTTTGCTGGAAGCTATGTTCTGAACAAACGAGCATCCTTCTAATGTCCAGCAATGTCATCAGTTCCTTTTCTGAAGAAAAACAAAGAAACAAATCCTGTGGCACTTAAAGCCTAACAAATTTATTTTTTGCATGAGCTTTTGTAGGTGAAAATCCTACTTTGCCAGGCACTTTGGAGATGCGGGAATTTACAGAACGGTAGGAAATAAATGCAGGGAAGTGTAAGTCATGGGAACAGGTCACACTGTAAGAGCAAATCAAACAGCTGTAAAGATTCAAACTCTGGAGAACAGCATACAAAGAGAGATGAAGTCAAATCACCTGTTCTAATGAGAGAAAAATCCAATGTCCCTATTAAGTCCTGCAGCAATGCAACCAAATTTAAAAATGAATTCATTTTCAGTAGCTTCACTTTGAAGCCTTGATTGAGTATTCATCTGTGTGCACACAGAAATTTTTTTTGAAGAAATAGCAGATAGACTGAAGAGTGGCTTCTTCCTGACAAGAATAAGTGACTTTGCAGAGGTAGCATATATCTTTTGTTCTCTGACTTAGATCTCTTCACTTTGAATCTAAAAAAGGTATGAAAATATCAAGTATGGAAAAATAAGAGCAGAGGCTGCATGTCCTTAAGACAGCATGTATTTCTGCAAGAGGAAGATGTCCTACAGATTCCAATTAGCCTCATATTGACTGAGTTAAACTATGACACTTGAGCACACAGTAAGAGATACTGGAGGGCTGAGTCAAGTATGGACCGATGGTATTCCTCTAAAAGAAAAATCATAAAGGACTCCCTTTCCCCCAATATACTTACATGAAGTTCATTTGGAGAAAAGTCACACAGGTAGTTCTGACCATACCCCAGAAATGCTGAATTACCAGCATTTGAGTTCATGGGATCTTTTGTTTTGCCTGCTTTCTATTTTTACAAACTGAAGGAGTGAGGTGGTGTTATTCAAAGATTAAATATACAATTCAATTTCACTGAAATCAACTACTCTGCCAGGGAACTGGAGTGTAGCAAGTTGTACCCATCTTTAAAAAAGCATTGGGTATCATCTCAAGATTTACAGACCAGTGGACCAGGTAAAATAACTGAAATGAAAAGTAAAAATAAACTTACAAGCTACCAAAATGAGCATAATGATAGGGACAAACCAGCTCACACTAAGGAATGCCCTCCTTCTCTTATTAAAATTCTTTGAGCATGTCAACAAAGCAGTGATACACAAGACAAACAGTTAACATGATTCATATGAACTTTCAAAAAGTTTGGGATAAATCCTTCACATAAAAGGTGTTATGGAAAACTAAGAAGTCATGGAGTGAGAGATAACACCATCAATATGGATTAGCAACTGTTAGAAAGAGAAAAAGAGCAAAAATAAATAAGTAATCGAAGTTCTGAACTGGACTGGTTTTAAACATATATGCCAGAGATCAGGAAAAGGGGAGAATGCTTAGGAGAGATGGGGGATGCAGGATATGGTCTTCCAGGCATAAGACAGACTGCTGAAGGGTTGTCACAGACAGAATCAAAAAGACTAAGTCTCAATAACAGAAAGAATTTATTTAGTATATGATTATTTGGACAGTTATGTCTTTGTAAAATTACTATGTTCTTCCATTTTCATGAACTGAGCAGAATTGCTACCTTCTAAACTGCCAAATATTTTCAAAATGTTGCCAACTATTTATGTGCTATATGAATACCATCATTAAATGCATGTAATTCAGAATTCAGTACATAGGTTAGTATTGCTTACTTTCTGTGGTAGAACTTGTGTCATGTAACTGAAGACTTTCTTTGATTTGCTTTTCAAATCCTCTGTTTTTCCCTGCCAATTTGCCTGGCTTCACTCTTGTTTATGATATAGTTGGCTGCTAGTGAACATCTGTATTTCCATACCTCAAGAGTGTTGCAGCTCAGAGCTCTCCCTTTTTATAGCAATTAAGCTATCACATGAAACAGGGCTGATACTGTATAGTGTAACTACAGTAACATGAGGACTTGTTCTTAAAAATATATTTAAATTGTAGCATTTCCTCTCCTTTATGTTATTAGAGTATGTTCTGTCACTTCCTACCACATTAATAATATGCCATGTTGTTGATTTCTCTTGGCTGGTATATATGGAAATTAAGGCATGTCTTGTTGCTGTAATTTTTAAAGTAGCATTTATATATGTACAGTAATAAAACTTACAAAATAACAGTAGCATGATCCAAACCTCTAACAAAACACACACACACACACACACACACAATCTTTACCACCACCACACCAAAAAATAAAGTATGTCTATAATTACAGGAAGCAGGCCACAAATAGACTGAGAATTTGAGTAGTGAAGCTGATAATGTGTAAGTTTAGAACTCCTTCTCTAAGAGGTCTGTCAGAAACTGGGGAAGAGACCAAAATAGAAGCATACTACTGATAAATTTTAGGAAAACTTGCCCCAACCCCCTAGTTTTCAAAGGTGCAGAGGTTTTTCGTACAGAAGGGAATATTGTGATCATTTAACCTGATCTCCAGGAAAAACATCATCTATAGCTTCACCCAGTAATTTCTGCACTGAGTTCATAAGTTTTTTTCCCCCTTCCCCCAAGTGACAAGAAGATGGACTCAGATAATGCATTATGGATACAGTATATAGAAGAACTAGATGACATTACAAAAAAAATAGGTGCATCAATTCTTTTCATAGTCAAATAACCTCTACTGCAGAACATTGCAAAAAGTTGTTTTAAAATAGCATATAAAACTAAACAATCAAACACAAATTTCATCCAAAGTTTCTTTTTTCTTTATTTTTTTTAATCCTCATGTCTCCTCCATATAGGAAGTTGCTGTCTCTGGAAAAAAAAGAGGCTCTCTTTCTTTACCATTCTCCACACAAGCCTTCAGAGGTACTGTCTACTTTTCTGTCACATTTTTGGTTGGTAAGTGGGGCATCTATATGTTATCCCGTGCAAAGTAACTGCAGAACTATGTTTATGCCACAATGTAAAACCCATGGATGGGCCATGCCAGCTCACTTGGGCTTGTGGGACTTGGGCTGCAGGACTGTTTCTGTTTCACTGCAGCACGGACTTCAACTGGAGCCTGGGCTCTAGGATCAGCAAGCTGGCATGGGGAGAAGGGGAGACAAAATGAGCCCAGAAGTTTACAGTGAAGTGAAAAAGTCCCTTGGCCCAATTCAGTTTGCATGGCCCAGCCACAGGTTTTTAATTGAAGAGGACACATACCTTAAGAGGACGTTACAAGGTTATATATGATATTTGCTCAAAAAGACAGTTTTCTTCCCTAAATGCCAATACTGCAAACTCAGCCTGCCATCTGAAGGTCAAGCTGGGTTCTTTCTGGCTCATGCATCATGCTTTGCATCACATCATTCTTTCCTGGCATCATGCAAATAAAGATCAGTTTATAATTCTGTTGATTTAAGAGGCAAAACAAGCTGTCTCACTCTTCCATATATTAGTCAAAATACTGACACTTTCTATTTTTTCTGTAAAGGAAGAAGGTATAATTTGGATCACACATGGGGAGTAAATCTGTTATTAAGTATAAAAGTGCCATTTTCCACAATGTTATTTTGCTGACTGTTGAAAACAGCAGCCATTGTGTCAAAACAACTTGAACGTCCTTTCTCATGTGATATTACAATATTTTATAATACAAAGAATCATGGCAAACTCTACCAGCAAGCCTAGAAGATTATTAATGATACTTCCGACTTGCTTCAATAAATATGAAAAATTACGCCTTCCTGAACATGTGATTGCTTCACATTCTGTGTTCCCATGAGCTAGCACTGGATACCACAAGAGACTAAAGGAGGGACAAAGTCTCACATGATACACTACAGAGATCAACCAAAGGGGAAGATCACAGTGCTTGATGGGAGACATGGTCCAAACAAGCAGCACAGCCCAGAATTGGTATATGAGACACAACAGTTCAGGTAGACACAGATTAATGTTGCCCTCAAATGTTTTATTTGAATTTACCAGATACAAAATTGAGTAATTTCATGAAAATTCAAACACTTTCCACAGGAAATGTTAATTTTACAGAAAGTACATTTTTCAGCTGCAAATGTAACATCGATGAAAATTTGTCAACCAGCTTCGATTACAATGGAAAGGAAGCAAGAAAGGAAAAGGCCTGTGAAATTTTGAAGGCTAGATCAGGATTTTTTCTTATTTTAGATAACAAAAACATTCTCTGTGACCATCTCAAAACCAGATTTTGCTTACATTTAACCAATGATAAATTTTCTCTGAGTTTTTGGTGTCTTATTTTTTTTAGACGCATCTTAAATAATTTCTTCCTGCCTATAGGACATGTCTTATTTGCCTGCTGTCTATGTGGTCTACTGAATCGATGATAAATTTTAGTTCATGACAGATGTCAAGCCCGCTGTACTGATCCTGGTCCATGCAATGCAGCTGCTAAACAACCACTGGTTAATGTAATGCAGCCTTAAAAGATTCTTTGGACAAAAGCTCCAACAAATCATTCAAAGCAACAAGCACTCCTACCAAAAAAAACCTACTAGGTCTCCATAGGGGCCAAGGAAACAGCAAATGACTGTGATGATGGCAACAAACCATATAATATGAGACACAAATAATCAAGCTCCCACCAACATCTGACCACCAAGAAAATGTAGAACAACATGTAAGGAGCCATTAAAAATCCCTACAAAAAATATTTTTTAAAAACTCAGGTGCCAGTATGCAAGAAAGAGACAAATAGTGAAACTGCTCAGATTTCATGACACGCAAGTTTTGGTATTGTCTAGTTTAAGATCATAAACCATTACAATATAGATAAAACTGATGTATACAAAGGTGATGAAAATGAGTCCATTTAAACATGCAGATTATTAGCATTTTGTTAAATAAAAGGTTTGAATACATAAAAAGCATTTAAAGACTATTGAAATTAATGCAGTAGGAAGCACACATCTCATTGATAACTTGGTCTGATAAACTAG
Source organism: Podocnemis expansa (assembly GCA_007922195.1). NCBI lineage: Eukaryota > Metazoa > Chordata > Testudines > Podocnemididae > Podocnemis > Podocnemis expansa. Next base: position 47,621,186 of record ML681964.1, read on the forward strand.
TGGTTGCATATCACACTCTCCTTCTCACTATTCTTTGTTAAAGCAAGTAAAAAACAGAAATAACCTCAGAATATCTAGTCTATATCTTCTCTGAACAGCATTTCCCAGTAAAGGTTGTCTACGGACAAGTTAATTTGAAAGTGTTCTCACCCATGCAAGAGTGGTTCTCTCTTCACTGTAACAGATCTTAAAATTACATCCAAAATTCTATTCACTCTAGCATAATAGAAGACCAGCCAAGAAAAATACTTATAGGAATGTTTAGTGCTTGTTTTCTGAACAGCTACAGGTACAGTTGCTGAAGTTTTCTAAATAGTTTAGATTCTCTGGTATCTAAATAGAGTAAGTCATTCTCAGTTGCGCCTTGCATTCTTGTTATATACTGCTTTGCACTTCATGCAGTTCCTCCAGAGCAGAAGAGTTATCAACATCTTTTAAAATAATTTTCAGCATGGTGGCTTAGATTTTTTTAATACAACTTCAACTGGTGACTAGCCCATTGGCAAGAACAGCAGCATCTCTTTTCCCTAAATCAAAAACACACTTAAAATTAATTCCTGTGAGATTAAGTTAAGAGCTAAATTCAACAGTGTGGTAGACAGGACATCATGTATGTAACTTATTTAAGTCCAGTGTTAAATAAAAGCAATATCTGAATCCTCTTCCATATGTAACTTTCTCCATTTGAAAGTGAGTCAAAACAAAGAAAAACTGGATTAAATCACACAAGGCAAGGCATTCTTTTTGTGACAGAGCAATCTTTCTGGCCTTAAGTCAGAGTAACAATATTAAGCTGCCTGAAATATTAACTTATAATTTAGTGCTTTGTTTTTTAAATTTTAAAATTTTAAAAATTAAGAAAAGTGGTGCTTATACACCATGGCTCTGTATCAAAACCCACAACTTTGTCAGTTTTTTAGAAAGGAATGGAGATTTTTTAGTCACAGGTCGGGGGGGGGGGGTGGCACCCCCCGCCCCCCGTTAAAAGTAGAATAAAAATTGAAACATCATTTTGGATATTCAGGTCATAATAATTGTCAGCATTATCTTCCACTGTTTTTGGAACACACTGAATTTTGTTTTTAAATAGGCATAACTTTTGTAAAACTTAGTTTTTGCACAAAAAGCCCTCACAAACTTTACATAATACTGAGTACCATCTCTTTCTAAACTATTATATAATCCCTTAGACATGAACTATTATTTACAATCATGATTACAGAGCAGAATAATACAGAGTATCTATGTTGCAAAACGACAGACAGATTTGTTTATACCTAGATTGATTCTCACCAAGATGCAGCCCAGGGTTTGACAACTCCCATGCCAGTCCCATCCCCCAACCCTCAACAGATGCTGGTAGCAGGGCCATCAGTGGAATAAGCCGCTGTGTACTCAGCAGCACTTGTGGCCCCAGGTCTTGCTTGGGGGGGCAGGGCCAGCAGGGGAGAGGAGTCACAGCACTGAGGTGTGCCACAGGGCCAGGAGCCCTGTTTGCCGCTCAGAATGGACACATGTGCCATCTTTATCACACGTGCCGGGGTTGCTGACCCCAGATGTAGCCTTTAGTAAACAGAAAGCTATTTCACCTTGAAGACGGGCGAGGAGAGGGTGAGGGACAGAAGCAGAACATCCTCTACTTAGAGGAGAACCCTTTGTAAATATCCAATATTTCAAATGAAGCCTGATTATGAAAACAATCCATAAGTCATGGAAAGCATCTGACTTATACAAATTAAAAGCATGATCATTTAACCAGAAGCTGATTCTGTACCAGCCTGTCACAGAGGGGTACTCACTCACTGCAAGTAGCACCTCCTCCCAGTCACAAAGGGTAACAGCTCTGCCAGCTCTAATGGTTTCCCTTACAGTCTCTCCCACTCTCTTTCTCCAATCTCTCTTCTGCTCAGCGGCTGCAGCCTTCTCTTCACGGATTGGCCCTCAAGCCAGGTCGCCATGTTTTTCCATTTTAGGGCATCAAAGTCTCTCTTCCTTAATCAAAGGCAGCCTTCCCATTCACCACACCCTGGCGCCACTTCCTCAGTAGCTGTCAGGGAATCCAGGCTTGCCCTGTACTCCGGATTCTGGCTGTGGGACCTTCTAGTCAGCAGCCAAGATCTGTACCTTTCTAGAACTTACCACCTTTCCTGGATGCTTTCCTATATGGTTCTCCCTACTTCCTTGAGATTACCAGCTTCACGACCTTCCCCCCCGGTATAAACTGCAGCCTATTTCTCACCAGTCCCTCCTACTGCCAATTTCCTGTTTTATAAACTCAGGCCCTTGGTCAGGGGAGTACTTAGCCACCTGCATCCCCTCAGCAGTGGCCTCTTGGTTTAATAGCATCTTCTCAATCAACATTAACCTTTTCAGGGCAACTATGGGGTGAACAACTCATCACACACCTGAAACCAAAAGGGGAATGTGGATATGTATATATAATCCTTCCTGAGTAATAGAAAGGTGGGAGACAGAGAATGCAGTATCTAAAATTGAGTCTCTTTCTGTTTCAACAATTCAACAGAATTTTTAGAGTGTCACTCTGAAAATACACAGAAGTATGTAAATCAGGAACACTGTACTGAACAATTCATTTTGCCTGGACCTCTCGGGATGTCTAGTAGAGTCTGGAGAAACAATACACACTCATTGCTTATTCAGGGATGTCAAACTCATTTGCTATGGCAGGCGAGATTTGACTTAAATGTACTTCAAGTGGGCCATATATACCATAAATTGAAATATTAGGGCACTCTTGCAGCATTGCGGAGCGCTGTACATGTGAGACTGTGCTCTGTGAAACTACACTCTCTCTGTTAGGGAGAGAGCATGGTCTTGCAGAGCGCAGTCTCGTATACCCAGTGCTCTGCGATGTCACGAGACCTGGCACTTTTGTGGCATCATGGAGCACGGAGCACGCAAGATCACATTCCCTCTCTCTCTCTGTGTGTGTGTGTGTGTGTGTGTATTAATGTAAACATGGGTCTGATAAAGAAATAACTGCATAGGTTTCAATTGAGTATGCACAGCACCGTATCATCAGAGTTTATGTATGTAACAGCAGAACTGAAATGTAAAGTAAGAGTCTTGAAAATACAAACTATTTATTAAACGGTTCTCTCAGTGAAGAAGCAAGGTCAGCCAGGTCAAGCCCACAACATTTTGGCACCACAGGCGGGGAGTTCAAATGACACTCCCATGCCCCTTTGCATGGGCCAAAAGCTTTGAAAGCTCTCAAATCGCCTTCTTTCTGTTCTACTCCTCTCATGATACTGCTCTGGTACCTACCCAATGAGGGAGAACTCACAACTTAAAATGCCTTGTTCAAAAATGTTAAGTAACTTTCAAATGCCTGAACAGCAAATGTAACTCTTCTTGTCTGCAAAGTAAAAATTGGCATTTTTAATCTGTTTAAATAATCGAAGTGCTGCTTTTCATGCCTTCTTGGATGCAAAGATTTGAACCGCTTCCTGAAGGTCCACAGTCTGGGCCAGTTCATGCTCTGTTGAGATGGTTCAAAGGCCAACCAGCCTCTCCTGTGTCATTGTGGAACACAGATGTGTTTTTATTAACTTCACCTTAGATAGCATTACCAGATGTCCGGCAAAAGGAGGACATGTCCTCCTTTTTACCTTCATGTCCTCCATCCTCCAGGCATTCTAAAAATAGGTGATTTTTGTCCAGCTTTTTCCTTCTGAGGAGTAAATGTTTAAAAAAAAAAGCCCTATAACAGCCAAGTTCCCAAGCCCAGGAGAGGGACCTTCCCCCAGCAGCAGGGTATCAGAACAGTGAACTTGGAGGCAGTCACATGCATATATGGCCCAAGCGCAGCTCAGCACAAACCACTCCTCACTAAGAACGTGGGAATCCCATGCCTGTGGCCTTAGCTGAGCCATGTTTCCTAACAGCATCTTGATTAGCTCAGTGGGTAGGAAAGGTTCCTCTTAAACTCAGGGCTATGGTTGGAGACCCATGTTAGGCAATTCAGTTTTTTGGCTTGTTGCTCCCTATGAAAGGGCTAAATTGGGGGGGGGAAAAAATATAGGGACACCAATAAAATGAAGGAAAATAAAGTACACCATAAATAAAATTACTAACAAGTTCAATTAAGTAAAACTAATAAAGGGACACATCTGAACTGAATAGAAATAATTTAGAACGATTTTGTTTTAAATTGTGAAATAGGCTTCTGCAGAAAATGAAAAATAAGAGGTGAATTAACTGCTTTTTTTTGGTGCTGGTAACCCTAACCATGTAGAAGCTGTGTTCTCCACTGGCAACTGTTATAGGAAGTGTTAGAAGTATGTGCAGAGCAACAAAAGCATTTGAAAAGAGAGTGGTCATCTTATTTGGGCACATATATTCCAGAGCACTCGCACAAATACTGTGCATGCCATCATGCGTCAACACAGCCTCTAGTGCCCTGCACTGCTGGTGTAGGTCTTCTTCAGGTACAGTGAGGAGCTTTGGAATATCATGCAACATCCCAAATATTCCTGTGTTCTTTGAGCTGCATGAAATGTTCAACTGGCTGTACTGCACAATTTAGCACCTGGTTAGAGAATTGTTGTTTGAGGTCTCTTATCGGATTATCCCGAGCCTTGTAATCAAATACCATCTTCGTTGGTGACTCTTGTATTCTTGAATGGGTGGGAAAATATCTTCAGCGTCAAGTTCCTCTGCCAACTTCTGTGCACTCTTCAGATCCCTCATCTGACCGGTAAGACTGTATGTATGACTTTGCTTTGTCCACTTGTTCCATTGCTCCAGATATATCAAAGTCAACACCTTGGAGTCTCTTGCTTACAACATTTATTTCGAACAGTATGTCATGCCACAACACTAAACCAGACACAAATTTGAAGTTATGAATGTTTCTGGTGATTCCATTTCCCTCTGTTGCTGTTCTCCCACAAACTGTTCCTGTCATAGCATTATCCTCAATAATGGCAAGTATGGCATCATCTATCTTCCCAATTTGCTGTTTGATAGGCTTTATCGCCTCCACTCAACTTTCCCGTTGTGTGGCACTCAGTGGTTTCAATGTCAGAAAGGACACTGCCATCGATGAGCTGATGCAGAGAAAAATACATGCAAGGATCACTGGCCACCAAGTTCAATGAATGAGAACTGCATGGGACAAAAAAAGCTCAAGGGTTTAACTCTTGGATCTGTGTCTGCACTCCCCTGCTCTTTCCTCATATGTTGGCATCATTATCGTAGCCCTAACCTCTCATGTCAGCTATCACAATTCCTGTATCTATCTTCCAGCTTTTTCAGAAGCACATTTGTCACACCAGCACCTGTAGTATCATCAATGTCAAATTCTAGAAAATGCTCTCTGACAGTCACCATTGCAGGGCCATTTATACTAAGTTCTGTTATTGTTACAAAGCGCAACATTAAAGTCATTTGTTCCGTATGGCTGATGTCAAGTGTGCAGTCCAGACTAATATCATGCCGACTTCAGATTTGCCACAATCTTCTGTTCAACTTTTGTTGCCAGTAACTGTATGATCTCATTTTGAATTGTTTTTCCAAGGTAGTAGTGTGTGTAAATTTCTTGGGTGGTGACTCTTCTTAGATGTTCCTGGAGTACAGCATCAAGTTCAGCCACCAACTCCACAATTTTAAGGAAGTTTTCACTGTGGCACATATAGCTGATCTGAAGTGCCCTGCAGTGCTAGGTTTTGGGTAGCAAGCACTCTCACAGCAGCAATTGGCCTTTTCAGAACATTTTGCCAGTAAAAAGACTCCGATGCAATCTTCTCTTGATGCCGATCATCAGTGGTGGTCTTTAACCTTAGTCTCATCTCAAGCACTTTCCACCTATGGAAGGCTCTCTCATGATTTGCTGCCTTCTCAGATTTTTCCAGTCCTTTGTTCCCGTAGAAACCTAAGAGACTGGAACATTAGATTGGAAGAATTTGCAACAAAAACAGTATGCAACATTCTGGGTTTTTGAGTATATAAGCCATTGCCTTTTCACTTCGTTGACATTGGGGATTTCATGCCAGTAATGTGCTGAATGGAAAATTCTATTTTCATTGTCCTTGGGGAATGAAGTTTTTCACTTGCTGTGGCCAATGCAGTATAAGGAAGTCCCTCAGGCTACTGCTCATGTGGGTCCACAGTCCTGGAACATCTAGACTTGAGGAACTAAACTCAGCAGCAGCAGTTTCTTGCACCTCCACCACACTCTTCTCTAAGCCACACTTTTTTTTTTTCCAGGAAAGTGCATGGTTACATACATTTGAAATGGAGATATGGATGCTGCAGTATCTGCCAGGTCACCTGCACTCTGATTAACTGGAAGATCAGGCATCTTCTCACCACTCACATCCTCACTGGGACCAGAAGGCTCACCTGTGAACATTTGAGTCTATGTATCTCAGGAGAGCTCCTTCCTGCTTAGATAGAAAAGCTTCCTTTGCTTTCTTTGTTTTTCTGAATGCTGCCTCAGAGGGGAATTTTCTTCTTTCACTCATGACTGCTGTTCTGTGCTGGCAATAGTGGATCTCAACGCTCAATTGAAGAAGGGGACAAATAAGCAGGCTGGTTGCAGGGCCTGAGTGAGGGAAGGTATCAGCTTCCTAAGAGCCTGTTCAGCTCCTACTACTTCATTTGACTGTCTGTTCTCCTCAGATGGGCTCATGGAAGCAGCAGGAAACAGCAAGCTCACTGAGAAGCTGGTGTTAGTCAGTCCAGGCTCCTGAGGATGCCACAGAGGTACACATAAGAGGCTCCTCCTGCTGCTTTCTGTTATTGCCTCTCACTTTCTCCTCCGCCCGCCTGTTATGTCTCTTGTGCCCTCCTTCCTGCAGCACAGCACTCCACCATCTCTGTGCATCTCGAGCAGACAGAATACATATGGACCAGCAGCAAACACAATTTTCTACACTCTGGGTCCTAGTGTTCCCCCTCCCCCAGTCTACCACCTGAGGTGGCCAACTCAGTTCACTTCATAGTAAGGCTAGCCCTGAGGTCAGCTGGAAAGAAACGTAAAAATATCTAATTTACAGATGTATCTCAGGAATTAGGACACTCTGAAAAAGTCACTACAGGAATTGTGAATGGTAAAAAAAGTAGCTGTATGAAATAATCCACTTCTCAACAAGCCAGGAATTAATATCTTCACATACATCTCATTTATTCTTAATTATCCACAATAAAACATAACTATGACAACACATGCCCCCATCCTTTGTTTATCAGAGTTCATGACACCTGAGCAAAAGTTTATGATGAAAATGATGGAGGGTAGTGGCAAATATTGACTAATATGGTGTGGGGTGTGAACTAATTTAAAGAGTCAGCTTCATATTAACAAACATCCTTAAAATATAAAATCCAATAATAAGAAAGTCCAGAAATAATCAAGGCTGGGAGACTGTGTGTGTTCTCAAGAGGTTTCTTGTTATAGCAGCCAGTTTTGTCTGTCTTTCATTTGTGACAGTTAAACAATAGCCCAGAATAGTTTAAGAAGCTGCCAAAATGCAATAGTTCTACACTCTGTTTTACTGAAATAATAATACTTTAAGCTGAATAAATGCTTTTAAAACACACTAAACTAGTACTTCTGGGTGGTGGTTTTAAAAAAGATGCAGAGAGTAGAAACCTCAATGTACTAAAATTTTAGGAAGCACTTTAGTAGGAGATTCATTTCACTAAGACAGTAAGAGTCCCAAAACATGATCTCTGAATACTTCTGTTGTAACACACACTAAAACCAAAAAAACCAGGAAACACAGACTACAAGGTTCTCACTTTCCAGGACTCTATGATATGGGTTTTGTTTACTGCCAATGAGTAAATAATTATATACATTGTACATAAACAGTAGCATAAAAACAAAGCTATACAGCTTAAAGAAAAGACAGTACATTATATCACAGTTTGCCATTATATGTGTACATAAATAGAAATATACACAGGCGTATCTGAGACAGAACAGTTTCTACATGAGATGCCTGCCCAAGATCCTGAAAATAAAGTAGAAAGACAAAATAACAAACAGAGGTGCTGAAGCACACAAGACTAATACATTAAGAAACTACTATCAAGAAGACAAGGTTGTAATGGTTTGGTCATATCAGGAGAATGGGAGGAGACTGTATCTACAAGAACATTTTGAGTAACGAAATTTGAGACAGCTCTGGAAAGTGGCATCATCCTTTGTGGCAGTACTATGGTGTATGCAAAACTGACAGGAAGTCATGCAACACCAATGTAAAAAGTTGGAAGGAGCATGCAGAACCTCATCCAATCTGGAAGGAATATCTGGCACTGGGTGCACCTCAGCACAAACCAGATTTGATTCAGAGGATGGAAGCAAAGAAAGAGAGAAGAAACAAGCATGTTATAATCTTGAACTTTAATGCACACAACACATGGATCTATGAAATTTGTAACAAGCTATGTCATTCCTAAATTAGGCTTGTCAGCTGTACATGGATTCATCAGGCATCTGACTAGATCTTGACATGTACACCACAATCAAGCAGACCAACGGTCGTTTATAACTAAGATAGATGCACATGAATAAATATTAACTCAGAGCTCTCCTGTTATTTTTAGTCTCCATACCACACTACAGAGTTGTAATAATGTATTACTACACATAATGTAGGCTATTAGGGTGTGGCTTGTGTTAATTACACTACCATTATAGTAGTACTGGAAACAAGGTTACATAATCTATTTACTAGACAGACAAAATACAAACTCTGATTTTAAACACCCATTGTTCCAATTCCACAAATAATGTTCCGTTTCACAGAGCTAGACTGTAACATTTACTCATGTTGGTGAATAATTTAGCTAATGATGAAGACAATCAGGGTGCCAGATATCAAACTGTGAACAAAAACACTAATATTAAATAAATTGTTGACCCTACTGACATGTAGATTAATGAGATTAATTATTCTGAAGCATTTTGCCTACAAATAAGCTACACACCTCGCTTATCAAGAACTATTTCATAGTAAAATCTCTAATTTTCACTGACTAGAAGACTCCCTGCAAATGACTGAATTTTTCAAGTTTGCAACTCGGGGTGCAGGGGGTCAAAGCAAGAGAGCTATGATGTCACAAATGTATTTTGTTGGCAAATGCAGTATACTTTTAATTTTTTTTAAATATCAATATAACAAACAGTAGTTAAGAGACGTTGTGCACATTACTACATATTTTAACATTAGTGGTTGTTTGAGAAAAGAGGCCAGACTATAAATCTGTGTTAGAAATGTGTGAAGAACAGGCTGCAAAGTGAGAATAAATTCTATGAAAATATATTTTATGGGTTTAATATCAATAATATTACAATATTAAAATCATAACTCACTATCCAACATTGGAAATATAACAAACTCTAGCCATTTGCATGGTCTACATTCATAGGATTCTGCAGCTGTACTTTAAATCTGTATGATCAAACAAGTACATGGCCTTTCCTCAAACTGTAATGCTTGGTCCTAATCCACTCTCAGACATTCTACACACAGAAAAAAAATCACTTGGTTTCTTTCTGGAGCCAAACAGTGTGGTCTGTTTCAGGGTTCTGTTTTAATTGGAAGAGATAAATATCTCCATTTCAAGTACATGTAACTACAGTAAGGAAGAGGAATTCTAGGGTAAGTGTAGTATTTGGTGTGGTGGATTTTTGTGTGTTTTTTTTATAAATACTAGCCAAGTCCCATTTATTTAATATCTATCCTTTGCAAAAGAATACCCTGGGATAAGTTTGTATTACATTTTAAAAGCTGCAATGCCAACAAATTAAATGTCTCTCATGGAAGGTATTTCAGGGCATTCCTTTGCAAATGGGAAAGCCTGACTGAACAACATGAACTTGTTGGAGCTTTACAAAACCAACAGATACAAATGTGACAAACATTATGTTCCACAAGGTTTAGAAGCAGACATCCTCAGACTTCTTAGGAAAGGCTTACCTTCATAATGTTTTATTGTTTTCACCTAAAATATGCAGTTGCTAAACACCTGTACAGAATCATAGGGTTGGAAGGGACCTCATGAGGTCATCTAGTCCAACCCCCTCCCAAAAAAGCAGGACCACTGACACTAAATCATCCCAGCCAGGGTTTTGTCTAACCCAGCCTTAAATGTTTCTAAAGATGGAGATTCCACCACCTCCCTAGGTAACCCATTCCAATGCTTCACTACCCTCCTAGCAGGAAAGTTTTTCCTAATATCCAACCTTGACCACCCCAGCTGCAGCTTGAAACCATTGCTCTTTATTCTGTCCTCTGTTACTACTGAGAACAGCCTAGCTCCCTCGTCTTTTGAGTACCCCTTCAAGTAGCTGAAGGTTGCTATCAAATCCCCCCTCAATCTTCTCTTCTGCAGACTAAATAAGCCCAGTTCCTTCAGTCTCTCCTTGTAAGTCACGAACCCCAACCCCCTAATCATTTTCGTTGCCCTCCGCTAGACTCCTCTTAATTTGTCAACATCCTTTCTGTAGTGCAGAGCTCAAAACTGGACACAGTATTCCAGATGTGGATATGAGTCAGCAGTGTGCACTTGCTGCCAAAAAGGTCAATGGCATACTGGGCTGCATCAGGAGAAGTGTTGCCAGCAGATCGAGGGATGTGATCATTCCCCTCTATTCAGCACTGGTAAGACCACATCTGGAATACTGTGTCAAGTTTTGGGTTCCCCGCTACAAAAAGGACATGGACAAATTAGAGAGAGTCCAGCGGAGAGCAACAAAAATGATCAAAGGGCTGGAGCACGAGCCCTATGAAGAAAGACTGAAGGAACTAGGCTTATTTAGCCTGCAGAAGAGAAGACTGAGGGGGGATTTGATAGCAACCTTCAACTACTTGAAGGGATGCTCCAAGGAGGATGGAGCTCAACTGTTCTCAGTCGTAACAGAGGACAGAACGAGGAGCAATGGTTTCAGGTTACAGCTGGGGAGGTCAAGGCTGGATATTAGGAAAAACTTTCTTATTAGGCGAGTGGTGAAGCACTGGAATAAGCTATCTAGGGAGACGTTGGAATCTCCATTTTTGGAGGTGCTTAAGGCCTGGCTGGACAAAACCTTGGCTGGGATAATCTAGTGGGAGTGGTCCTGCTTTTTTGGCAGGGGGTTGGACTAGATGACCTCATGGGGTCCCTTCCAATCCTATGATTCTATGTGGCCTCCTCAGAGCTGACTAGAAGAAATAATCACATCCCTTGATCTGTAGGCAGCACTTCTACGGACACAGCCCAATATGCCATTTGCCTTTTCTGGCAACAAGAGCACATTGTTGACTCATATCCAGCTTCCCATCCACGATGACTTCCAGGTCCTTTTCTCTAGTGCTGCTACTTAGCCGATCAGTCCCCAATTTGTTGTAGTATATGGGATTTTTCCATCCTAAGTGCAGGACTTTGCACTTGTTGAACCTCATGAGATTTCATTTGGCTCAATACTCCAGTTCGTCTATGTCTCCCTGAATCCTATCCCTGCCCTCCAGCATGTTTATCATTCCCCCCAGCTTGGTGTCATCTACAGATTTACTGAGCGTACAATCTATCCCATCATCTAGATCGTTTATGAAGATGTTGAACAGAACTGGCCCCAGGACAGACCCTTGGGACACTCTACTAGTTACTGGCTGTCAGCTAGACGTTGAGCCATTGATCCCTACCCACTAAGCCCGATGAGCTAGCCAGCTTTCCAGCCACCTTACAGTCCATTCATCCAAACCATACTTCTTTAGCTTGCAGATAAGAATTCTGTGGCAAACAGTATCAAAAGCTTTGCTGAAGTCGAGGTATATCACATTGATGGCTATTTCTGCATCCATATATCCAGTCATTTCATCATAGAAGGCAATCAGGTTGATCAAGCATGATATGCCCATGGTGAATCCATGCTGACTGTTCCTGATCACTGTTTTCCTCCAAGTGTTTCAGAATGGATTCTTTGAGGACCCACTCCATGATTTTTCCAGGGACTGAGGTGAGGCTGATTGGTCTACAGATCCCCAGGTCTTCTTTTTTTCCTTTCTTGAGGATAGGCACTATATTTGCCTTTTTACAATCATCCGGGACCTCCCTGTTCTCCACGAGTTTTCAAAGATAATGGTATCGCTGATCACTAATTAATATTGTATGAACTGGGTTACATTAGCCTTACAGTCACTGCTTGCAACTGTCCCTCTCCATAATCAGACTGATGGGGACATGATCTTGGTGTAATACAGTCTGGCAGTGAAGGGATTAAAGTACGGATGGAGGAAAAAAGAAAATACTCCAGCTGGCCCCATTTATAGTTGAAGCTATAATCTGGATCATGAGGGAAAGATCCCTCAGCTGAATAACTACCAATTACCATATAAGCAGAATGCTACAAAATCTGTGGATATCCACTTTATACCTGTGGATGCAGATATGTGCAGGTCATGCTTGCAGACTGTGGATTGGATGTGGATAAAACTTCATATCTGCCCACAGCTCTAAATATAAGCCAAGTCCTGAACAATTTTACAAACAAAACCTAGGTTCTGCTATTCAAAATAATCAGTTACCAAAAGAGATTTTAACTATTATATTGCTCATTTCCCTCCATGCATCCAAACCGAAAACCCAAACCCACCACTTTTAGGAGTCAATATCAATTCGGTATGTAATAATATAGAAGGGCTTGATTTTGCTCAACTGCATGAGGGCAGCACATAGCTGCATAGCTCAAGGAGCAACCCTAGGAAAGAACTGTGACTATAAGGAATCAGAGCTCCTTCCCTGCTCCACCCTTTCCTCAGCAGGGAGTGCAGGGTAGGGTGCAGAGAGAAGAGCTGAAAGGATGTAATTATTATATAGCTCATTACTGAATGTAGCATGTTGGTTCTTGGCCAACACATCAAGCTTCTTACCTTCCCTCACTACCGTCCTACCCAGGGATAGGTGTAGGGCAAGAGTACCAGGCACACAGTCCCTTCTCTTCACCCATGCCAATGGTCCGGTAAGATCAGCCATACAGGGAGGTGAGGAGTTTCTATCTTACTCAGAATTGATCAACACGGTTACCCAAAGAATGGTTACACTCTTTCCAGCCATTCCCTTTTTCTGTTGCCATGAAGGCATTCAGTTGCATTAATGTAGTTGTTAGAATCACAGTAGTTTAGTATAGGCAACATTACACAAATGAATTTTTTTCTCTCAGAAATACCATTATGACTCTCATGATGAATTTAGCTAGTACAATTAAACATAGGCCCTCAGACTAATAAAATGTCATATAAAGGCTGGGATGGGAGCATGTAATCAATATGTAATGCTAACATATTCATCAGGAGAATGGAATGTCACTTATTGGTAAATGTAACTGTGCAGGAAAGAGCTATACTTAAGAGTCTTTCTGCAAAGCCCCTTTCTGGAAGGTAAAATAAGAAGGTTAGAGGCTTAATGAGCACACCACAGGAACCATGCTGCACTGACATTGCAGTCTGAGAGGGAAAGGGTTTATAACAAAGGCAATGTGCCAGAAATCCTCATTGTAAGAGAAATGCAGGAACAACTAAATTCTATCATTTATGTCCTATCTAAATATCCCAAAAGTGCCAAATTCAGAATAACTCAGCTAGTACGTGACAGTTTAGAGTCTTGCATCATACACAATATAAACTTTAGAAAAAAAAGTAACCCATTTTAACCCTGGTAACCACCGAGCAAAAGAAACAAGAGAATTGCTTGAGTATAGATCATTAAGTGAGAAAGGCACTTTTCATTAGTGTTATTCTGTCTAATTTGAGAACATGCTGACCAAAATTCAATGATTTTACCAGACATGCGATAGCACCTAAATGTTCCACTGTGGATCTGTGCAGAACTGACCAAATTCATCAGAGCAGACAGCTGTTGTAACTCATGTTAAAACTGTTAAAACTCTATGTTAAAACCCTCTTTGTTCTCCCTTTAAAGGCTACATTGCATGTATACATTTATCACTCTTGCCGCCAATCTTTACCAGACTCATTTGAATCCATACTCGACCTAGCCAATGCAGCAGGACAAACGAGCATGAAGACAGAATGGGAGTTACACCATAAAAACTCATTATGAAAGATGGTGATTTAGTTTCTTTAAACCAGGGGTGTCCAAAGTGTCGCCCACGGGCCACATGTGGCCTGCAATGGCTTTTTTTGTTGTAATAATATACTGAAAATATATAACTATGTATTGTGCATAGTGGAAAAAGAACCAGTTTTGGAATTTTGCAGGTCACAGACCCACACTAATCAGGCTGCCTAGCCCCCATATACAAAACTTTGGGCATCCCTGCAAAGTTTAAACAATACAATTGAAGACCGAAGAACAGACTTTAGACTTATTCCAATTAGGCCTCAGTATTGAAAAATACGCAATCTGCCACCACCTGAAAAGATACAGTTCAGCGTAGGTGTGAATGACAAGGCTCCCCCCCAGGTAGACTGAAAGAAACATTCTATGAAAGTTTAGGCACTATCACCTCAGACCAAAAACAATCTGTCATCATACAACACAAGTGTGGAATCACAAAATAATATGTGTACACCAAGGTCTTTAGAATAGAAAGCCTCCTTGCTCTATGCCTTCAGTCTTATAACAGTTAACAGGTACCTTAACAGTTGAATCATATAACTGATCATCAGAGGGACTATAAAAAGGCAACTCCACTGGACAGAACTACATCTCCTTCACCATCAAAATGGCTGTTGTCTAAACCTGAGTGTCAAAATATATGGCCCAAAGGTCCCAGCACTGAGTGCAGGTCTGTGCCACCAGCCTGAGCACTTCTAGCTCCCAGAGTACTGCTGGTCATGTGGCAACCCAGCAGTGGTACACCCCAGTTGAGTGCCAATCTGTCCCACCCCCAGAGCACCACTAACCCATACACTCCCAGCCCCCCCAGCCCTGCCAGCTGTGCAGAGCCCCAACACCAGCCCATCCGAGTGCCAAATGCTGATCTGTGCTACCCAAAAGCCTTTTCAAAGCTGGAGTGATGCGTGGTGAAGCTTTTCAGTAAAAGCTGGCCAGCCCCCCCTATTAAGGAGTATGGAAAGCGAACAAGTGAAAGCTCTGTCACTGTGCTACCCCTTTAATATCATAAACAAACAGTGCAGCCTGCTAAGTAAACAATTTTGTCTTAAATGGTTCTTGTGCCCAGATAATTCACACCAGGGAGGTCAAAGTTATCACTAAGTCAGACACAAGCACATACATAGTAGTGTGTACCTACTTATTTTTCATCCCATCCAGAGTGCAAAACAGACAAGAACTAAGCTGGTAGAATGAGTTAAATTTGATTATAGCGTACATATATCACTATCAGCTAAAATATGTTGAACCTTGCTGCACAGCATCTTATGGAACCCTGTGAGGTTTTGTACACTACTTTGGAGAATTCTGGAGGGTTTTTTATAATTATATTAACTGTATGCATCATCCAGGTATACAATCCTACCATCAACGTACATTACTCACACTTTTCACTTTAATTCATGTATTCGATACTAGTCATCAATTACAAAGCAAATTACATTTAAGTTATAACTGCATTTTCAACATTTATATACATTTACTAAAAAACATTTGAAGAAAAATTTTTGTTGTGAAAGTTTAATTTCTGAACACCTTTTTGGATGAGCTGATTGTAAATAACCAATAACCAATACCTCTTCATCGATACACTTTTGTGGATGTCCGTAATAACATTATAATTGTCTTTCCCTGTAGTATATTTTTGCTATTAATACCGAGTTCTTCTTCCCTGTATTTGAAAAACTTGACTGAACCAGAAAAAATTGTCTATAGACTTACCAAATGACTATGTATGTGTATGTTTTGCAAGTATAATAAATCCTCACCTTGATATTTGGTTTTGACAGTAGTTTCAACAGCTCTCCAATCTCAGGGTTCAATGGCTTACTCTGCAGCTCCTCAGCCAGCTGTGAGGGAGATTGAATTAACGCAAAGAACATTAGCAAGAGCATTGTTTTACCCAATGCTTCAGTGACAACTGAGAATCTATCATGTTCAAGGTTATTACTTTCCAGTGTGTTCGAAAAGAAACCAGCATGAAGAAAAACAGACTATCAATCATTGCGCTTCTTTTCTGGCCCTCAGTGGACCAGATTTAAGCCAGGTCTTTCGGCTCAGTTTAACTCAAGTAATCGTACCTGGCAACAGTGCAGCCAGATCACATTCTGATTTATAGCAATGAGAGCAAATCCCAGCACTTCATTTAAGTGAATGGTCCTTTGCGTGCAGACAAAGGACTGCTTGTAAAAATGACTGGATCAAACTTTGACACTGTCTATAAAAAACGGCTTCTGAATGAGGTGGTGAAATCCACACTGCTTCCAAAAACCCACAGTAGCTGTGCTGTTCAGGGCTGGTGTAGGAAAGCAGAGTGCCCCTACAGAGCATGCAGTCTGAACCTTTTATGATGTTTATACATACATGGCAAGTAGCTTGTTAAAACGTAAAGCAGGTTAATCATAATACTGCCTGTAACAGGTCACCAGCTACTCAAGAACCTAAAACATACACTACGCTTCCTAACAAGTAGATCACCAATTTATGTTTAGTAATATTACAAAGCTGTGTTTTGATGAAAAATAAAGCAATAGTCTAAAATTTAATCCCAAGGCTACTTTTCTCATGTTTGAGTTTTTCTTATCACTAAATTCTTAGCTAATTTGGATTGAAGATGAATCTTTTTACTACTATAGGATTTTAAACTTCTGCAATTTTTCCAGGACAGGGAAAAGTTGTAATGTATTTCACACTACTGAAGCCTAATCTAGAATTAAGAAGTTACACAGTATCCCATCCAAAAAGATTTCATATAATCACTTTTTAATGTTAAATAAAAGAAAAATGGTTATTTGAATAAAATAATTTTATTTTTCTAAATATTAGAGTTAAAATTACTATCAGTTCACAGAAATCAAATATTCATAAGAAGCTGCTACAGTAAATAATGTAACTTTTATCCAATATTTACCTCCAAAATATTTTTAATGCTTAGAATTTTATAATTATATGAAAATAGCTAGTAAGAATAATCTGTGTATATTTTCCATTACCCTTACAATTCAGAGTTAGAATTAACAAGACTGAAAAGAAAGCTCATCATATACATTCCAAATCTGACTTTATTTCTGACACACTGAAACAAAAGATGTTCATCAAATACAATAAAATGTTTTACTATAAGAACTATTATTGTATTATATTCACATATTAATACTGTAGGAGTTTACAATAGGAAATCAACTTAGAAGTCAGCAGAGCGAAGTGTTTCAAACACAAACTAAACAGTAACTAAGGTCTAGTCTATTGTAATAAGAGGTCTAAAGTAGTATGTTTTTTTTAGTCATGTTTAAGAAGCTCAGTATGATCTAGGGCAGTGGTTCCCAAACATTTTCAGGATGGGGACCCCTTTTTAACAAAAAAAAATATATATCTATTTATATCTATACATCTACGGATACAAGTTCAAGAGTGGAACTACCATTAGCCACCTCCTCTACATGGATGACATCAAGCTGTATGCTAAGAACGAACGAGACATTGACTCACTAATCCACCTGACACGGATCTACAGTGAGGATATTGGGATGTCATTCAGACAGGAGAAGTGTGGCCAGATGGTAGTAAAGAGAGGGAAGGTACTCAAGACTGATGGGGTGGAACTTCCAGCAGACCACATAGCAGACATACAGATCAGCTACAAGTACCTTGGCATCCCACAGTCACATGGGAACCATGATGAGGAGGCAAGGAAGACAGCAACATCCAAGTACCACCAAAGGATAAGACAGGTCCTGAAGAGCCAGCTCAATGGGAAGAACAAGATCCACACCATCAACAGGTACACCCTGCCAGTCATCAGATACCCGGCCGGTATAGTGAGCTGGCCAAAGGAGGACATGGAGGCTGCCGACGTGAAGACCCGGAAGCTCCTCACAATGTAGGGAGGTTTCCACCCCAAATCCAACACCCAGAGACTGTATACCAGCCGAAAAGAAGGTGGGCGGGGTTTGGGGAGCATCAAAGCCACTGTCCTGGACGAAACCCAGAGCATCCAGGAGTACATCAGTAAGATGGCACCCAAAGATGAGCTGCTGAGAGAATGCCTGAGGCAGCAGCAGACATGGGAGGAAGATCAAGCAGAAGAAGTGCCATGGCAAGACAAGACCCTGCATGGGATGTACCATCGACAGATAGCTGAGGTGGCTGACACTGGGAAATCCTACCTGTGGCTGGAAAGGGCCGCACTAAAAGACAGCACTGAGGCACTGATCAGAGCAGCACAAGAACTGGCACTGAGCACCAGATCCATTGAAGCAGGGGTCTACCACACTAGACAGGACCCAAAGTGCAGACTGTGCAGAGAGGCCTCAGAGACAGTCCAACACATAGTGGCAGGATGTAAGATGCAGGCAGGAACAGCATACACTGAACGGCACAACCAAGTAGCTGGCATTATGTACAGGAACATCTGCACAGTGTATGGGCTAGACCCTCCCAAGACCAGATGGGAGATCCCACAGAAGGTCGTGGAGAATAACAGGCCTAAGATTCTGTGGGACTTCCAGATCCAGACGGACAGGCAGGTACTGGCTAATCAACCAGACATCGTGGTAATAGACAAGGACCAGAAGACAGAGGTAGTGATAGATATAGCAGTGCCAAGTGACAGCAACATCAGGAAGAAGGAGTATGAGAAGCTGGAGAAAGAAGTACCAGGGCCTGAAAGAGGAACTAGAGCAGATGTGGAAAGTGAAGGCCGAAGTGGTTCCAGTGGTGGTAGGAGCACTCGGAGCTGTGACTCCTAAGCTGGGGGAGTGGCTCCAACAGATCCCAGGAACAACATCAGAGCTCTCTGTCCAGAAGAGTGCAGTGCTAGGAACAACTAAGATACTGTGCAGAACCCTCAAACTCCCAGGCCTCTGGTAGAGGACCCGAGGTTGAGGAAGATACATACCACCCACAGGGGTGAGAGGGGAAATTTATTAAAATTGCACTCCCTTCCCCCTTGCTTGATTATGTAATCTGGCCCACATGGGCAGACTCTGGCCTGCATCACTCTGGCAGTACCACTGGGACAGCTGGCAAGCGGCAGTGCTACCACCATGGCCTGTACTGTTGGGGATCTGAGCCACAGCAGCTATGGCCCCTCGCCCTTGCCAGGAAGCTGTTGCAGCCTCCTCCCCCTGCCAGGATCTGGCCACGGGACGGGAAAGGCAGTCCTGGCAGGGAGCGTCGCAGCTGTAGCTGGATTCCAACCCTAGCAGGGAGAGGCTCCACAGACCCTCTGCAACATGTCCATGGACCCCTGAGGGTCCCTGGACCACAGGCTGAGAACACTGCTAGGGCAATTCCTGCTCCAAGTGTCTTCTGAGGCAATTAAGCATTGCAGGCTCCTTTTGTGCTCTTTCTTCTTGTGGCTTCATATTGCTCATTACTACCAATTAAAGTCTACCAGTGTCAGCTTTGCTGACGAAGACATATTGCTTTATAAATAAAGTTAACAGCTTCAAATAAGGTCTGGCTTTTGTTTTCACCCCTTTATACTGTGGTACCCACAAGTGGCAAACTGTAGCAAAGCTGATCCTCTGACGTACTGATCATACGCACAGCTGTGAATGAACAAGCTTCAGAATGAGTTGTAGCCCATAGTGAGAAGGAAACAGCAATCAACCTTTAAATAAAATTTTAAAAAACATCTTAACTTGGGGGTGGAGCTCTGAATAGCTGAAATAGAACAACAGCAACAAAAAACCCAGACCCTGGTCTCACCTAAACTCTTCAAAAGAAAATATTATTCATATAAAAATGAAAAGCATCTATAATACCATTGGTGTTCCTTATAAGAAATCAGAAACTGAAGAGAATGTTTGCTGATATTCATACAGAGGGCACCACGTCTATTGTAATGTTTTTCAGAGTTGTACATTATTTTGTATTGTTTTTTAAATTTAAGGAGTTACTTCTGACATAACCTGGTAGGTGTACTTGAGGTACATGTTTTGTTGCCATAACTGATCACATGGAAGACTTCAAGAACATGAGTCTCATATGAGAAGCTCTAGTGAAATTCTCCCTCTTAAGTTCCAAAGGGGCAGCCATGTTAGTCTAGTAAAGCAAAAAAAAGCAAGGAGTCTTGTGGCACTCAAAGACTAACAGATTCTGTGATAAATAAATCTGTTAGTCTTTAAGTGCCAAAAGACTCCTTGCTTTTTTCCCCCCTTTTAAGGGAATTAATACATCTTACCTAGTATCTTCATCACTTAATTTTATAAAAGGCAGCAACTACAGAGGAGAATATAAAACAGTCCTAAGAAACAGCAAACCAGAACCAGAGAGTATGAAAAACTTGTTATTAACCTTTCTGTAACTGCCGTTCTTCAAGATGTGTTGCACATGTCCACCCCAATGTAGATAGGCGCATGACCTGACCACAGCGGCTGTAATTTTTTTTCCCTTGGTGGAATCCATTGGGTCGACTCTAGCATGCTCATAGCACTGATATAAAGGGCCCTGACAACCCTGCAACTTTTCAGTTTCTTCTTGCTGATTGCTTCTGAGAGAGAAGGGAATAAGGTGGATTTTGGAATGGACATGTGCAACACATCTCAAAGAATAACAACTACAGAAAGGTTAGTCATCATTTTTCTTTGTCTAATTCCTGCACCTGTCCATTCCAATACAGGTGATTGACATGCAGTTTACCAGAAGTGGGTTCAGACATTAAGAGCAAGTTGATTGTAAAAACTGCATGGCTGAAAGTGACATTGCCTCCAACCTGTCGTGTAATAGCATAGCACATTGTGAATATGTGAACTTATAATCAGGTTACTCTCTTACAGACATCCTGAACTGGAACTTCTGCTAAAAAAGGTGGTGAAAGAGTATTCAGACCTTGTAGAGTGACCCATTAATCTGATTGCTGGCAAAGTGTTTGCAAGAACATAACATGCCCTGATGCACCAAGTAACTCAGGATGAGATTCTCTGTGCAGAAATGGGGAGAGATCTTTCAGTCCTTCCATTATTGCTATGAATGGATCTGTGGAATGGTTTGGTTGTTTGTATGTAGGCCAGATTGCAGCCTGACATCCAATGAGTGGATGTGCTGTTCCTCCCTATTTACACATATTTTAGGGTACAGCACTGACAGAAAGATTGCCTGACTGCAATGGAGTTGAGAGACCACTTTTGGAGAAAGTGATGGGTGCAGCCACAACTAGACTGTCCTTCAAACAAGAAAGCATATGGAGGTTCCAAAGTGAGGGCTTGAATCTCTGAAACTCACCTGACCAAGGTAATGGCCACCAAGGAGGCTACTTTCCAGGAGAGGTGTAACAGCAAACATGTTGCCAGTGATTCAAATGGAGGTCCTTGAAGTTTTAACAGAACAAGATTTAAGTCGCAAAGAGGCGAGGATTTCTAACCTGAGAATTACACCCTCTCCAAATCTTTGAGAAACCAGATGACCATGTCATGTGAAAAGACAGAAGTGTTGTCTATCTTCAGACAGAAGGCTGAGATTGCCACTAGATGTACTTTGACTGAGAAAGGGTTAGACCACATTGTCTTGGAAGTAGCAAGTAGTCTTGAATGAGTTGCAGAGATGACTTTAAGGCCAGGATTTGTTGATGGAATCACTTCCATTTTGCAGCATAGGTAGCTCTGGTAGATGCCTTTCTGCTTCCCAGTAGGATGTCATGGACTTGATCTTAGCAAACTAGCTCCCCCATATTCAGAAATGGAGTTTTCAGGCTACCAGGTGGAGAGAAGAGAGGTCTAGATACAGTGGACAACTGGGATCCTGGGATACAAAGTCTCGGTGCAGTGTAAACTGTTGTGGTTTCTCTGTACAGACACTTAACTGAGTGGAAAACCACTGTTGCCTGGGCCATTGTGGAGGTATGAGGATGACCCACACTGGGTCCCATTTGATTGTCATCAGAATCTTGTAAATCAGTGGGATGCGGGAAATGCATAGAACAAGTGGCAACAGGAATGCATCTGTGTGAGATCCCGGGCTGTGGCTTGAAAAGAAGCAGAATTGGTGGCATTTTCAGTGGGTTCAGGTGGTGAACAGGTAGATAAGGGAAATCCTCCACCACTCGAAGGTGTGTTTTACAATGTTGGGATACAGATACCATTCATGGTGAGAGGAGGAAGACCTGCTGAAATGATAGGCTAGTGGTTCCGAGTCCCAAGATGGAAAGATATCTCTAGATTGATTGCTTGGTTTACTGAAAAAGGGCTTCCACAGAGGGATTGCTTCCCAACTCAGGAAGAACACACACTACATTATTTTACATAGAAGATACCCATCATATTACTCACGAGGACCAAATGGAATTGCTTTTCATGTAAAGGAGTAATGTGTAAGCTAAGCATACTGCTCTGAGCTCCCTGACATTGACGTACAAGGAGAGCTCTTCTTGTGTTCTGAGACCTTGAGTTTTGAGGGATCATAGCTGCTTCCAACTAAGGACCTATGTGTCACATGCCAGAGACAAGACTGGTTGAGGTTTTTGAGAATGGAACCCCCGTGTGTATAGTTTGGCTCTCTAGCCACCATGGTAGTGACTTTCGGACCTGGTCCTTAAGGATCTGCAATCACGAACACTGATTCCAGAGAGTGGTGAAAGAGGAACAGACAGTGGCTAATCAAGCTCGAAGAGGCCTGACTTGTAGCCAAGACTCAGTGCCCTTCATAGTCAAGATGGTGCGACTCTGAAGGGTTCTTATCAGGCACATAACCAAGAGAAACTGGTGGTTCAACAGTAGAGCTCTCACTTGCAACAAATTACATTGAGAGGGGAAAGCAACAAGGGGGATGTTGTGGTGGGGGTCTGCTATAGACCACCAGACCAGAAGCAGGAGGTGGATGAGGTGTTCTATGGACAACTAGCGGAAGCTTCTAGATCACAGGCCCTGGTACTGATGGGGGACTTCAATTACCCTGACATTTGCTGGGAGGCCAATACAGCAGTGCATGGGCAATCCAGGAAGTTTTTAGAGAATGCTGGGGACAACTTTCTAGTACAAATGCTAGAGGAACCAACGAGGGACCTTGCACCGCTCGACCTGCTGCTCACAAACAGGGAAGAATTGATCAGGGACGTACAGGTAAATGGCAAGCTAGGCAGTAGTGACCATGACATGGTTGAGTTCAGGATCCTGATTAAAGGAAGGAAGGAAAGAAGCAAAACAAAAACCCTGGACTTCAAAAAAGCAGATTTTGGCTCCCTCAGGGAACTGATGGGCGGGATCCCTCGGGAAGCTAATCTGAAGGGGAAAGGAGTCCAAGAGAGTTGGCTATATTTTTAAAAAACTCTGCTAAGGGCACAGGAAGTTGCCATTCCAATTAGGAGAAAAAACAAACATGTGAGGCAGCCAGAATGGCTTAGCAGAGAACTCTGCTCTGAGCTTAAACATAAAAAGGAAGCTTACAGGAAGTGGAAGCTTGGTCAGATGTCCAAAGAGGCATATAAAGATATTGCTAGGGACTGCAGGAATAAAATCAGAAAGGCCAAAGGACAAATGGAGTTGCGGCTAGCGACGGATGTAAAAGATAACAAGAAGGGGTTCTACAAGTATATTAGTAACAAAAAGAGGATCAGGGATGGTGTAGGCCCCTTGCTGAATAGGGCAGGCATCCTTGTGACAGAGGATGAGGAAAAAGCTGAAGTGCTCAATGCATTTTTTGCTTGTTTTCACAGGCAGGGTCAGCTCCCAGCCCACTACCATGGGTGTGGCAGATGGGAGAGAAGACGACAGGCCCTTGGTGACGGAAGGTCAGGTTAGGGACTGCTTAAAGAAGCTGGATGTGCACAAGTCCATGGGGCCGGACGAACTGCATCCAAGAGTGCTAAGGGAATTGGCCGACGAAATAGCCGCACCACTGGCCATTATCTTTCAAAACTCAACACCAAAAGAAAATCCAGGGAGGTAGATACAATAGAATTGAAT
>ML681964.1:47650175-47679421 GCA_007922195.1 Podocnemis expansa
GTGCCCCAGGGGTCGGTCCTGGGGCCAGTTCTGTTCAACATTTTCATCAATGATCTGGATGATGGAATAGACTGCAGTCTCAGTAAGTTTGCGGATGACACCAAGCTGGGGGGACCAGTAGACACGTTGGAGGGCAAGGACAGGATTCAGGGAGACCTAGATAAATTGGAACAGTGGGCCAATAGAAATCTTATGAGGTTCAATAAGGACAAGTGTAAAATCCTGCATGTGGGATGAAAAAACCCCATGCACCGCTACAGGATGGGAAACATTCAGCTAAGTAGCAGCAGTGTAGAAAAGGACCTGGGGGTCATGGTGGATGGGAAGCTAGATATGAGTCAGCAGTGTGCTCTTGCTGCCAAAAAGGCCAATGGCATACTGGGCTGCATCAAAAGAAGTATTACCAGCAGATCAAGGGATGTGATCATTCCCCTCTATTCTGCACTGGTGAGGCCACATCTAGAATACTGTATTCAGTTTTGGGCTCCCCACTACAAAAAGGACAGGGACATGCTAGAGAGAGTTCAGAGGAGGGCAACCAAAATGATTAAAGGGCTGGAGCACAAGCCCTATGAGGAAAGACTGAAAGCATTAGGTTTATTTAGTCTGCAGAAGAGAAGATTGAGGGGGGATTTGATAGCAACCTTCAACTACTTGAAGAGATGCTCTAATGAAGATGGAGCTCGACTGTTCGCGGTAATAACAGAGGAGAAAACGAGGAGCAATGGTCTCAAGTTGCAGTTAGGGAGGTCTAGGCTGATTATTAGAAAAAAACTTTTTTTTTTACTAGGAGAGTGGTGAAGTCTTGGATTGAGCTGCCAAGGGAGGTGGTGGAGTCTCCATCTTTGGAGGTGTTTAAGGCCCGGCTGGACAAAACCCTGACTGGGATGGTTTAGTGGGAGTGGTCCTGCCTCTGGCAGGGGGTTGGACTAGATGACCTATGAGGTCCCTTCCAACCCTATGATTCATGAATATTCATAAGCAAATTAAGTTAATTTGAATATTCATGCGTTTTTTTTTTAATGGTGGTGTGCCTCGAAAAATTTGAAGGTCTCAAGGTGTGCCACGGCAGAGAAAAGGTTGGTAACCACTTATCTAGAGTATGGAGCGCAGCCTGGTAGAGGTTTTGATGCAGTTTTAGGTAAAAGGTAGGCAAATGTATGGGCTGGCTGAGATTGAAGTCCGAAACAATTTTTGGTAGAAATTTTGGATCTGACCAAAGGGTTACTTTGTCCTTGCAGAATGTTGTATATGACGGGTCTGCTCTAAGCGTGTTTATTTCACTAACTCTCCTTGCTGATGTAATTGCAACAAGGAATGCCACTTTTAGAGATAAGTGGTAGAAAGAACACGATGACATAGGCTCGAATGGTTGTTTCATCAAGGCCTTCAGGACAAAATTTAAGTCCCATGGAATCGTAGTAAGACGTATATTTGGATACATCCTCTGTAGGCCTAATAAAAAACATCAAAGAACGGGAATATTTGAGATGTGAGTAGTGGAGAGCATGTCATGGAAGGTGGCAATTGCAGCCAGATGGATCCTTATGGAGCTGTTTGATAGGCGCCCTGACTTAAGCTGTAGTAAGTAGTCGAGTACTTGTGGAATGGAAGAAGAGGCCAGTACAATTTGATTATCATGGCACCAGTACTGAAATCTACACCATTTTAGAGAATATGATTTTCGTGTGGCTGGCTTTCTTCTATTTAGAAGGATGTGGTAGACCTGCTCTGAACAATGTAATTCTATGCCGTGGAACCACTGAGGAACCAGGCTATCAGGTGTAATTTGTGTATGTAGGGATGTTGCTGTGATAGATTCTGTTGATAGTGGAGAATCGGAGTGTCCGGAAGGCAGAGTGGTTTGCGTATAGATAAAGCGAGTAGATGAGGGTACCAGATCTGTCTTGGCCAAGCCGGTGCTATTAGAAACACTGTGGCGTGCTCCCGGATTACCTTTTGTATCACTCTGTGTATGAGTGGAATTGGTGGAAAGGTGTATAGTAGGCCATGTGACCAATTTATGACAAAGGCATCTCCTAAGGATCTTGGTTCATTTCCTGCTCTCGAGCCGTTGCTGAATGCGGCAAACACATCTATCCCTGGAAAGCCCCATTTTCAAAAACATGTCGATGAGCATGCTGTTGCACAATTCCCACTCATGGGTGAGTGGGAAGCTTCTGCTGAGTGCATCTGCCATTAGGTTCTTGTTCCTGGGCAGGTACATGGCTGATAATGTTACTGAATGGTAAACACACCAGTTCCATAGTTTTATGGCTTCCGCACACAGAAAGGGGGACCTTGCGCCACCTTGTCGGTTTATATAAAACATAGTTGCAGTGTTCTCCGTCATTATGGTGACTGTTTTTCCTCTTATTATGGAGAGAAAATGGTGTCAGGTGTACCTTACTGCTCTTATTTCTAGAATATTTATGTGCATTGCTCTTATGGATCTTGTCCATCTGCCCTGGATTTTGTGTGTATCGGTATGCGCAACCCATCCCGTAAGGGTGGCATCCATTGTTATCGTTACTGATGGCTGTGGCCTTGCGAAGGGAACTCCTCGTCGCAGGTTGTTTAGACCCTCCACCAGTCCTGATAATGTTTGGTGTGGTGAGCATCCTGTGTAATGAATGGCAGTGTGGTCTGTAAACTGCCGCAAGCCAGGATTGCAGTACCCTAATTCTGAGTCTTGCATATGGTACCACTGCGGTGGCAGCTGCCATGTCCCCTAGCAACTTAAGTATAATCCTTGTTGGTACTGTGGGATCCACTTGTATATATTCTACAAGATCGACAATAGCTGTAACACAAGGCTCAGGCAGAATTGCTCTGCCAGATGTTGCATCTAGCTAGGAGTGCTCCCATAAAGTGTATCTTCTGTGACGGAACTAAAGTAGATTTTTTTTCTATGTTTATTCTGAGCCCTACGCTTTGGAAAAGTGACATGGTGAAACTTGTGGCTACTTCTGCATCTTGGAACATCTTTGCCACAATCAGGCAGTCGTCTAGGTACGGATATATAATTATGTCCTGTGTTCTTAGATAGGCTGCGACTAACAGCTAGGACCTTGGAAAACACACAAGGGGCTGCTGAGAGTCCGAAGGGAAGGACTTTGTATCGGTAGTGATGTCCCTTGAATATAAATCTCAGGAATTTCCTGTGGGAAGGATGAATAGAAATATGAAAATATGCATCTTTTAGGTCAAGGGCTGAGAACCAGTTACCATGTTGTAGCATAGAAATAATAATGTTCAGTGTTGCCATCTTGAATCCTTCTTGGGATGGTGCTGCAATCTTTCAACTGCTCCAAGGCTTAATAATTGAGACACCTCCTCCCTGAGGACTTGTGCATGAGCTGGGTCCCTAAAAAGGGATGGGAAGGGGTAGTGTAAAGGGGGGATTTTAATAAAGGGAATAGTAAGACCTTGTTTTATGATATCCAAGACCCACCTATCTGAAGTTATACTAGCCCAATTATGTGAAAAAATTTTCAACTGGGATTCAAGGTTAGTACTGTTGTCCTGTATGCTACTGCATGGGGATATGTTCTCAGACCCTTGACCAAGGCATCAGAATTGTGTGTTTGGTGGAAGGGACTGGTTGTTTAGGGATGTCTGCATCTGCTGTTTTCTTTTATATGACTGTTGTTTTGTTCTCTGTTGGTGTTCGTAGGATCTAGGTTGGCAAAAAGGTTGGTATTGCTGATTAGAGCGATGCGGGTATTGCTGAGGTTAAATGGTTTCCTCTTAAAGGTAGCGGCATATATGCCTAGTGTTCTCAAGGTGGCCCTGGAATCTTTCATTGAATACAATACCTGATCTGTCTTATTTGTAAAGAGCTGGTTGTTCTCAAAAGGTAAGTCCTTTATTTTATTTTGCAGATCACGTGGAAGTGCTGCTGTATGGATCCAAGATGCCCTTCTTAGCACAACGGCTATAGCAATAATTCTAGCCGCCGTATCCGCAGTAGCCATTGAGGCTTGCAAGAAGGTTCGTGACACACGTTGACCTTCAGTGAGTATAGATCTGAACTGGTCCTTTTTAGCTTCTGTGATATCAGGTTTTAATTTGGCTAATTTATTAAAGATGTTATGACTATAATTAGAGAGGAGAGCAAGGTAGTCTGCAACTCATAATAAGAGTGGAAGATGAATATACTTTTCTGCCCAAACTATCCATGTGTATCCAATTTCTGTCTGATGGTGTAGTTCTAAAACTCGGATTCTTATTTCTTTGATTCGCTGCATCTATGACTAATAAATTTAGCACCAGATGGGTAAATAAGAATTCCATTCCTTTAGACAGGATGAAGTATTTTCTATCTGTGTGTTTATTAGTTGATGATATGGAGGCTGGTGTTTGCCAAATTATTCTGGCAGGATCCATTATTGCCTTGTCCATAGGAAGTGCTATCTTTGAAGAAGGTGGTGCGTTTAAGATCTTTAGCAGCTTGTGCTGCGATTCTGCCACTTCCTCCAAAAGGTATTTCTAGCTCTTCGGCAACTTGCCGAAATAGCTCATTAAACTGTGTATGATCGTCTGAATAATTCTGTGTTAAAGGAGCAAGTGCTTCCTGTGCTGGAGACGCCCTTGGGGTTGATGGCTATGATCATATTATGTCAATAGAAGCAGCTGCTTCTGAATGCAGAGAGGAATGTGATAAGTGAGTAGATATAGACAGCCTGTTTTCATCCCGCTTAGAGTTATCTCGCCTGTCGTGTGATACAAAATGGTGGTGCGAGCGATTCCTACTGCAACCTCTACTGTGTCTGCTGCGCAAGTCATAGGAATAACGAGGGTGATAATGAGAGTGGCAGGAGCGGCTAGAACGTCTGCAGGGCAATCGCGATATGCTATAATGATAACTTCGTGCTGTAGCAGATCGCTCTGAAAGACAGCATCCATGGTGGGAATAATCATAGGTGCCGCATGAGGAGCATCTACTGTGCTGTCTAAATACAGAAGAATTTGCAGAGTAACAAGGGGATATGTGGCGCTGCTTGCGCGACCTCTTTCTAGGTGGGGAGTGTTGCGGGCTCTGATTAGACCGAGTATCCCTCTTTGACAGTGGGCTGTCTGATGTCTCAGGATGTGCGTTATTGACAAAGCCTCATCAGGAACGGTGCCATATGTTCTGTCAGCACTGACTGAGGGCGAACAGATTGTACAGCCTGAGTCGGAACCGGTGACTGAGAGCGGCGGGGTGCCAACGAGTTTGTGTGAGATGGCTGTTTAGCCTAGCTTGGCGCAGTGCCGTTCTGTGTCTTGGAGTGCCGATGCTGTGAGGCAACTATAGCCCTCGAGGAACCTTTAGCCTCTCTAATGGGTTTTTTTGATGGTGGCTTAGACTCAGCTGGACAGCCCTTCCTGGCTGCCGAAAAAGCCTTGTCTAACGACTTTCGCCTGTTATGGCTGTCGTCTGAATGACTCACACTTGGTTTACCCAAGGCTGAGTCTGATCCTGGAGCCAGAGACTTTTCCATTAGTAAAACTTTGAGCCACAGCTCCCTGTCTTTGCATGCTCTGGTGCTTAAATTCAGGCAATGAGTAGACTTCTGAGGCAAGTGTGATTCACCTAAACAGCGAATGCACTGAGAGTGGCTGTCAGAGGCTGGCATCACTTTGTTACATTGCACACATCTCTTAAAACCCAGAGACACAAGCATATTATGAATATACTTCTGTTTCTGTTGTTTCTTATTGTGGTCTCTTGTTCTTCATTTCGTTTTCTCCTCTTTTGTTCTTTTGAGAAGCGGGTGGCAGCGGGAAAGGGGGGGATTGCAGCGGGAGCGAAGAGGCCCAACATATTAACTCGTCTTTTTTTTTTTAAATATATGTTTTAGGACTGTGCGAGGAAAAGTTAAGTATAGGAACTGCAAGGTCAGGTACTCCGTGAGGAGAGAAGCCGGAGAGCAAAGGATCCATTGCAGAGACAGGGACGATTGAAAAGGAACTGAGGGGAGACAGCCGCGTGCGCACTGAGGGCTCGTTGGGGCAGACACAAGACATCTTCTGCGCAATCACGGCTTTGACTAACTGCTAGGAAAACTCCGTTCAGTAGTGCAGGGACGCTACCACACTTAAGGTGGAGCACCCATAGGACATCACTCGAAGAAGAAAGTACCTATCTATCCTTGGAAATCCTGCTTGTTGGCCACAGCAACTATCAATGACCCTCAGTGGTGGAGGGGTGCGAAAAAAGGAATTCATACCCCTTGGGAACAATAAATTTTTTACACTTTGCAGTTTGCTACAGACCTTAACTGGGTCCATGATGGTATCATTCAATCAGAGAGCTACTCAACATGTGCCTGCTGGTGAAAGGATATCCAGGAGGCTGTATGTCATCTTCTTAACCGTTTCAACTTGGACCACTAAATTTGAGGCTATTCACTTCAATAAGTTTTGTTAAGCTTTACAGTTGTCCTGTGCTTGGGGGAACCCTGAGTGTCACCGTTGCTTCATACAGAGAAGAGGATGAGGAGGCTAATACAGGCAAATGAACTTCGGTTGATTCTTCAGTATCCACAGATGAGGCTTCCTGTGGGGCTTCCACCTGAGGCCTGGCGCCATGCTCCATACTGGAGTTCCATTCTGAGATATCTCTGGGTGGTACTAGCATGCCCTAGACTCTGAAACAGCCAAGCATGACAACCTTGAAGAGGTATTCTGAAGTGGGGAAAGTCCCCAAGAGTTCCAAAAGGCCCACTGCATGGTTGCTGGCCCCCCAAGGACCTGGTAGCTACATGTCCAGTGATATTAACAAGTTTGATGCTCTGCCAGAATGAAAATGGTTTGGGCAGTGAAGTCGACTGCATTGGGGGGGTGGGGGGTATGATACCACAGAAGACTCTGAGGACAATGAACTATGCTCCAGAGACCAGGGAAGTACTATGCCACTTGATGCTGGGAAGGGCTCCCAAGGATATCTCACGCTTATAAACATGGGCTGCCCCTTTCACAACTGTCATTGTAAAGGACAGTCCTAGTGACAATTTTCTGTCACTTAGAGGCACAAGTGGTACCAAGTCCTGTCTCTTTAGTGATCTCAGTACTGATATGGCTAGAAGGTGAAACCGGCTATGGTGAAACTTCATGGGTTGATGGCACTGCAGGGTGGCTGGTACACTGCTTTTGTGCCAGTGTCAGAGGCTGCTACGGTACCACGTCTACAGGCACCTGACACTGTGCTACTAGGGATGAAAAGCAGCCTGGTGTGGGTCTTGCTCTCTCTCTGCTCCCTCTGTCCTTTGGTACTGGAGCTTGACTCCTCTCCTGGTGCTTGTAGTATTTCATCTTAGGCACTAATGAAGATGATTGGTGCCAAGAGCCCTGGGTTGTTGGAGGTGCATTCTACAGTGAGGTTGAGGTGCTCAGTGCCGAGACCAAGCACAGCTCTGAGGCCAATCTTAAGACTGCCTCGGTAGAAGGACTTGTAAACATGGTGGAGTCCTTTGTGGTCCTGGGCTGAAAATTCCCAAAAATTTGACAACGGTCTTCCCTGTCTTTCCACTAAGCACTTGAGACAGCTCCAGTGCAGGTTGTTCAAGGGCATAGGTTATTACACAAAGCACAAGTCTTGAACCCTGGCAACTGAGGGTTGTCCTGGTCCTGGGACAGTGGGCAACCCCACTAAAAGTGGAGGCATCCAAAAATTACAAACTACAAATTACTAAAACCACATAAACTACCTACACTAAATTTGTCATAAAAACACTAAGAGAATGCTTGCAAATGCAGTGAGGAGTTCCAGCAGCTGTCACAGTCAGTAACAGGGAACTGAAGGCAAGTGGGATTGGCAGGGCTCTTTATACTGGTGCTATGAGCATGAAAAACCAGAGAGCATTAAAGTCAAACTAAAGGATAGACTAAGGGAAAAACTTCTGGCAGGTTAGCTTGGGAATATACACACTTACTTTGGAATGAACATGTGCAAACATCTGAAGAAGAAGAGGAGAAGCCATATCTTAATGCTTGAGTCAAGACATTTGGGGGTTTAGAGAGAAAGCGTGAAAGCCCTTATATCAGCAAACTATGGATTCAAATAACAGCATTAAAGGGATTGTTTTCTGGGTGCACATTTGTATTATAATAGTATATTTTCTGAGTTTTTTATTTTATGTTAACCACACAGCACAGTCTGAACACCTTAGCTCTGTGATAAGGCGTGAAAAGGTCCCTGGCATAAAAAATTCACCTTATAAAAAATTGGGATGTATGTGAAAATGTTTAGGCTAGAAGCTTGGTTGCAACTGCTTCTTTCATATTTACTATCAGAAGGACTTAATACCAGGGGCATAGCCAGCCTTTTTTTTTTTTTTGGCTATACCCCTGCGAGTGAAGGGTGGGCCCAGCCAAGGGCAGCTTCCAGTCATGCAACTGGAAGCTTGCCTCCCTTACTAGCCCCCCATGGAGGAAATGCCAGAATGCCAGGGTTGACAGCAGCATGAACTTTGCCACCACAGCCACTGCTGCAAGCAGGGGAGAGGCCCCAGCACTTCAGCTCCACTTGCAGATTTGTGGCTTGGCAGCCACACCAGTGCCTCTGTCCCGCCCATAGCCGCCAGCTGCTGGACAGCCCCGTGGCCGCAGAGGCAAAGTTTACACTGCTGCCAGGAGCTAAGGTGGCCAGGCTTCAGGGCTCAGTGGGTGGGCTCTGCCCCACCCCACCCCACCCCACCCCTGACTATGCTCCTAGTTAATACTAATCATAATAATAAAAAATAAACTCCTAAAAAAACAACTTAGTATTTTTGGGAGCTCTTTTCCATATTTCAGGTTTGTATCACATAGGAAATATGACATTTCTTATTAGTAAGAATATTTCTTTGTTTCCCTAACAGTAATTATCTACAAGAAAAGAACTATTAATTCAAAATCTATTAAAACACATTTCATATCTTTCTACACATTGTCTTTGTAAGATATGTGGGTCCCAGGACATTAGAGAGAGGTAGTGTCTTTTATATTGAACCAACTTCTGTTAGCGGATGACACAAGATTTTGAGCTACACAGAGCTGCTTTTCAGATCTGGGAAAGGTACTCTGAGTCACAGCTAAATACAAGATCAGACAAATAGCACATATTCTAAGGGACCATTCCAGGTGAAGTGGCAGGTTAATACCCCTGTAGCTAAAGAACAAAATGGGGGAGGGAGGATTAGTGTGTTACAGATTGTTGTAATAAGCCATCAATGCTGTGTCTTTATTATGACCATGATTTTTAGTGTACAGCAAGGTTATGAATTTAAGCTCGCAGGCTTGCCTTTTCATACTGTTGTGCAGGACTCCTTTGAGGGTAAGAATGGACTAGTCGGTTATAGAGTGAGTGCTTTGCGGAAAGTGTACCACACTTTTTCAAAAAATGATCACTCTGAATCTGACCCATCCCATCCTCATCCTCAAAAGGAATCCTGCAAAACACTATGAAAAGACTAGCCTTGGAGCTTAAATTCATAACCTTGCTGGACACAAAAATATCATGCTCTTATTAAAGACACTGCATTGATGGCTTATTATAACAATTTGTAACCCTCTAATCCTCCCTTTTCGTCCTTTGGTCAGAGTAATGTTAACAGGCCATTTTACCTTGAATGATCCCTTACAACATGTGCTAACTACTTATTTAACCTATCTGTATAATCGTGTATTTAACTGTGATATTTTTAGCACCTTTCCTAGGCCTAAAGAACGACTCCGTTTAGCTTGAAAGATTGTCTCTCCCACTAATAGAGGTGGGCTCAATAAAAAAAATATTAAATCTCCAATCTTCTCTCTGTTGTATTACTAACATGCTCTTAAATCTTTCAAGGCTTACTAGACATCAAAAAGAGCCAAAAATATAATGCAACTCTAATCCCCCACTTCCACGTATTTAAAGGTATATAAAATATTTAATGTACACATTAATGTACAATTCCATAAAAATATACTGATAACTTGCTCACACACATAAAAACTGGCTTCTCAGAGATGCTTAGCTTGATTTCAGTAGTACCCAACACCTTAAAGGACTGGGCCCATAATGCCAACTCTTCAAATTACACTAAAAGAATGACTAAAGCACTAGAAGCCCTAAGGATCTATTATAGTCATATCTTAAGAATAACTGAATTACGCAGAAATCCAAGAATTCCTGTCTCTAATGAATACACTTCTTGTAGAACATACATAATTAATTTTTTGTTTCATATTTAGTGTAGTAAAGATCAATGGCTTAACTTTTCAGAACTGAACAGTCATTACCTTATTTCTGGGTGTTCAAACATGAGACATCTTAAACATATCTGGTATTCAGAAAGCAGGTGCTCAGCACTTAGAAAAATCAGGCTCATTTCAAGTTGTGCACTCAAAAGATAAAAGGCACCCAAACTAACTTGAGTTGTACTGTGTAATAATTTAATGAAAAGAATTTTGGGAGTACACTTTTATGACTTTTCTAGTTTGCAAAATAATTATTTGTCCAAATACAGTTACTTCAAAACATGATTAAATTCTTGTAAATAGGCTTTTTCATCAATGCCCCAAATATACTGACAGTCTTGCTTTTGGAAGACACGTTGCAATCCTAAATTTGTCAATAGTTTAGTGCCAGATAAACAGATAGCTTATTTTGAATGCACACGCATTATATAAAAAAAGGCAACTAAATATTCAAGGAACATTTATGAAATATATCAGGATTTGAGGCCTCCATGTTTAAAATTAATCCTAAAACATATTGCCTTTTTCAAAAGAAAAAAGCCTGAGATCACCAGTTACAACAAAGACTGCAGGGTTTCACCTAACTCACACAGTTTAATGAACAGTTCTCTCTTCAATCCTACCTCAGGTTCAGTCATAGTTTATACAGGTGTGTGCAAAATTTATCTGATTCCTAGAATTAACCAAACAAAAAGAAATGGCAGATTTTTTTTTTTTTTACTTTAAAATGAAAATTATAGTAACAGGAAATTAACTATTCCATCAATGCTGACCATTTCTATAATTTATTAGTTATGAAGGTAATTTGGAAAGCTCTAATATACATAAATCACTACTGTTATTTTTTTTTAAACAGGTGTTTTTTGGACAACACTTCCTTTATATGCATTGCAATATGCTTCATTTCTGCAGTATTATCTGTCATTTTTCTTGTCCTGTCAACAGTACAGTTCTCATTTGCATTTATTTTTTCAGAAGAATTCCTGTCTGTGACCTTCTCAAAACACTAATAGATAGCAGCTTCTTCACTCTCCCCACCCCCACCCCTGCCCAGCAGAGTTCCAAACTGAAATTTCTACTACATAGTTATCAAAGCAGAACAAGAGGTTATCTTGCAATGTTTTTACAACAGGAAAGTGAATAAGAATTGAAGCAACATCAGCAATAAGCCCAGTGATGACAGCACCTTTGGAAACATTTGCAGCTTCTTATGATTTCAGCATAGAGGATTACATTCATATGTTTGCACTATAAGGAGTTCTGCTAGCAGACTGTTTTTTGGGAGACTTGGTACCAGTGATCTCAGCAGGGGACACTTACATCATCTGCTAAGGCTGCTGCACCATGAAGTATGGGCACAGGGCTCTGCTTTTCATAGCAATGCAGTTTCTCATGAATCTGGAAGACAATTGGGACAAAAAGATAAGTTTGCTTAGCAGTGAAGAACATACATCAACACAACCTCATTGAGTTAACTGATCTGGTGAATGTTTAAAAAAAATCCTTATATAAATCTATAAGAGGCAATAATGTAGATGCAATTCATCAACCACCTCTGTTGAAGTGCTAAGAACATGAAATCAGATGGAAAAAATGTTCAGTATGTAGACCAACCCAAAGAAAAACTAAACATTTGTGATTTTTCCCTGGGTTTTCCTATGCCTGTATTTCTGACATATTGCTTTAAGTATCTATTACATTTCACATTGCTGCTGAAAATACAAAGCATAAAGTGTTCATCCCCAAAATGGATATAAAAACCCCTGTAAATTATGATTTATGAAGTGAAAGAATAGCCTGCCATTCATATTTTGACAGATAACTCAGTGGATTTGCTTCAGTCATTAAAATAATTCAAAAAGAAGGACAAAATAGTTCTGATGTGAAGCCTAACAATTCAGGAGAAAGTTGTATTTCAGCAAATTAAAATACTTCAAGTTTATTTCAATTTTTTATTTAACAGTATAAACAACAAGAGTCTTGTGGCACCTTAAAGATAAACAGATTACTTCAGATAAACTTTCATGGGCTCCAACCCACTTCATCAGATGCATAATTTATTGAACAGTGTTGCCAAAATTCAGAAAGGTCATAGTTGTAGAAAGCTTATTCCTTGCTTTTTTCGAAGGGAGAACATACATATTAAGATAACTTCTCTCCACACATCAGTGAGACATTAAGAACAATTTC
Organism: Podocnemis expansa; assembly: GCA_007922195.1. Lineage (NCBI taxonomy): Eukaryota > Metazoa > Chordata > Testudines > Podocnemididae > Podocnemis > Podocnemis expansa. Next base: position 47,662,572 of record ML681964.1, read on the forward strand.
CCTAGCTAAATCTTAAAATAGCTAAATATTTTGGGAAAATGTCTAACAATAAGCTTCCTACCTTACAAAATATTTATATTGTTCACTCATCACCATTATCTGGAGACACAAAATACAAAAAAGAAAGAAAGATAGATGATGCCATAAATAATCTAAATTACCATTAATCTGTAAAAATTTCTAACCCACTAGAACACCGCCTCCCTTCTCGGCAGGAGCATGTACTCCAACCCATAGCAACAGCTGCAGAAGCATGCAAAGCAGGAACTGCTTTGCTGGGGAGAGATGGCAAAATGGGCCCAGCAAGGACTCTTGAGCAGCTCCCACTGAACTGCCTCTGGACCCAGAGCAATGCAGAGAAGACCCTCAACACATTTTGGGGGCACTAAGACCTATGCAGAGACTCTAGGTGGTGAGAGCAACTGCAAAAAGCTGAAACAGCCAAAGGAAGAACCTTCAGGCAGTTGGAGACCATCCCACATTTTTACTGGATATCTCTCCTATTTCTTTGATTGTTTGGTTGGTTGCTCCAATTCCCTCCACCACGGTCTTTTCTCCTCAGGTTCACTCCATACACGGCCCCTTTTACCCTTCTCTTCCCTGCCCCATCCCCTTTGACCCCTTTTAATTCAATGTCCATTCTGGCTTATCAACTCCTACTTAAATCCACACTTCCCTCCATCAAAAATCATGCAACTAACACATTTGCTACCATCTCATTGTTCACTCTACTTGCATATTCCACCACTTCCTCTGCCACAGGTTTATCTTGTCTAGTTATATAATAAGCTCTTAGAGGCAAAGACAGTCAGGTATTGTATATTTGTACAATCTTCCAGAAGGGTAGCCGTGTTAGTCTGTGTATAGCTGCATCTGATGAAGTGGGTTGTAGCCCATGTAGGCTTATGCTCAAAGAAATCTGTTAGTCTCTAAGGTGCCACAGGACTCTTGCTGTATTTGTACAGCACCCTAGAACAGTGGGGTCCCATTCTTAATTTGCCCTTAAGAGCTACTGTAATAAACATGATTAATAAGAACCACTAGACAAGCTATGGTTCTGTTTGATGTTGATCTTGGGTAGGGTAGAAAAATGGAAGTGAATTCCAGAGCTGCCAGTGAGTCTTTGATAACATGTTGAATCTAGCACTCAGTGGCTACAATCTTGAGACAGTTTGCTGAAGTGCACTAAAATACTAAATGATCTCAGTTGTCAAGATGAAACAAGACAAAAGTAGACATCTAAAGCAGGGGTTCTCAGACTTTTTGGGGTCATTCCCAACCACTCGTGACACACCAAGGCTCCACCCCACCACCAGCCACATCTTTTCCCCTTCTGCCCACAGCCCCGTCTCTTCCCCTCCCTCCCCTTTGCCTCCCAGAGCAATCCTCCCATCTCTTCCCCCTTAGCTCCTCACAGCAGTCTGCCCATCTCCTCCCCCTCTGCCCTACCATCCCCTCCCCCTTTGTCTCTCCCATCTCTTCTCCCTCCCCCAGGTTGCCTGCAATCCCTGAGTCTGTTCCCCTGAGTACCCATGCCCACCATGGCCGTGGCTCTGGCTCTGCTGCCCTGTCCCTGCAGCCCCTCTACTGTGGCCCTGCTGTTTCTATGCCCCCCTCCCGCCCGACAGCCCCATACTCATCCTCCTAACAAAGGGGCGCCACCACGCAGCTGCCAGAGAAACTACTCTGCCTCCCTGGGCTCAACAGGCAGGGTGGGAGATTTAAAAATGCCCCACCTCCAGCTCCTAGAATGCTGGACGAGTCAGCAGCCTTCCTGAGTCACACAGACAGGCTCCAAATGTTAACAGCCAGCAGCTCCTTGCTGCGCTGCTGCAGCTCACCCAACCACATGAGGGGCTTTACCCATGGCAACACACTTGCCACTGTGCCATGACACAGCAGTTGATAACTGCTGCTCTAAAGTACTGAATACCAACACCATAAAATTATCTGTTTTTATTCATAATCATCTTGTACTTCATCTTAAAACTAAATGAAAGGAAGTGGATTCTCTGGAATGTAAGTATACTTTTCTCTGTATCCAAAATACCATTAAATGGATAGCCACAATCCACACTAACTAAAATTTCTCATTGCTTTGTTAAAGAAATAGCCACAATTAGTGAACTTTGGAATAATACAACTTAGAAGAAACTAAAACACAAATGACTAGAGAGAGTTCGGCTCCACAGCCACCTTGCAAAGCAAAGGGGGAGGGGGGAATCTTTGCTACAGTTGCTATTTGGACCTCAATAAGAATCCAGTTAAGTTTCAAAGATTACATATCTGAGTAGCTAAAAAGACCTTCTTGTTAAAAAAAAGGACTCCATTTCCTTTGTTTGTTTGTTTTCCTCACCATCGTCATCTTGATTTTATTCAAGCTGAACGTCAGCCAGCTCTGAGCTTACAAGGTCCTCTGTGAAAAAGATGGAGACACTCCAATGCAACTTTTGTTTACTCTGGCCATCAGCTACAGGCACCTTCACTTCCATTTCATGGTGTTGTAGCAACTGTACAGCAGACAGCTAAAAGATCTGAAAGGGTGAGCACGTAAAGTTGGTTTAAGCCAATCATTTTAGGAGATAGTTGACCTAAACTAGAATAGCATTCCCAGGCCCAAACCCACATTTAACAAAACTCAAGGAAATCTGAGAACTATAAAGTCTGAACTGCCTTCTAATTGTCTTAATATTTCCTCAAAAGAGAAGTTTGGAGAACGAGCAATAAATGAAAATAATGTCTGTATCAACCAAAGGTTTTATTTAGAAGCAGCCTGACTAAAGCTTGAAATAGATGCAATTTGTTCTCCGAGAAGGAGACCTGGACTCCAGTAACCCCTTCCAAAAGTCTTATAAAGACTGATCTAAAATCAAATCAGAGACCGCAGCCCAAATGTTTATAAAACCGGCTGACGCTCCAAGGTGACCCTTGCTTCAGTTCACTCCAAATGTTGTCTTCATGGCATGAAGACAATGAATGCAACAAATCTTAGATCAGTTACACCTACTGGGACAAGGCTCTTCCTCAACCTTTGGTGGGTCCCACTCTTCCCTTTGGCACTGAATAACAAAACTGCCTCACTCCTGAGCGTTCTCATAGGCCCTTGCCTTTTTGCTGGTGTTCTTGTCCCTCCAGTGGATGGTCAGTGGAGGCAGGGGGGAGCTCAGTCTCATCCTCAACTCTAGGCTCCAAACCAGGGACCTCACAAGCCACAGCCTCACTCTGCTGCTTCAAGGAACCAGTAAGATTCCCTGAGTTACTTCCCCATACCCCCAGATGTAAATCTCCATGGCTCTGCTCGGCCAGGGGCCCTTCCTGGCCTTCCTACCACAGGAAGTCTTTGATCTCTGATAGCCCCACTGGGTGTGGTAGTGTCCGGTTAAATTCTCCTGTCCTGGCAGGGTCTGTTTCCCTCAAGCCTCCAGACCTCAGAAAGGTCTTTTGCCCCCTTTGCACAGGGGTTTTTCCTTCTCCTAGTCTTTTCACCTGCAGGGTTCTTCCTAACAGGCCTTCTGCTCCTTCTCCTAGATCTGTCTGCCTTGCTTTGCCTCTTCTCACACACTGTGGTAGCTCTCCTCGCTGTCACACTTCAGCTACCCCCTTGCTTTGTAAGGAAGGCTTTTAACAAGCCACGGGCAGGGCAGAGACCCTGCTCAGTTGCAAGAGGAAAAGGAACTTGCTGAGCTGAATATACTGGCCTAGTACTCACTGGAAACCCTCCAGTCTGACCCTGTCACACTATTTAGAAAATATTTCTGTATATATGATACCCTAAAAACTAGCATTGCTGAATATTACAAGGAACTGCACATATAAAATTTGAAGAAGATAGTTAATAACAGATAAGATAGTGAAAATTGAAATATTTGGTCTTATGATGCTTACCTGACATGACAGAAAAATTAGAGGTACAGGACAAGGGACAGAAAATATTTTCGGAAGATACATGAAATGGAGATGTAGAAGACATTTACAGTTTACTGACGTTAAATGTTTCATCAGTTTAGGATAATACTATGTTTTGTATGATTGGGGTATGTTATGCTGCGCGGGGATTAGCTGGTATTGTTCCTCCCCAGCAGGAGGTGGCACGAACTGTGATAGTTAAGGAGTTTGCGTAACTTTGTTTGTGAATAGAGTAAGTTTAGAATGTTTGTGTAAATGTAACTGACAGGAGTGCTTGGCAGCTTGCCAAAGTCTGTGGGTCTGCCCAGAGACAGACAGATGAGCAGAGACTGAGAGATCACATGGGCTTCTCCTTCGAGAACATTCCACATGTAAGCCTATGAGGAAGCCTTTTCAGTGCGAAAAGGCATGGTGCTGATTGGACTACAGCTTGGTATTTATGTGGGGTTCGTGCCAAGGGGTGGAAGGAGTCGTCGGTTGGGAGTCAGGTGTGGGGGTTTCGTGTGCATGTTCCCTGCTTCACTGCTTGACCGCTCTCTGCTGAGGAGACTGGCTCAGAGTCGGCCTGCTGCTCAGGTCTCACTGACAATTGTTAGGCCAATTTCCAAAGGGATAGCCGTGTTAGTCTAGTCCAGCAAAAAAGAAACAAGGAGTCGTGTGGCACTTTAAGACTAACAGATTTATTTTTCCCATGAGCTTTCATGGGAGAAAATCCTACTTCGTCAGATGCTTCGAAGATGGGTGAACTTACAGAATGGAATGAAATTGTTAGGCCAGTCTATCTGAGAGCTCAGCTGAGGGAGAGCCAGAAACTGCCAGATAGTGAGCTTTCCTGGCAAGTGTCTGAATGGAGGTTCAGAAGGTGGCTGGGACTGCATGTTCAGAGCCGAGCGTCTGGTCCATGGGATCAGAGGGCCTCAGACAGCCACCACCTTCCTGGAGCCTTGAAGACTTCCAGAGGAGGTCATCTTGGGACAGGACTTCGGATTTGGCTTGGTGAAAGTCCTCGAAGCGACAGTGCCCTGGGAGCCTGTCACAGCGAAATCTGTAGAGAGGTGAAAGGACTTTACTTTATAGGACAGGGTAGAAGAACCCCCAGAAATAGATGGGCCAAGTCTGGATAGCCACAAGCTCTCCTGAAAGAACAATGAAGGATACATCTCCCTTGGATCTAGAGGGAAGAACTCATCAGAAGCGTGAGCAGAGTGGGGGGAATTCAGCTTGAGAGGCTTCAGAGCTTCTCCATGTGGAATCTGTCTGCCTGGGCTGGAGTTCTACTCTCAGTTGGTTGGAGGGAGGTGATCCTCCTGTCTGGAGTACAAGTTTTAAGGGGTTTTCAGGGTGGGCTTATTACTTACATACCTACCTGTCTATTAGTAACTGTGTAACTGTGATTTTACCTGTGGTACTTACCTGTTAGTCGTTTAAAGGTTTTATCAGCCCTTATTATGATAGTTTTCCTCTACCCCATCCCATGGTTTTAATAAACCTGTGTTGTTAACTTCACTTTGCCTCCATCATTTGTTCTAAACCAGGCTGGAATGAGGTGACAGATACTCAAAAGTTTGGGGAGACCTTCTGGGACCCACTGTTGTCCGTGAGAACGAAAAATTCGCTAACAGAGAGTGGATGAACAGAGAGATACTGGGAGTCTGTTCTTGCTTGCAGAAGTGGGATTTTCTCCCACAAAAGCTCATGGAATAAAAATATTTGTTAGTCTTTAAGTGCCACAGGACTCCTTGTTTGTTTGTTTTACCTTCAGGTAGACACTACAGCTCTACGCAGAGATTGGAGAAAGTGCAAGAAAGCCTACCATCCTAAAATTCAGCACTTTTTTTTTTTTGGTTTGTTTTGACATGAGTCACATGATGTCCTCTGAGGTATGACCTGTGTGACTTTTCTGTTCATTCCTCCCAGGTAATTGTGTGGTTTTACGCAAAACATGCCATGCAATGCTCCCTTTTGAATGTTCATAACATGTTCTGTCTTATTGTTATGGTATCATGGTTCCTGCAACTTCATGTATGCGTACAGATGTGCATCATGTTTCCAAGAATTTCACATGGCTTAGTGGGGAGGCAGACAATCTGGGCAGCCTCTCCACCCAGAGCCTGCAGAGGTACATGGCAAAGACAATGCAAATTGAGCTCCCTGGCTCGGGCTTAAAGAAGATCACCTTGGCCCAGGAGGAGGGGATGTGGGGTGAGGGGGACTGGAAACAAGTACACCCATTTGGAACAGTGAGAAGATTTTTGCCAGAGAATGTCCATTTTGAAACATCTCCAAGAAGGATTGGACCCTACCTAGGGATAGGCAGAGACTGGCTGCTAACCCATCATCATTTAGCCAGACCTTGTAAGTAATTCAGGACACTGACATTAGGTTAGAATGGTTTTATATCTTTTATTTGCTTGTGGTAACCCCTGACTCCTTCATTAAATGATTGTGCATTGATTTGCTATATACTCACTTAAAATCATGTCCTAATAAATAAACTAGTATTTGTTTTATCTAAAGCTGTGTGAACTTTAGAGAGATGGAATGAGCAAGCTGTGGTATTCCCATTTCTTTGATAATGGGCAAATCAGTATCTATAAGCCTACAGTGACTGAGGAAGGGTCCCAATCTCTGTAAGAAGGAAGCTGCTAGTTTGATATCAGAGGGTGTTCACTGTGGAAGCACCCCATCTGTTGGGATAAAAATTGGTTATTCTATATAGGTACTCGTTATGCATGTTCAATTTTACTTCTTGATGTTAATATAGGAGGTGAATAGTTGGTGATGCTCCTCCCCAGCACTAGGGTAAGAAAGTTAAGCAGCCAGGCAGTCTGACAGGCAGGCTGCCGGTCTTTGAAATCTGCCCAGCAACAGGAGATGGGCCCAGCAGCAGGACAATATGGCTGCCCCCATGCGAGTGGCAGCTCCAGAATGTTCGTCTGTATAGATTGATGAGGGAGACTGTGGCGCGAAAAGGGGCATGCTGGATTGGACAGTGAGTTCAGGGGCACGAAAAAGGAAGCGCCATGATTGGACAGAGGGATGGCTTTTAAGCCAGAATCTCTGAGGAGAGGGGGGCTCCCTGCACTGACTCTGTCGGAGCGAGCTCCCTGTGCCGCTGCTGTCCTGGGGTGTGTGTGTGTGGAAACCTGCACAAGTGCCTCCTCCTGATTTTTGAAGAGGAACAAGGAGAGCCTTGGGACCTCCCGAACTGGCATGAGGGACTGAATTTCTGGTCCGGGAGAATCAGAGATTCAGACTGGGAGCAGAGGTCCCTAGTAGGCTCAGAAGAGGACAGGTGCACCTGGAAGTCCCTGAAGATCTGGAGCCAGGGAGCCGGCTCCAGTTAAAAGGACTTTGCATAAGGGTGAATGAACAGTTGTTCCAGGACAGGCTAGAAGTGGCCCAGAAGCCGCCAAGCCAATCCTGGACCATGGTGAACTGCGACGGACCAGGCCCACAGACTATTGAGGCCTACGCCATCTGGCAAAGCAAAATTATGAGGCTCTACCCAATGTGTGGGTGGCGGGTGCCAGGAGAGGCCGGGGCGTATGGTGATCCACAGTGAATTTACCTGACTTAGGAGTCCCAGGGAATCGTGGACATGGGACCAGAGGGTGTTGGGTTGCTGAGGGAGCTTAATATCTGATAAGGATATTTAGAGCATTAAGTGGTTCAATAGCGTGTGATAAGTTTTCTTTACTGGTTTTCTTTTTCCCCTTGGTTTCTCTCTCTCTTCTCCTCCTATTCCCTGAATAAATAGTGTCTGGTTAAGAACACTGCTGTCTCATGATAATGTGAATCCATGTCAGAGCAGCACAGGTTGACAGATGCCTGTGGCGAGGGGGACCTGTAGAAAAGAAGGTCTAAGATCCATCTTCCACACGAGTTTTCCTTTAACACATGTGGTTGGAAAACACACCTCCACTGCCTGGGACTGATTACATGCAAGAGGCTGGCATGGACCAACTCAGGAGTGGGTGGTCATCTAACAAAAGCAGGGTAAGTCAGGGTTCAGCAGCAGTGATCAGGGGGACATGGTGGCACCGCAAACCAGATTCTGGGAGCAGAACGTCACAGCATGTTTAATCACTGATAATAAATGAATTTATATTTTTGGTTCACTAACTGATATAGGTAGTGACAAGCAGTTTCCTGTTAGTAACCAATATGCTATGCAGTGTAATCTCTACAGATCTGGGGGGAAAAAAAAAAAAGATTTCTAGTTTGTTTTCTCCAGTATTTATACAATTTAAAAAACCCTACATTAAAAGTTTATTATTATGGTTGCAAAGTCAACCACTCAAGTCAGGAAATGTCAGAATCAAAGCTGCCTCTGAAACCTTAATTCAGCCTCTTTGTGCACATGCATTACAACACAGTCCTCACTTACATGATCATATACTGTTTTTCCATGAGGTCCCTGCCTCTTTCATTGCAAAGCATCAGTCTTCACTGAGGGGGAAAAAAATCAGGGCTGTATAGTAGAGGCAGCTGGAGGCTATGGGACTCCTGCCTAACAGGTTGTAAAAGCTGGAAAGTATGTAGTGAATGAGGCAGAAGACTTCAGGAACAAAAATGATAGTCTCTAATGCTGGCCTGGAGAAATAAGTTTTATTCATGCCTCTGCCGTACAGTCTGTGTGTGATTCTAAGTCACTTAAATCACACTTTTCAGAGACGTTCACCAATTATATGTTCCTCTGGATGCCCAACCTGAGGTCATGTGATTTAATTTTCAGGAGATGCTGAGCACTGACGCTCACAGCTGCACCACAAGTCAATGGGACCTGGGGTTGATTATGTAAATGGCTACAGAATGCTAAGAACTCAGAAAAATCAGGTTCTGGGCATCTTAAATACAGTACCCAAAACTAGGAAAATCTTTTTAATGTGTCCCAGCTCCCTATCTGTAAAATAGAGAGAGCATCAGCTGCTCATACTATAGGGGTTTTGTGAAGATAAATTAATGTTTGTGATAATATAGTGGCTACTACAGTGATAAGGCCCAAAGAAAAGTGTATGAGAAAATAACTGTTTAGGTCTTGATAGCAGCCTATAAACCAGGGGTCTCAAACATGCAGCCTGCAGGCCACATGCAGCCCCCAAAGCTATTTCCTGTGGCCCGCAATTACACTATCAGTACCAACATTTGCAATATCATTGCATGAAAAGGTTTCAGTGGTGCGGCCCTTGGGATAATGTACTAGTCATCAGGTAGCCCTGTACTAGTCCTCATGGTGATTTGAGTTTGAGACCCCTGCTATAAGTAGCGTGCAGTAAACACAGCCAGACACTGAACAGTGAACATAAAAATGAAGCACTAAATAACTGCTCTGTAAGTTACCACCATTCATTATGTGCCCTTAATGAGGCAGGAGTCCTGCTGAAAAAAAATGTATTCAATCAATTAAAATTTTTATGATGAGTGCTAGTCTCTCTATACAGATAACTGCAGCCCCTTTAAAGCATACAGTTTTTAAAGAGTAAGCAGCAGAAAGATTTAAACAAAGTTTGGATGGGCAGAGCAACAGCAGCGAGAGGAGACTAAAATGCTGGGAAGTGAGGGAGGACAGAGGCAGGAGGAAGACTTGTTTGTGAGAACATCAATAACTTAGGAGAGTGAAGTGGTATGGGGGATAAATTCAGAAGTTCGGTTTTGGCTTTGTTAAACTTAGATTGAAATGAGTCAGTGATGTGAAGACACGAGATTGAATGGACAAAAATAAGTCAGAAATGGAAAACTGATGTTGGTCAATGGAAGAACTCTTAGTTATGTCTACAGAGGGGGTTAATCCAACTTAACTGCATTACAAAAGGTATAACATTTTCACAGCCCTGCCTGGTGTACCATGGTTGACAATTTTTAGATGTAGACCAGGCCTCAGTACTTACATATACCCTATCTACATGTAATATAAATAAATTTTTTCAGCCATCATAGTGATACTCCAGGAGGGAAAAAAATGGAATTTGGGTTTAAGCACTGATACCACACTACTGCGTTTTTAAAAAATTCATTTCCTTTGAATGCCCAGAAAAGGTTTAAGGATCCATGAAAAGGAAATCTGCTCTTTGACAGATGTTGCAGTTTATTATTCCATAAGTATATTTGTATTCCCCCTTCCTAGCCGGTATGCTATTAGACAACAGTTTGACAAATGCATTTTAAATGTTTCTATTTAAGCTGCTTAATTCATTCATCTTTTACAAGCAAGGTACTTTAGCATCACTCGATACATGCTGTCATATTTTTATCCTTTATTTATTGTTCAACTTGTATGACATTGTCCTTGATTTTTTCCTTCTTTTTTTTTTTTATTATTATTATTGGCTAGATGTTGACTTCTGTTTTAAAACATTATATCTCGATTACCTATGTTGGATTTTCTACTTGTAATTTTAGCCTTTATTTTCATTTTGCACTAGAAACAAAGTTAAGAGCACTGGTGTCTAGGCAAGTATGAAAGAGCATTGTAACAAGCCTGAGACCAATATATTAGCTATTCTATTTTTGTAAGGGGAAGCAGAACAGAATAAGTACTGTCTACAACTCCTTCTACTCCTTGAAGAGTTTCTTAAAATATTTATCTTTCTATAAGAAACACTTTTTCACTTTGAATTCATTGTTTCCTACACAACAAAATAAAGCTGCTATTATATGAAATTTCACAGTCTTTCATTCAAGTGCACTTTTTTATCAGGAGAAAGAAAAAGTTTTGATGACTTTGCTTATAGGAAGGGGTCCCCAAGTGGGTAGAGGAAGTTCAGACTAAAGCCAAACAAGTTACACTTGCTCCAAAATAAATTTTCCTCCCCTTCAGAGCCAAAACACCCTACACCACTACTGTATAAAGTATTTTCAGAATTGTTTTTTGTACTTTTAGCCCCAGATTTCTTAAGGCCTTTCTGCCTTTAAAACACTTCCAAATTTGAGTTAATCTGCTTTCTGGTATGAGGAAAGGACATGGGGTCCTTGAAACTGAAATCTATTTTTATATCAGCTTTTAAAAAGCAGAACACTGACAAGCTTCTTCTTTGAGAACAGTGGTCCTCAGGTTGGAGGCCGTGGTAACAGTGACAGGGCTTTTTTGTTTGTTTTTGTTTTGTTGTTAAAGTATTAAGTTAAATTATTCTGATGAGATAGAACAAGTTGTCTGAGTAGCCACCATTAAGGTATCAGCAGTCTTTAATGACCTTCCTCACCAGAACCAAACCTAAGATGAAACAGCTAACTAGTTTCCATCTGGAATTGCTTTGAGATTGCTTGATTCATGTCACTTAAAATAAATTAATTCAATTCTCTGCCTCTTTAGTGAAGATGATGATAAAGACTAATGTTTACATCAACTTTGGGAAAACAAAATGCAATAAAATAGTATTTATCTAAAGCAGGACTCCAGTTTACACTCTATTATTTTCTGTTGCTTCTTACCCTTCCTCTACCTCCAGGCAGTGAGTACCCACTTCCCCCTTCTCAATCCCTGCAACAGGAAATTTTAGGTTTTCCACTTCTTGTAATCATGTTGCTGCTAACTTTTGAAATGGAGCAGGGCGCAGATGTAAATTAATCAAATCAGCTAAAAATTTCTCTACAAAAATCGCGGGCCTAGTAGTAAAGCAAATTAAGAAAAACTCTGGGCTAATAAAAACAATTTTTTGATTTTCTTCCCAGCAAGGCAGAAATCAGGTTTAACATTCAAACAAATGGTGTGATAAAAATCACTGCATTAGGAACAAGGTGAATGTTTGTGCATGCACACTCTCTAACACAAGCTACCCATTCCACCCTAAGAATACAGTAGTTCAGTAGCACTGCCAACCAGTCAGGAAACTGATGGACAATCAACCCAGTTTTGTCAAGCTTAGGTAACAAATACCATTCTAAAAAAAATAGTAATGCTTGACATTTGATAGCACTTTTCATGCAGACCTCTCAAAGCACTTTCTGAGGGAGATTAACTACCAGTTTCCACATCTATAAAACAAAAACAGTGGAGGCAGGGGGAGACTGACCAAAGGCCATAATGTGAGTGTGTGGCAAAGCCTGGTAGAGTGTCCTGGTCCACACAGTGCAATATCTATTGAACAGGACACACTCTACAACTGTCTTTTAAGACATCTAAAAGGGATAAATTTTAAAAGAATTATTGTAAAGTATCTGACCTTAAACAACTATCATTCATATATCTGACCACGAGATTTTTGCTTGCATCTGAGCAAGCATCCAATCAAACCCGTTCTTTTCCTTCACCCGGCATTAATCCTCAGGCCAATTCAAATTCTTTAACTGGAATTTTGCTTTCCCTATGATCCTGGAGTTCTCATATTTCACTCAATATATTTTATTTATCTTCTCCCTGTTAGGATGCTGTCATTAAAGCATCTTCACTTTGTCTGCAAATACAGACATGAGTGCTAATATGATTTTCCAAGTCAGCAAACAGAGAAGAAACAACCATCATCTCCCCTTGAAATCCAAGGTCACCTAACTGACCCAAGCTTCAGTGTTCCACAAAATAAATTAAGAGACGGTGAAACTAAGGGTTGCTTAAGTATGTGTGCTTCTGCTTCTAGGATTCAATCTGCTAACAACAGACAGTGAGTGACAACAATGTGCAGAGAAACATTTTGACTATTTTAAAACAGCTTCAACCCTCTTCTAAAGAAAAATTATACATTTTAAGTTAAGCAAGGTAGCCAGTCTTTAAAAATTGGCCAGATAACCAGAAGTGCATTTATTCCCTCCAAATATACAGTGAGATAGGAAAGGGAGGCTAAAACTTCACTAATTTTGGTCTTTTAATGCTCATTACCAAGCAAGGAATGGATTAGCTGAGGCACAGGCCAGAATGCTAGGCTCAGAATGGGTCACAAAGGACCCATCCCTTCCCAAATTTTGATCCAGCACCTAGTACCTTTGAGCACCACTTTGCAAAAAATAATCAGACCCAAAAATAAAAAGTCATTCATCGGACATACCAAACGTCAGAGACCTCTCTGTTCTTGTTCAAGAATGTTAACAAAAAAAAATCATAAATTGATTAACATTTCAAAGGAAAAATACAAAAGCTTGACTAACAAAACCAAACCCCAGACCCCAATCAACACTCCTCCACTTGTTAAACCTACTTTTTCTCTAAGTTATCAAGAGAAATTTCCTTTGGACAAACTATGACAGCAATTGCAATGCTACGCAGGAACTTTGGGGGGCACTGTATTCAATTTATGAATGGTTCATGCAGGACTGTGCTCTTGGCATGGGGAAGGGTTGCAACAGCTTCTCCAGGAACAAAAACCAGTGGAGGCTGATTAAGGCAAATCACTAAAACAATAAATGACTTCAGAACCATGCCATCCACCCACGCATCACCTGCAAGATACAAAGGCTGAGTTTAAGCAGATTCAGGGTCTTCCTTTCGATTTAGCAGACGGATAGAACCTTAACTTTTTCTTTGTTAAAATATATTGATTGAGCTCTTTGACTCTATGACAGGGGTCTCAAACTCAAATCACCATGAGGACCACATGAGGACTAGTAGAGGGCCACATGAGGCTTAGCATGGTAGCCCAAGGGCTGCACCACTGAAACCTTTCCATACAATGGTATTGAAAATATCGGTAATGGTTGTGTCACTGCGGGCCACAGGAAATAGCTTTAGGGCCCACAGGCTGCGTGTTTGAGACCGCTGCTCTATCGCTATAAGCCATATTATCTAATCCTTTACTCACTCTAGCAGATTTTCTTTAAACTCTCTCCATTTTATTAACATCCCTCTTGAGCTGTATATTCAAGATGTAGTATTCCAGCAGCAGTAACATCAGTGCCCAATACAGAGGTAAAATAATCTCTCCACACTTAACAGAAGGTCCCCAGGATTGCATTAGCTCTTTTGGCCACAGCATCACACTTAGAACTCATGTTCAGCTGATAATGTACTAACACACACAAATCTTTTTCAATTACTGATTACTCTGAATCAGAGACCCAGCCTCATTATCTGCCATTCCCTCAGCTTCTATATCATCAGCCAACTTTATAAATGATCATTTTATGCTTTCTTTAAAGTCACTGATAAAAATTTTAAACAGAATAGAGCCAAGAACCAATCATTACAGCACGCCACCGGAAACAAACTGAGAACAATAATGATCAAGCAATTACATTTCAAGATTTCTCAGTTAGCCTGTTTTTAATCCACTTAAGATGTTAAGGTTAATTGTATATTCTTCTAGTTTTTCAGCCATAACATTATACAGTACGAAATCAAACACCTTATAGAAGTCTATTATGCCAAGCCTATTATTTTGCTTAACCAAATCTTTAATCCCATAACACAAATCAAGTTAGGTTGACAGTATCTATCTTCCACAAACCATGTTGGTTTAAATTGATTATATTACTCTCCTTTAATTCTTCATTCACTGACTCCTGTATTAGCCATTCCATTATCTTGCCTAGAATCAATGTCTGGCGGACAGACGTATGATTTCCTAGGTTATCCCATTTACCCTTTTTAACAGCAGGCAAAACATTAGCTTTCTTCCAGTTTTATGGAGTACCCTCAGGGTTCTAACACCTACTCAAAATCAACATTAGTGATCCAGTATGCTCCTCAGTCAGCTCTTCTAAAACTCCTGGGTGCAAGTTACCTTCACTTGCTGATTTAAACAAGCTTAAACTTAGTAGCTTTTATGATACTAAAAGTCTGTAAAGAGTGCTATCATGACCATATAGTGAGACTATCATCTGTTTTCCTCACCACATATAAAACAAAAATATTACTAAGCAGCTTCTGCCTTTTTTCGTTATTCATAATTATCAGGATTCTTTTTGTTCTTAACCAAGTCTTCATTGTCATTAATTTTGCCTGCCATTGATTTCTCCATGTTTTCATTTCTCTTAGAAATTTTCTACAATTCCTAACTTCTGATTTACATCAATTCCCATCAGCTTCCCTTTTCTTCCATTTGTTAAATATTTTTTATTTTTTACTGCTGTCTTCAATTGGCCTCTAAACCAGATATTTTTTATTTCAAAACCAGTATGGTCTTTTTCGTCAGTTCTGACTTTTGGACATCCAGCAAGGTGTTGTTAAGTAAGTCCTAACTATCATTCATGTTTTTCTGATTAAATGTTTCCTCCCAGCTCATCTGGCTCATAATTTTTTGTTTGTCTGTTTTATAAAACTGGCCTTATTGCAGCTCGCAGTATATATATTATTTATTCTGCTCACACATTACAAATGTGATCAAGTCATGCTCATTTTGTATCAAACCTACTGTTGATTTTTAGTTCTGCGATCAGTTCCTGTTTATCTGTCAGGACAAGGTCTAAGAAAGAATTCCTCTGTATTGACTGCAAAAATTGTTTAATTACAAAATTATCATCAATAATGTTTAGAAATTCCAAGGATATTTTCGTAGTGGCAACATGAAACCTTTAACATATACTACTGAACCTGAAGTTGCATGATCTTACAGCTCCCCCCCCCCCCCCCAAAATCTAGGTATATAAACAGTCAGTTCCACAACGTGATCGGGTGGTCTGTAGCAGATAGAAAACTATTATCCCATCTCGTTCACTTGTGCATTATCCTTTACAACACTGATCTATTATCATTAAAGATAATTTTTTCCAAGTTATCAGTGCTGATGAAACGTGCAATGCCATTTCTGACAGAGTGCCCCTCCCCTTCCTAAACATGTAAAATAACCATGGATTTTAACATTCTAACCATGTGACTCATCCCACTAGGCTTTAGTAATACCAACAATCAACTAAATTTAATTGATGATCAGAAATGAGCAATTCCAGTTCCTCCTCTTTGTTACCCAGGTTCCTAGCATGGATGTATAGCCAGTCCAAGAATCTACTCTTGTGTCTTTCAGTTCCTTGATTAATTTTGCTCTCAATGTCTCAAAGGACCAATGTTCCACAAAATCAAAATCATCCAACCTCCATCAGTTACCTAGCATTATGTGTGTTGAATTCCAGATGCTCTCCCTTAGGCATCTTCCCTCATTTGTTTCCCTCTCAGTTGATTCTGGTTACAATTATACACTTTCCTCTTCCATACCGGAGTTCCTTATTTCTCTCTTCTATTGTTCTGATCATCAAGTCAAAACCCAGGTCTGACTAGTTATACCCCTTCCTTGTCTCCTGTTTCTGTCCTGATACATACCTCTGGAGAAAGACTAGGGAACCATGCAGGCTTCCTACACTACATAGTAGCAGAACTTCTTAGCCTGCTTTCTGTCATGCCTGTCCCAGTTAAGCAAAATAAACTGGAGCTGGCTAGAGCAACATGTACCTGTTTTGTGAATGGGAAGCAGCTGTCAGACTAATTAGCTACAAGAAGGGTAGGAAAATATTTTGGCCTAAGGGCCACACCTGCATCTAGAATTGTATAGTGGGCCACATGGTGGGAAAGAGTAGGGCTGTTGCTCTCCCACTCGGATGCCACTGGACCCACGGGGGAGGGGGACAGGGAGGGAAAGCAGCCACCATGACTCAGCCAGGGGGTTGCTACTGGGCCCATATGGTGGGGTGACGGCGAAAGAGGTGAGACTGAGTGGGGAGTGGCTGCTTTACTCCAGCCAGGCCCAGCTGGAGGGCCAGAAAAAACGCTCTTATGGGCTGCCATAATTTACCCACCCCTAAGCTAGGGTCTTCATACAGGCCCAAGTGAAGGTGAGAGGAAAGCTAGAGCATACAGGGCAAGCAGAAGTATCTCTTCTCTAAGTAAAGAAGCTGAGAGGTCCCTGAGGCTGTTAGCCCAAGCCATGTATTGTAAGAAGGTGGTGAAAATGCACACTGCAAGTAAACTGCACCTCTGACACACATAGGATCTCCAGATCCCAGGGACCAACCCTACATTTGCATAAAGCCCCCCCACCCAAGCTACCTCATGACCTCTGCAAAGAGCAGGGCGTGCCCTGGTGCTG
>ML681964.1:47679431-47691163 GCA_007922195.1 Podocnemis expansa
TGTCCATTCTCACTATGAGTGAATCACAAGCCATACCTCTATGGTGGGCGGAGTTAACACTGAGAGACCTGGAGGACCGCTTTTCCAAAAGCTGCGTCGTCCCTGGTCTGCTGCACCACGGCATAGTGGGTGGTGAACGTGTGGATCAAAGACCACGTGACGGCCTTCCAAACGTCTACGACTGTTACGTTGGCCAGGAACACTGAAGAGGACGCCTGGGCCCTTGTGGAGTATGCTGTTACCCGGGATGGCAGTGGTTGGCCCGCCAGGGCATAACAGCATCTTATGGTCTCCACAATCCAAACTGACAACCGCTGAGATGAGATGGGGGAGCCCTTCATCCTATTGGCAACCGCCAAGAAGAGCTGGGTAGTCCTATGAAACGGTTTTGTGCGTTCGATGTAAAAAGCCGGCGCCCTCCGGACATCCAGCATATACCATCTGGCCTCTTCCCTAGATTTCTGTGGTTTCGGGAAGAAGACTGGCAAGGCTATCACCTGGTTATAATGAAATGGTGCAACTATCTTTGGAAGGAACATCAGATGCGGTCGCAGCTCCACCTTGTCCTTGAAAAATGTATCGTACGGAGGGTTGGAGACCAATGCCCGGAGTTTTGACACTCGACGGGCAGAGGTTATTGCCACCAGGAAGGCTGGTTACCACAACAAGTGCTGCAGGGAGCAGGTGGCCAGTGGTTTGAAAGGAGGCCCCGTCATTTCCGGAGGACAAGGTTCAAGTCCCAAAGAGGTGTTGGGGGCTTGACCTGGGGAAAGAGGCGCTCAATGCCCTTGAAGAACCGCATTGCTATCGGATGGGAAAACAGTGCCCTGCCCTGGTATGGTGGATGAAAGGCCCAGATGGCTGCCAGGTGGACCCAAAGGGACGACAGTGAAAGCCCTGACTGCTTCAGATGGAGGAGACAGTCCAACAATATTTGGATAGAGGCTGACAGGGGGTGATACTTTGCGAGACTGCGCCCACATGGTGAAGGGTCCCCATTTAGCCACATACGACTTGTGTGTGGCGAGTTTCCTGCTCCCCAGGAGCACTTCCTGGACAGGTAAGCAGCATGATCTCTCCTCCACGGTTAGCCAAGGAGTCTCCAGGCTGCTAGGTGCAATGACCGTAGATCGGGGTGTAGCAGCCTCCCGTGATCTTGAGATAGGAAGTCCAGCCGCAGTGGAAGCTCCCAAACCGGGGCTGCTGTCACATCCATCAGCATTATAAACCATGGCTGACAAGGCCATGCTGGAGCAATCAAGATGACATCTGCTTTGTCCCTTTCTATCTTCAGGGCGACCTTGTGGAGCAACGGGATCGGAGGGAAGGCATAGAGCAAGCCCTCGGACCATGGAGACAGGAATGCATCCGAAATTGATCCCTTCTCCATGCCCCAGAGAGCACAAAAGCGACGGCATTTCCTGTTCCAGTGCCTGGTGAACAGGTCCACCTGGAGAAAGCCCCACTTCCGGAAGATCATGGATGCCACCTCGGGGTGGAAAGACCAGTCGTGTAAGGGGAGAAAACACCTGCTGAGCTTGTCTGCCTCTAGGTTCTATATCCCGGGGAGATGGGAAGCTGTTAACCAGAAGCCATATCTCACTGCTAATTCCCAGAGACTGACAGCCTCCTGAGAGAGGGCGGAGGAACAGGCTCCTCCCTGTCAGCTGATGTAGCATATCGATGTTATGTTGTCCGTCAGGACCTTCACCACCTTCCCCTGTAGTAAGTGGAGGAATGCCCTGCAGGCTAGCCGGACTGCCCATAGCTCCCTGACATTGATGTGTAATTGTCTGTCTCCCTGGGACCAGCAACCTTGGGTCTGGTCCCCCATATCAAGAAGGGCTCCCCAACACATATCTGAGGCATCGGTCACGAGAGTCAATGATAGGCCCTCCACTACAAATGGGACTCCTTCCAAGACCGAGCAGGAGTCCTTCCACCAAGAGAGTTGGGACAGTACCCTCCGAGGGATCATCACCACCCTGCCAAGCGGGTGCCTGACTGGGGTGTAGTTCTGTGAAAGCCAGGCTTGCAGGCGATGCAGCCTGAGGCAGGCCAGGGGCACTACATGGGTACAAGCTGCCACATGTCCCAGAAGACAGAGGCAATGCCTCACGGTTGTTACGAGATGACTTTGGATGTGCGAGACTAGGCCCCTTAGCTTGATGAACCTTGACTCGGGCAGGAACGCTCTGCTGTGCGTAGAGTCCAGGACTGCCCCTATAAATTCTATCCTTTGAAACAGTACTAAAACAGACTTTTCTGAGTTTATTTTCAAGCCCAGCTTGGCGCGTACTTCCAGGGCTAAGCTCAGACTGGACTTGACCTTGCTCGGGGAGGGCCCTTTCAGCAACCAATCATCCAGGTAGGGAAAAACATGTACCCCCCTGCATCTGACGTATGCTGCCAACACAGCCATCCATTTGGTAAAAACTCTGGGGGCGGATGATAGGCCAAAGGGTAGGGCCATGAACTGAAAATGATGGTTGGCCACCACAAACTGCAAGTGCTGTCTGTGGTGGTGGCAGATCAAGATATGAAAATACACGTCCTTCAAATCGAGGGCGGCAAACCAGTCACCAGGGTCCAGGGACGAAATTATCAAGGGTAGGGATACCATGCAGAATTTCCTTCTCACGATGTGCTTGTTGAGACGGCGGAGGTCCAAGATAGGTCTTAGGTCCCTGTTGGTCTTGGGGACCAGAAAATATCGAGAGTAGAACCCTTAGCCTTCTTGCCCTGCCAGGACCGGGAGTACCGAGCCCAGGGCCAGAAGGAAGTTGACTTCGCTGGACAGGAAGTGTTTGTGAGACGGGTCCCTGAAAAGGGACCGGGGGGGAGGGGAAGGGGGGAATGGGGCTGGTACTGAACGGAACTGCATTGAGTAGCCCCTGGTGATGGCGTCCACTACCCATTGGTCCAAGGTAATCTGGCACCAATCACTCGAAAAATGGGAAAGACGATCCAGAAAGGGCAAAGAAGGATCCCTGGCAGTGACTAGATGGCTGTCCTCGGGCGCGTCCTCAAAAATTATGCCTGGTGCTACTGCTTGGGGGGCATCGAGAGCCGTTATTCCGGGAGGCACCTGACCCAGACATCTAATAGGGGTTACGCCTCTCCTGGTTTCTAGCTCCTTCCCTTTGTCTGTAGGAGATCGTTCTGTGAGTCTGTGGCTTAGGTTGGGAGGGCAGAGGGAGCCTGAAACTGCAGTGTCCGGATTGTGAGCCCTGGAGGCCAACAGTTCTCAGAGTCATTCTAGAACCTTTGAGACGGTGCAGTTTCTCGTCTGTTTACTCCAAGAATAAGGCAGGTCCTCCAAAGGGGAGGTCCAAGATCTTATGCTGGACTTCCTGAGACAGACCGGAGGCCTGGAGCCAGGAGGAACGGCGCATACAGCCTGCCGAGGCAATGGAACGACTAGCAAGGTCAGCAGAGTCCTGTGCTGTCTGGAGAATTGTTTTCACCACCACCAGACCCTCCTCGAGAAGTGTGGAGGGATCCACCCTGTAGTCCTAAGGTAGCAAATTTTTGAAGCGCCAAAAAGAGCTCCAGAGGTTAAAGTTGTAGCGACTAAAGAGGGCTTGGTGATTAGCCACCCAAAGGTGCAGGTTTGTTAAGGAATAAACAGTCTTCCCAAAGGAATCTAACTTTCTTAGGTCCTTATTCTTTGGGGTCAGGGCAGGTTGACCCTGCCTTTCTCTCTGATTCGCTGCGTCTACAACCAAGGTGCCAGGGATCGGGTGCATAAAAAGGTACTCGAGATCTTTAGCGCAAATAAAATACCTCTTCTCCAATGATTTAGAGGTAGAAGAAACTGAGGCAGGAGACTGCCATAAGTCCCTAGCGGCCTTCAGGACACTTCGTGCACCGGGAGGGCCACCCAGGTAGGGTAATTAGAATGAAGAAGGCTGAAGAGCCCCCCCCGGAGGATTCCTTCAACTCCTCTGCCTCAAGCTGTAGGTTGGAGGCCACCCTCTCAAGGAGGTCCTGGTAGGACCTGAGGTCCTCGGCTGGTGGAGGGGGGCAGTAGGAGCCTGACTCGGAGTCCGATGAAGAAGAAGAAGAAGAAGGATTTTGGTCACTTCTCCCGTGTGTGTCAGCTCTACGCATACTACTTAATGTACCAGAAGGCTCTTGATCTGAGGGGTGGTCGCTCTGTGAACCAGGTAGGGCTGAAGTAGCCAATGTCTGTTGCAGCGGGTGCGGACCCGGCACCTGTGGGGCAGGCCGGGGCCCCAGTATGGCCAGTAGACAGGCCACTGATTCTGCACCCAGGCGCTAGCGGCAGTGGCGCTATGGACACCCTGGTGGTCCTTCCTGTAGCTGGGAGAAGGGGAATCATGAAATGCCGCTCAGTGGATTCCACTTGGGAGTGATAGCACCGCGCCTTACGTGAGACCGGGGAGTCTCGTCTCTGCAGCCCCTGCTACTCCTGCTACTGGCCCAAGATGGCGAGGAGGGCCTCTGGTATGGGCTCTGGAGCCCTCTGGTGTCTGGAGATAGGTATGGCACCGAGCGTTGCCTGTGGAGGTGGCATCTTTTCTTTTTAGCAGCAGAACAGAAGGAGCAGCGTTCGGAACGGTAAGCATGCTTAACTGCCCTCCACTCTTGCCTCGTAACCGAGGGAGATCGAATTACAGAGCTGGAGGAAGAGCTGCTGGAACGCAGCAGGGGCCGACTCACTGCAAGGTGTTTCTTGGAACCAGGTGCCAGTGCCAGTTCTGCAGGTGGTCTGGACCCGGTACAGCTGGGGGCTCCACACTCCAATTATGAAAAATCAGTTGGTCACCCACTACAGGTTGGGAAGCCCTTGGAGACAGCTGTTGGGGCGGGCTAGGGACAGAAAATAGGTCTCTCATGGCCCTAAAAGCCTCCGGAGTAGATGGAACGTGTGGCGGCAGACACACCCTTCCGCTCCCAGGAGTCGGGGGTGGAGCTCCCACAGGGGATGGCCTCACTCCGCTCTGGCCAGAGCCCTCTGAAATAGGCATTTCCTGGGCCAGTTCCATGGTCCCACTGCCTTTATACTCCTCTGGGTCCGTGGGACACTTCTTCCCCTTCCTCTTGGGGGAGGAGCTACAGTGCCAAGGGAGGGTGGCTGCTGGTGGTGGCGCTGAGTTTCCCTGGCATCAGGGCTGATTGAGTGCTGTGACCCGATGAGTTAATGGGACCGGAAGGAGCCCCCGTGAGGTCTGCAGGTGGGTTCAGGGCTGCCTCTGTGAGCAGCGCCCTTAACCGATTTTTGCTTTCCTTCTTGGTGCAGGGCTTAAAGGATTTACAGATAATGCACTTGTCTCTTCTATGAGCTTCCTCCAGGCACTTTAGACAGCAAGCATGAGGATCACTAACATGGAAAGCCTTGCCACAAACTGCACAAGGCTTAAAACTGGGGGAATTCGGCATTCCTGCAGCATAAAAACTATTAATAGAACAAGCAACACGAACAATAAGCTAGCTACTGCTAACTAACCACTAACCACTAAGTAACTAGCTAAGTAGATCTAACGCTTGTGGCTGCAAGATGTTCCAGTGACTGGCAGAGGTGGAAAGAAGGAACTGGGTGGGCGCAGACCCGGGGAGTGCTGTTATGCCGCAATATGAGCGCGGGACGCCAGAGGGCGCCCTCCCCGGGTCTATGGCTACTGCTGAGGGTAAAGGTTCTTCTGGTGACTGGGTAGGCAGGCGTGCACACAACCCATAATGAGAATGGACACAAGCAAGTACTTGAAAAAGAACCTCTTCTTCTTCGAGTGATTGCTCCTCGCCATTCCATTGTAAGTGATTCACTAGTGTTACCTATGGTGGTCAGTCGGAATCACAGGCGCACCGACGCAGAACTGCTCTACCCACTGCAACGTCACCTCGAGCTTGCCGATTGATTGCATAATGCTCTCTAAATGTGTGCACAGACGACCACATGGCCACCTTACAAATGTCCACAATCGGCACTCCGCTCAAGAAAGCAGTGAAGCAAGCCTGAGCTCTTGTAGAGTGGGCCTTGATTGCCAGTGGGTCAATCTTAGCCAATGCACAGCATTCATGTATACAAGGATCTATCCAGGAGGAGAGACGCTGAGCCGAGACTGGCTCCCCTTTTATCCTATCCACCAGTGCTACAAACAGCTGGGACGTCCTTCTGAAGGGTTTCATCCTCTCTGTGTAAAAGCCAAAGCACAGTTAACATCCAGAGAGTAGAGCCTTCTTTCTTTGTCCAAGGTATAAGGCTTTGGGTAAAACATAGGCAGAATGATTTCCTGATTGCAGTGAAACTACCTTAGGATGGAATGCTGGGTGAGGTCGCAGTTGAACTTTGTCTTTGAAGACGATGGTATAGGGCAGAGAGGCTGACAATGCCCAAATCTCTGACACTCTCCTGGCTGGTATTATTGCCACCAAGAAGGCTACCTTCCATGAGAGGAGTAGCAGCAGCAAGCAGGAGGTGAGTGGCTCGAACAGTGGCCCTGTGAGTCTAGAGAGGACCAGATTGAGGTTCCACTGCACGATCGGGGAACACATCACCAGGAAGAGCCTTTCTGAGCCTTTAAGAAAGTGCTTCACCAGTGGGTCGATAAAAAGAGAAGTTCTGCTTCCTGTCTCATGGAATGCCTTTAGACCGCAGGGAAAGTCTAAGATGGTCTGAACTGGAGTCCAATGTGGTACAAGATCCCTGCTAAGTGACCAAGCCACAAACTTGCCCCATTTGTGTTTATACGACGCTCTTGTCGAGAGCTTCCTACTATTGAACAAGACCTTTTGGACCTGCGCCGAGCACTGCAACTCCCTGCCCCTCAACCATGGGAGGTTCCATGCACAGAGGTGTAGCAACCTCAAGTCCAGGTGGTGCAACCGCCCTTGGTCATGAGAGAGCAGGTCCGGCAGCATTGGCAACTCTATCGGGTCCTTGACTGAGAGACGCAGTAGAGTCATAAACCAATGTTGCCTCGGCCATGCTGGGGCTACCAAGATGATTGAGGCCCAGTCCTGTTTTGACTTTCAGAGGACTCTTGGAATCAGCCCAGTTGGGTGGGAATGCGTAGCAGACCTTCCCCACCCAGGATATCTCGAAAGTGTCGGCAATTGACCCCGGGCTCTGCCCCCTAAATAAACAAAATGCTGCGCACTTGTTGTTCTGATCAGACACAAAGAGGTCCGCTTGGGGATAGCCCCACAGATGGAAAATGGGCCTCAACACTTCCCATTTGAGGGACCATTCATGAGATGCGAATTTCCTGCTCAGAGAATCTGCTAAGAGATTGCGTTGGCCGGGAAGATAAGAAGCTACCGGGTGAATCGAGTGGCAAATGCAGAAGCCCCATAGGTGGAGGGCTTTGCCACACAGCAGGTTGGAGTGGGTCTCTCCCTGCTTGTTCATGTAATATATAGTGGCTGTGTTGTCTGTTAACACCGACACCACTCTGCCCCTCAGCTCATGCAGAAACACCTGGTAGGCTAGGCAGCCCCGCTTGAAGTGCCTTTACGTTGATATGCAGGCTCAACTTGCTGCCTTTCCAAAGGCCTTGGGTTGTGAGGTGACCAAGATGAGCTCCCCATCCCAAGTCCGACACATCTGTGCCCAAGAACATCGAGGGCTGGGGGGGCTGAAAGGGGAGCCCTTAACACAGATTCTGCTTGTGGCACCCCAGTCCAGAGAATCCAGCACATTTGTGGGAACTGTGACCATAACATTGATATTGTCCTTTGCTGGCCTGTAGATCAACAACAGCCACATCTGTAGCGGATGCAACCTCAAGTGGCGTATCTCACCACATGGGAGAAAGCTGCCATGAACCCCAGCAGTGGGAGGCACGAGCAAACTGATGTGAGCGGGAGCTTCTGAAGGTCCCTCACGAGGGACTTGATGTTCTTGAACCAAGGGCAAGGGAGGGAAGCTCTCGTTAGTCTCGAGTCCAACAGGGCACCTATAAACTCTATCCTTTGAGTTGGGATGAGGGTGGACTTTTGGACACTGATCAGTAAGCTGAGGTGCCGGAAGGTGTTCTGTATTAAGTCCAAATGGTGGGAGACTTCATTCTTCAACTGGCCGCTCACCAACCAGTTGTCCAGGTAGGGATATCTTGGAACGCCTGAGGAATGCTGCAACCACCACTAGGCACTTTGTGAAAAGGTGCAGGGCAGCTGCCAACCCGAAGGGCAGGATGGAAAACTGTAGATGCCTGCCATCTACTATGAACCACAGAAACCTTCTGTGCCTGGAAATTATCAAAATATGAAAATACACTTCCTGAAGATCGAGGGCAGCGTACCAGTCTCCGGGACCCAGGGAAGGGATTTTTTAAGAAAGGGAAGCCATGCGAAAGCGTATTTTGTGCAGATAATGGTTCAGGCCACTGAGATCAAGGATGGGACGCAGATCTCCCTTTGCTTTTGGGATCAAAAATTAGTGGGAATAAAAGCCCTTCCCCAAAGCTCCTGCGGAACCTCCTCTACGGCCCCTTTGTCCATCAAGGCCTGCACCTCCTCTTCCAATAGGTAATCGTGGGAAGGGTTCCTGGACAGGAACAAAGAATGAGGAGGACAGCCGGGGGAAAGGAAGAGAATTGAAGGGAGTATCCCTGTGACACCATGCGTAGCACCCATGTGTCAGAAGTGATTCGGGACCAAGCCGGATAAACACTGGATAGTCTGTTGGCAAACGGTGTGTGCAGATCCGGAGGCAATGGTACGTCATCCTCGAGCACACCCTCAAAACCCCTTCTTAGAGCTTGAAGACTGTCATGAGGCTCCGTGGGAACGAGGAGTGAGATGAAAATTACTTTTTTGGCCGTTCCAGCTGCACCGAGCATTATAGTTTTGCGAGCGAAGGGAAGACCTGGGCACCGGTACTGGCTTAAAGGGTCTTCTTTGGGGCGCCAGGGTGTGTAGTCCTAGTGACTTTAGCAGGGTCCTTCCATCCTTCAGAGTCTGGAGATTGGCTTCTGTCCATTGTGAAAACGACTCTGGACCTTCAGAAAGGAAGATCTTAGATAGTATTCTGCACCTCTGGGGGCAGGCCTGATGCTTGAAGCCAGGAGCTGTGGGGCATGGTGATGCCAGAGGCAATTGCTCTGGCCACCGCGTCCTCAGCATCTAAAGCCAACTGCAAGAGGGCTCTGAACACTATCTTGCCCTCTGTGACGGCAGCTGATAACTCAGGCCTTGAACTCTGGTCCAACTTCTCCGAGAATCTCTCCAACGAGGACCACGCATTAAAGGCATAGCAGCTGAGAATTGCCTGTTGGTTAGCAATGCAGAGCTGGAGCTCCCCGTGAAGTAGACTTTCCTTCTAAACAAGTCTACCTTTTCTGCATCCTTAGACTTAAGGGATGGTCCTTGATGGCCCTGCTGCTCTCTCTCATTGGCCACCACTACAACAAGAGACCCCGGCACCAGATGCATGTAGAAGTGCCTGTAACCCTTTGAAGGCACGAAGTATTTCCGCTCTACTCTCTTGGCTGTAGGAGGCACAGAGGCTGCGGTAAGCCACACAGATTTCGTGGTGTTCTGAATGGTCTTGATAAGCAGGACGGCTACCTCAAGAGGGGCCTTCCAACACAAGAATGTGAACCATGGGATCTGCCTCTTCTACAATCTCCTCCACTGGCAGACCCAAGCCCCAGGTGACTCTGTGTAGGAGATCCTGATGCAGAGGAGATGACAGTGATTCTCTGGATGAATCTATGGGATCGGCACCAGGTTCTAGTTCATCCCGATGGTCTAAACTATCTTGATCCATAGGAGCCTGGGATCTTGCAGAGGACTCCACCTCTGAGAGGTTCCCGTTTTCTGGGGAGCACCCACCAGGTAGGGGGGCTGCGGGCAAGAGCTTGCCACCGAGTGGGATCTGCTCATCCTGAGGCCCTGCTCCTGATGGAAAGCCCAAAGAGTCCAGAAGGGCCATTGCGAAGGAACAGGCCACTAACAATGCCACTGCAGAGGATATGGAGCCATCCATTTGCTCCTGGGCCTACTGGCTGTGGACACTGAGGAAGCCTCATCTGAGTCCAATGGAGGGCCACTTTGAGGGGACCACGGTGGTGCGGTACCAGAGGCTGCCCTATGGTGGTGCCGAGGGCTTCGGTTCTTGGGCACTAACAGCACAGGAGAGAGGTGACAGCTTCTCCTTAGAGGCGAATGATACCTGGGTGCATCCAAGGCCGCAACTGCAGTGGATGGTACCGGGGACTGAGACCAAGATGGCATGGTTGATGGTGCTCGAGGGTCCTTCACCTGAATGCACACGGGCGACAATGATCTCGGTGCCGGAAAGCGCGGTGAAGCTGGATGTACCAGCGGAGGCTTCCCTCTCAACAGCACTGACATGGGTTCCAGAGATGGAGCCAGGCCCAAGGCAGATGGCACCATCCGTTCAATGAGGTCACGCGCTGCCTCAAATGTTTCAGGTGATGAGGGCAGCAGCGTATCTTCCCCCAAGATTTCTTGTGTCGAGGACAGCACGGGTAGCACAGCCGATTGCTCTGCCTGAGCTGATGCTGATGGTGCTGTTGGCTGCTGTGCCTCAGTCTGTGGCCCTTTCGGAGACCTCGACCTCTCTGGCGAGCTCCTTATGTCTGACCTCCTCCTCTTCTGCTGCACCGGAGTGAGGGAGCGGTGCCACTGACGATCCGAAGACTTGTAGGTGGAAGGAGCTGCAGATGGTGCCGCAGGCCAGTGCCGAAGGTTGCTCGACGATCCTTGGTGCCCCGGTGCAGCCGGAGCACTACTGACTGACGGTGCCGTGCTGGAACTCGCTCTGGAAGCTGGTCTAAGAGCTTCCTCCATCAATAGAAGCTTCAGCCTTTGCTCTCTATCCTTCTGAGTACGCGGCTTAAAGCTTTTACAGATCTTACATCTATCTTTGAGGTGTGCCTCTGCCAAACACCTCAAGCAGGAGCGGTGTAGGTCATCAAGCGGCATCAGCTTGCGATGTGCTTCATGAGTTTTGATGCCTGGCATGCCCCGACCTGGAGGCCAGTGGCAAACCCAACACCGGGAATGGATACTCTCTAATACCAGCACTGAAGGACTGCGTGAAGGCAGCCAAGTTTTACTCCAGCTACCGTCACAGTGGGAAGAAGGAACTGAGGAGGGGTGGGTCAGCTGTGCCTCATATAGAGAGCCGTGACGGTGCCACTCCAGGGGGTACCACAGACAACCCTACGGGTGCTCTAGAGGAAATATCTCTGGCTATCCATGCATGCACGCGCACACGCACATACAATGCAATGAAAAGGCCAGGAGCAAGCACTCGAAGAAGATGTGTTCTGTGAACATGTATCAATTGATCAGGGATTCATTTAAACACTCAAATTGTGTAACAGTTTCAGAGGGGGGGAATGTGAGATGTTTCACTGACCCCCAGTCTGCCACAGCACTAAACATGACATATCAGATAGGGAAGAGCTGCAGTGTCTGGGCAGTAGGATGTTTATGCCTTTGAGAGCCTAGTCCTGGGAAGCTGCTCCAGTGCTGCTAAGAGGTGCAGTCCTATGAGATGGGAAAGAAAGCAACCCTCCCCAACTTGTTTAAAAAAAAATTTAAGAGGACAGGTGGCTCATCCAACTGGGGAAACTGTCACCCTCTTTGCCCCTCCATGTACCAGAATTTTGTCCTCTCACACCAGCTGGCAATGCCTTACCCCTGGACTAACCCTGGTGCGCACGCGCTCTCTCTCTCTCTCTCTCTCACACACACACACACACACACACACACACACACACACACACACACAC